>CM021101.1:306063316-306488764 GCA_007115665.2 Sequoiadendron giganteum
TAATTTTATGGGAGATTATGAGATAAGATATGACGATGTTGTAATGAAGTTCTTTGTTCAATCTTTGAAGGAAGATGCCAAAGATTGGTTTTCATATTTTCTAGTGTGTTGCACCTCCTCATGGAATAAGTTCATGGAAAAATTCATAGAATAGTTTTGTGAAAGAATTGATTCAAGATCAATGAGACAAAAATTCATGGACATTTAGAAAGATGAAGGAGAGTTAGTCCCAACTTTCAACTTGAGATTTTCAAAAACATTAGGTGACATTCCTAAAATTATGAGACCAAATGATGCAGTGTGTTTGGTTGTGTACTTAGGTGCATTTGATGAAGAAATGAGCTATCTATTAAGAGGTAAAGAGCCTGCAACACTTCATCATGCATATCAAATTTGCATGGATATTGAAAACAACTCAAAATATTCAATGATGAAGGGATACATGGCTGCAAGTGTTTTTTATCCTAACACACCTCATGAAAATGGAATTCATGGATCAAACAATAGAAATGATTGTCAAGATGATAATACTTTTTTTGTTACAATTAGTCTATCATTACATGATGCAACTAATGGTGAGCCCCAAGTTGAGCATGAGAAAACTTTGAGAAAATTTGATCTTGTCTCTTGTTCAAGGATTGTATGAAATGAATAGAAACAAGGGAGAAGCAACATATGACCTATACGTAAGGTTTTGGATGTCTTGTTGGAAGTCCCCAAAAATTTCAAACTTGAGGATTCAATGTGCATTGATTTGTTTTGTGAAATATTTTAGTCAAGGCTGAGTACCTTACCAAAAGAGTTGAAGCCTCATGGTTTTGATCAAGTACTTGATTAGATAAATATTGTTGAAGGAGCCCAATGTGATTACGCACAAAATATTATGTCTCAAAACGTTTGTAGTAGCTTTCATATTGTTAAATTTGAAAAAAATCAAAACACAATGCACACAACTAAAAAAGGTTATCAAAAAATGAACATCCATCTTGTTGTATGGATGAGGATAAAAGTTGTAATCAACTCACAAGTAGCATATGTGCAGATCCATTTATCAATGATGAGGATAAAAATACACTTGCAAGTGTTAAATATATCTTATTGCAAATCAGTGGTCAAGATATTGAAGATGAAGATTTAAGCATTTATTCTAAAAATTCTGAGCATAGTTTGTGCAGTGATGGATTTTCTTGTGATGAGGATCATAATGACAACAAACCTGATTGCTTTTATGAGGATTATGAACACTCCTATGAGGATGATCTAGAGGTATTTCCTTCATATAAAGGATGCGATGATATAAATTTTGATGAAGTCACTTGTTCACAAGGGAATGAACAAATCTCATTTGATGAATATCCAGAATGTAATTCGGATTTTCCATCAATAAATCATACTAACTTTGTGAATGATGATGATTTCAAATATAAGAATGTGTGTGTTCAATATCCAGATCTTAAGCATAGTGAAAAATATGATGAATATTTTGGTGAGTTTGAGTATGATGTTAATGAACTTGATTGTGTCTCTACTACTTGTGATTGCTTATGTGAAGCAGAGATGGAAATTTAAGCTATACATTAAGATAATGTTGGTGAGAATAACATTCAGAAATGTATTGATTTAGATTTTTTTGTGAAGCCAATAGCTCACAAAATCAATAATGAGATGGATTATGCTTGTTTCTTTGTAGAAATGGAGATGTTTTCATTCAATGAGGAATGCATTGATGTGAAAGAGAACAAAGATGCTTGTTCAATTGTTAATGAACAAAATTTAGATTAAAATGAATCTTCCACATTTGGGTCAGCATACCTATCAATTAATGATGCACATGAAATTACCAATAAACATGAGTGTCTTTCTACTAACCCTATTAGTTCTGAGTTGTTTGAGCCTTCTTTTGAAGCATTTTTCATTGAGCTGAATGATGGTTTGAAGAATGAATTAGACTATGTTACTGAGCCTAAGATGAGTGCATTTACCAAGTTTTGGCATGTTGATGATGCATATGCTTTTCATTTCCATGAACCAAAGAGTATTTTGATGGGGCTAAATCAAAATGCTTAGATGTGTGCTCATGTCATGGTGTCCAATTCAAAAAGGTTCCTAAATATGATTTTTTTCTTTTTTCATAGTTCACAACAAATTTTTTATGACAGTTTTTAGTTTGATATGCAAAATAAATTTGATGACAAATTTTATGATTTTAATGGTCAAGTGGACTATGAGTGTTTCCAATTTTCAGTTCAGTTGGATGAGAATTTAGTGAAACATAGCAGTGAGTTGGATAAGGTAACATGTCACAGTGGTTGTGGATTTCAGTTAGTTTATGCTTGCGTATTTCATATTGATAGAATTAAGGGTGGCAATGCCAATTTCAGAGACATGGTAATAATGGTTAATGGCAATGTCAGTAACATGGTTAGTTTCTAGGTAGTTCATGGTAGTTTTTCTAGAATTGGCCTAGTGTAGACATTAGAGAATATAGAGTTTGATAGAGCTAAATACTAGTACTTCATTTTTGGGGGCCTAGGGCCAACAAATGAAATTTGAAGAATGGTTCCAATGCAACATAGAGGAGAAATTGTAGAGCCATCCAATGGATTTTGGCACTTGGTCTACTCCCTAGAGATCTAGAATCTCACCATTCCCACAAGGGGCATGTGTCCCTAAGAATGAGCCATTGATAGTGTTTGAACCTAAAATTTCCTATTTTTTTTGCAAAAAAATTAGGTTCCCATTATGAAACATTTGATTTCAGCACTTAGAAGTACAGTTGGGAAATTTGCTCCAATGGCCTATGAAAAATCACAACTTGAAACCTATTTAGTTTCATGAAAAATAACTTTGCAAGAATTTTTATCTGCCCTATGTGTGTTCACACCTAATTTCAACCTCCTACAATAAGTTTTGATAAGGTCTCAAAGTATTGAGTTGGAGGGTACTGAAAAGAATTTTGTTGTCTGCACATAATGAAATCTACCAAAGATGCCAAATTTTGAGACAAATATATATCATCTAGATGAATTTCATGACAAACCAATTGGTGTCCCATATTATTCCCATGTTAATCTACTTCTATGCCAATTTTCAGGGTCTCAACATCTCATTTGCTATTTATCCAAAACCAAAACCAAATGAATTTTGTACAATTTTTGCACTAGCAATCCCATCAATTTTCACAGATGACACTTTGAAATTTAATGTTTTGTCAAGGAAGGACATTGGAAAGAAGCCCTTCTACAAAGTTATTCATTTTAATCAAACAAATCAATTCCCAAAATGGTAGCTTCCCAAGAAAAAAATTGATACTTCTTTAAAGTGGCAAGTGAGTTTCAAGTGACTTTTTGGGCAATTTCAAAACAAGCCAAGTAAGCTACTTTAAGCATTATCAATTTTCAATCTTGATGACTACATAACAATCCATTTAGTAGACATGCTCCCCTATCATAAATCAACACTTTGGTACATTTTCGTGGTTCCCGAAGAATGTTTGACCAATTTTTTAGGATGATTCTGGAGGCTACCCGATTTGTTTGATAACAGTGCAAATTTAAGATACATGTCAGATTCTTGATTGACCAATTGTAAGAGAACCGTTAGTCATTATAGAAGGGAAATCCTAACACATATGGATGTTTTACATTAATCTTTTGAAGTATTTTATTCCCTCCAAGTCTGACATTTGCAAGGGACCTGATCTATTATCAAAAGGGTTATAATACTTATTAGGGATAAGGGAATCTCAATCCATGCTTAGGTTTAACAATGTTGAAAGGTGATATCATTACATATTTTTAAAGTTCTACTGCATTCATTTCATGCTATTGGCAAGGTTCCACATACTAATACTATAGGCAACCCAAACCTTTGTATTACTCAAGAAAGCAAGAATAATAAACTCATCACTCCATTGTATAAACACAAATCCAAAGGTCGATATGAAATACAATTAGCATATAGGTTTGAGGATGATGCTTTCCCTAATAATCAATATAAATAATATGATGCATGCAAAGAAGGAATATCCAATGAAAATTGGTCCAACCAAAATCTAGTTAATGCCAAATAACACCGATGCCTTATGTGCCTTATTCATATACCGATGAAAATAAATGGACACACCAAATATAATAAGAAAAGACCAAGTGTCATGATGTAAGATATACAACATGAAATAACTTATTGAATTCAATTATTTGTGAATTAAAAAGGAAAATTGCATCATCTACTACTAAATCAAGCATTAGAAGATAGATTACAAATTGATCATTCATGATTCAAGCACAAAAGAGTGACGAAAAAAGAACACGGGGAAACTAGTAAGGGACAAGCCTGTAGTTTGTTAGATGAGAAAAGTAACAATATATCTAGCTCACTCAATTTTGATGTACATTCTTTTGTAAATGATGTGAGGAATACTATGATGAAGGATTTGGTTGCTCCATAAAACAAGATTTAAATGTTTATGGGACCTACGAGATATAGAATACTAAAGGTATTGAAAGAGTTCTTCACTTGCTAAACTTGGAGATTGTTAATAGATGGTCATATAAAAAAATACTGTTGCAGTAGGTGTAGAACCAAATCATGGTCAAGTTCAATGTATCCACCAATATATTCAAAATCTGTGCAGGACATCAATTTTGAGAGAAATCATGCACATTTGTGCACAATCATAGCTTGAAATTTCCACATACCCTTGAAAAGGAAGTATTACATATATATTGACTTTGGGAACACATTTGTATCTAGCACTCTCTAATGATGTGAAATTATTCAATCCATATAGATATCACATAGGAATATAAGTTTGATTACATCACAATGAAGAATTCCACACTCGTACCAGAGGAAAACAATGTTGGCTCTATGTTTCATGAATGTTGAGCTTTGTGTATATGGGAGAACCCATGTTGATGGAAAACATAGACAAGGAATCCTAAAATTACATGTTACACTTTGATGTTGGTGTTGCAATGTATTCAACTTTAACACTTCAAAAGTGGAAATGTATTGTTGGTGATGTTTTTCAAGCAATGTTGGAATCATTGATCAAATTCTCATGCTATAAAGAGATATTCAAAGTACCAAACACAGAACAAGCATCCAAATGCTAAACATTGATTATTGCAACATAGTGTGATAAAGTCGAAGAAGTGCTAGAGCTCTGCATATTACCATGCCCACAATGAATGAGCAAGTGTCTTGAAATATTCATGCATTCTCTTAAACAACCAAAGTAGAAACCCTAAAACTATAGAAAATAAACAAAGCAAAATTTCATTGAAGAGACTCTTCAATATCGGTGTGAGTGATATGGATGTCTCTCTATTGTTTTGAGAAAAGTATTGAGGCTACTATGATACACATTGACAAGTTAGAGTAGATGAGAAATGGGTACTACGAACCCTATAGATTCCAAACACAGGAAGATACAGTCAATCTTATTTATGGTGAAAAAAACCCATCAAGTCCTGAGAACAAAGTGAGCATAATGACTTTGGCTTGGAAGAATTTGACATTTTAGATATACAAACCTGCAAGAAGATAAGACATAAACCCAAAAAATAACCAATGTAAGAAAATATATGAAGTAAAATTTCATCGAAGAGACCTTCACTTTTTGGAGTGAGGTTGCTCAATGTCACTTCGAAATACTAAAAATAGGAAGGTAGCATACATAAAGAATGCTTTCGGGAGGACTGTGGGGTATGGGGTTTAAATCACCTGAAGTCTCCTTGAAATTGATAAGATACTCTGATGATGGAAAAGTATGAGTGAAATCTTAGTTGCATAGAATCGGTGGACACTTTACATTTAAGGCGAAACCTATTCATCTCCTTGTCAAAACTATGGGAAAAAGTATTATTTGGATATGGGGTAAAGTGTTAAAATAAATGTGCAAGTAAATATTTTATTTTGTGTGGTGGTAATATACAATGAAGTAAAATAAATTCATCAAAACATGAAATATTTTAACCCAAGGAGTGTACGATTACTTTAAACGAAGAAAATTTTCATTATGTGAAAGTGCAAGTGAAACATTTTTCACTGAGGGGTTACAAAATGGATAATTGTTTTTAATCGAAGAGTATTTTATTGGATTGGGTGAAGATTTCTAGAAGGAGAAGCTTAATAAATAATCAAGACTAATTTTCACAAAGAGGAAGAGACAAAGGGAGTTAAATTAAATATTTTATTTTTGTCAAAATAATGAAGAGTTGCACTGTACAAATATGCAAAGGGTCATAACCCTTGAAAATGCAATGTATATGAGGGATGAAATCATCAATCAAAAAGGCAATAGTAGTTAGGAAATCATCAGTAGTTAGATAGGTTGATCAGTTCCTTCAACAAAATAATCATAATGTGTATTCCAAAATATTTTGAAATAATATAATGGAGAAGAATGTATAATTGGTGATCCAATGTTGGTGTCAATTATTTGTTGATAGGATATGATTGTTTGGTTGTCTCCAGTTTGGTGCTTATTACTTAAAATGGTGTGTCAAAACTCAATTTATCAGAACACATATGTTGTTTTTGTGTGGTTTAATTAATTGGTTTCTTCCAAAGAATTAAAAATCCTTTTAATAAGTCATAGTAATTTGGGAGTATCATTTGGATCAATAAGAAGAGCCCTATAATCGATTAAATTATCATATTATCTCCAGTTTGATTCTATCTTGTTATTCAAATCAAAAGAATATTTGATTTGTCAGGGCACACTTTTTGGTTTTGTGTTATTCAGTTAACTGGTTCCTTCAACAAGATTAAAATTCCTATTAATTAATCACAGTAGCCTAAAAAAAATCATTTGGATCGATAAGAAGAGTCTGATAGTTACATTCTTGCACATTTACACAAGGTGTAGAAAATCACAAGTGCCAAAGAATTTGAATTGTATCCAACAAGTAAGTCATATACCATTCATGTCTTGACTCTATTAGCCCAATAGAAGTATGTACTGGTCATTCCATTTCATTTCAAAATTTAAAAAAATTATTCATACATTCATATTTCAAATTTCAGAACTAGGAGGAGTAGCTAACAAGCCTTCATCTATTCCACATTTCATGCTAATGTGGATAGATCCTTAAATCCAATTGTCATATAACTCTTAAATTTGCTTTAGTCATTAAGGTTCACCCGACTAGGTTTAGCAGAGCCTGAAGTGCAAGGATTCATCAACCATATAGGTTTAATCTGTTTGTTAGTTCAAAAATGTTGGAAGTCTGACCATAGAGCCTGACATCCTCTTAAGATTTACAACCTGCATTTTTGAGACCTAATAGATTGGTGACTCTACTAGGGAATTAATCAATATTGAATCTAGGTATTTTTTGTTGTGAACCCCAATTCTAGACTTGCACAAATATGGAAAACAAGCACAATATTAGATCAATATGCAAGTAAGAACAAGTATTCCCCATGAAACTCATCTACAATTCTCAAATAGGAAAGAAAATGAAGAAATGAACAAAGAAAGCAATGAAATCCTATTCTAAGATGCAAATTTTTGATCCCATGGGGGAGTTGGTGCCAATTATGTGTATAAATTGGCCCTTTCCCAACTCCTATGCAAGCTCTAATGAATATTTTTATATGGTTGAAGCTCCTTGATAAAATTTTGACATAACCTTGCTATGAAACCATGAAAATGGTGAACACTTGATATGAAACGGATAAGTTGTGGATGAAATGAAGTACAGTAGACTTGCTTGTATTGTGGATGATATGGCAATAGAGGAGGTCTCTATTTATAGATTTTGAAGAATGGAATATTGAAGGATTTGGATGAATGTGGGACAAAAGACCAACCAATGAGAAGAGACCACTTATCCACATGTGATTGGAGGAGGAATGAACACATTTTGGTCAATGTGCCTGATAAATGCTATTGGATTCAAATTTGAAATTTGAATGTGACATGTTTAGAGGGAAGGGAAATGGAGTTATGGTCACTTGGCTCAAGGAAAAAGGACATGTAAGAGGCATTAAATACCTTGTTGGAAGTACCCATCCCCTTTTGGAGAGATTTTTGAATTGGAATAATATTCCACAAAAGATGCTCTTTTGAATGGAAATTGATGAATTAATAAATCAAATAAATTGATTTATTGTGCAAGTTGAAAAATCTAGAGGATTGGAGTGATTAGGATTAGCATTAATCAGTATTTGATTAATTAAGAGGGGGATTAGCTGATTTGACCATTTTGACTTGGATTTATGAGTTGATTTAAATCAGAAATTGAGAGGAAATGTTTAATTAAATAAATGTTTTGATTTATTTAACTAAGGGGGATAATGTTAGATTAAATTAGATAAGGTTTAATTTATCCAATTTAATAAGAAGACTTTAGTGTTTTAATTTAAATAAAATGAATTATTTAAATGAACAGAGATATAGGGTTAATTAAATTAATTTGATTAATTTAATCAATAGGGGAGAATGACTTAATTAGATAAATAATAATTTATTTAATTAATGGATGAAGAGTGATGATAATTTGAGAGTATGATTTAGGATGAAACGATGCTAGTAATAAGGATCAAGTGTGTCGGCCAATTTTTCGTGTCTATAATTTGCCCCTATATGAAGCAATGCACTTGTTGCATTGGTTCAAAGAATAAACTGTTGTGATCAAAGTTTAAAAAATTATGAATTTTTGAGATGCTCCACTACTGCCCCAGGGAGAAGGATTATGCTAGTATATTTCCCCATTGAGAGATCGAGCATAAATGTATTATTTTCCAAATGAGATCACGATAAAATGCAAGAGGGGTGGTTCTATTGATTGGAAGACAAAAGATAATTCTTTAGAATGATCGGATATTTAACGCAGACAATTTTGATGATGTATAGACAACCATCAACCATGGGTAGCCTCATGTATATTTTGATACAACACATGAATTTTGGATAGAAATATTAGGAAAAGAATGATGAGAAGAGGATCCAACAAGCCTACGTTATTAATGATGATGGTGATGATTTTCTTACCAAGAGTCGAGATTCTAAAAGGGCCAATTAATTTATGTTTGATAATACACATAGGTACGATGTATCGAGGTATAGATAACCAAGATGGTGTGGTGCCTAGTGTGATGGAATTTGACTCAACAATCAGATAGGAGTATTCCTGTTCACACCTAACATACAAAAACCTTGCTAGGACGACCCTAAGAAAGCAAGTATTTGCCAAGTTATATTACAAGAACATTCAACAAACTCAATAGACAAAAATATAATGATCATTGCCCCATTCCTTTCTCTCTAAACGTATTTTTTTTAGGCATCATTGAGAGGTCCTTGGAATGAATGCAAAATAAGATAAGTCAAAAAGACCAGATAAAGTAAACAAACAAGCTAATGTTCTTTGTACTGCTAGCCAAGGCTAAACTAAGGTGATAGCTAATGCTAATGTCCATCATGGGAAGGATGCATCCTAGGACATGTTGTGATCAATTTCCTGATGAGATTGATTGGATGATAAGCTATTGATACTTCGAGTTGATCAACTTGCTTTCTTATTGACCTAGACTTGAGGCTTTGACATTTGAGCTTTCACTGTAGAACTTGCTAGAATTTCTTTTGAATGACTTATGAAAGGATGAAGATGACAATTGATTTATTATGAATGGTGATTATTGTGGGTGAAAGCAAAATTAAATGGGTGCACCATTTTTGGGTTTTTCAATTTTTTTGATGTTTTTGGTGTTTTGAAATGTTTTGAGGTTGTTTTGATTTTCAGATTTAAATATTTTTTGGATTTTTGAGATTTATGACCAAGAGACTAACTTAAAGACCTATCCTAGGGGTCTTGGGAGCTGATCCATAGATTAGCCTTGCCTATGTTACATACATAGAGACCACGTAGTTCAACTGACAACAAACTCGAGTCGATGATGATATAGATGGGCAAACAAATTGCTATTGTGATAGATGCCTAAAGGATTGACCTAAAATGTCTTGGGGGATGATCAAAGGTCAACCTTGCCTACGTTCAAGGTCAAAGATGACGTAGTTCGACAGGATGACTCTATTTTTGATTTTTTAAATATTTTTGACATGTTTTAGATTTTGAATGATTTGGATTTTTTGGATTTTTTTGATTTTTGACGATTTGGATATGGATATGTGATGATATCAATGCTCTATTTTGGGATTTTGTTGAAAACCAAGCTAGGGTTGATTGATTAGATTAATGGATTGATGATGATAACATTGTTGAGGATGCACAACAATGCAAGGATAGTGTTAAGCAACACGAGGATTTCAAGATTGATGATGATAACATTGTTTAGGATACACAACAATGCAAGGATAGTGTTAAGAAACACAAGGATTGGGGAGGATATCTTGAGATGGATGATGGATTGATTGGATTTGATTGATTAGGATTCTCAAGCTTGATTTGGAACAAAATTGTTTTCAATGATTTGATGTGATGTTGAAGTACACATTAGATGCAACTGATATTGATCATCTGGATTGATGTTCAATGAAAGATAAAGCTTGATAAATAACATATTCTTGTCAAAATATTCCATGGGTTTTTTATTTGGATTTTGGCTCACAAATGCTTGACCAATTTGATTTCAGATTTTCCAATGTTCGGATCACCACATAAGTTGGAGGATATAGATCAAGATTTATTCCCGAAACAAGATGTAAATCTCTGCTCCCAATGTCTAGCAATGTATGGAATGCCATGGGTGGATGCTTGGATAGGTGGATGGATGGATAGATATGGTAAGCATGCAAAGGATGCCAAATATTATCTTGTGATAAGATAAGGTGTTTGAACAAATGATACTTACTTGGATAGTGCCTCATGGCTCAAATAACATTGGGTAAGATAGGATCAATGAAAATGACCCATGTCAAGATGTCTACCATAAGCAAGTGTAAAGTGTGCACCAAAATTTTATCAAGATCAAGATAATGTGGAAAATGGATGTAGATAGATGAAGATGGATTGGATAAATGGTTCATGGATAAATGGATTTATTATGGATAAGATGGAGGGTATGTTGGTTTTAATATGGATGACATGCTTCCAACTGAATTGGCACACACAGATGCTCACTTCTACACATGACCTCTATTTGTCAGGTTTTCATCATGGTACTTTCCCAAAGCGCCACCGTAGTGGTTTTCACTAGAGGACGATTTTTCTCTTTACTATTTTTAATCTTTTTTTTGATTTTTTATTTTTTTGAATTTTTTTTGGATTTTTTGCTGAAAGATTGTAAGTTTGTGTTGAACCACCTAGTGGTGTCGATGCAGATGCTTCTATTATAATGTGCCATCAACATCCTTCTTGAAGAAGCTGCCTAGCCAAGATACGTGCACTTGAATGAAACTTTTAAGATTTTTGTTCTGCTTTGCTAATTCCAAGGTTAACTTTGTCTTTATGCACACATCACAATAGAGTGCCTTATGAATACTTATGATGAAGGGTCATCACCAATAAATGGTCAATGTGATAATTGGATATTATGTGTGGAGGAATGGATGGTGGAGTGTGTTTAGGAATAAAAGATGGATTGATTGATAGTTTGGAACCTTTGACTCTCCAAATTTGGGAAGATGAGCAATGATTGGTGGATATGGAAGTGTGCATGGAATTAGGACCAAATGCTTGATATACTTTGTACATTTCTTGAGAAGCATACTTTTTCCTTTGTAGACATGTTTGATGGGTACTTTTCCCTTTTTTATTTTGCCCCATATTTTCTTTAACTAATGGAGTTTGATAGGGATCATATTTATTTGTATTTTTTGGTATCCATATGTATTTGATTTGTCTAATATGCTTCTTAGCTTCTTTTTCTTTGACAATGTTCTTTGTTCTTTGATTCAAAACTTTATTTTGATGTTGATCCCAATTCATGGATGGGGTGATGGGTGGATGAAGATTCATGACGTGGTTGGTTGTAGTATTGGCATCAGTTTCATTATAAGGATTCTTTGTGCTCCTTATATTGACATTTGCTTGAGATGAAGTTGCCCCCAGTTTTATAGAGGTATCACTTACATGTTTAGATCCCTTAATTGTCGAATAACCAAGACCTTGATGCTTAGGATTTCCAATAATTTGCACTGGTTCTAAGATACCTTGTTCATGTAGGCCTAATCCTCTACCTTGATAATTCATCTATTGAATTTTTTTACTTGCAATAGGGTATGATTTACCTTGGAAACAAGGTGCTAATCCTTCTCTGCTCTGTTGTGGATCTTCAAAGGTGATAAATTCTTCATTGATAAAACAAATTTTCCTAAAAAAGGTAAGTGATCCAACTTTATAAGTGATAGGATCCTCCATATGTGGGATGACTTCCTAATTGATATCTTTAGCTTGATCTTGTGAAATATCATATTTTAATGCTTCTTCAAGAGGTGTTGATGATCCACTGTCCACATAAAATCCTTCCTCATGACTCACTTCACAGGATGTTTCTGATTAATAACTTTTTTAGGAGCCTTCTTCATGATTCATTTCTGATATGTCTCTTGTTTGTTTCCATATCTTGGTCATGTGTAAAAATGTTAAGAGTATGAGACTCTTGTTCCTTGGTAATGATGTCAAGAGTATGAGACTCTTTTTTTGAATGAAGATCATCTACATGTCCATCTAAAGGAAGAATCTCATGGTTAGATGGAAGAGTATGTGTTATATGGATATGATTATCATTTGTGACATCTTGTGTAGATAGGAGAGTGCCCATTAAATCATTGTAGTATCCCGGAGATACAAATTCTTGATCTTGATCAATGTTGGAATTGCTTTTGATATAATTTGGATCAAGTTCTTGAAATGGGTCAATTTCAAAGAATGGATTGCTTATAAAGGGTTCCTGGATATCATCATTAGGCATATGAAGTTTCTCAAATGCCATGAGGTCAAAGGGTGTCCATATGTTTTGGAAAGGATCATTGCTAGACCTTGGTGAAAGATGTTGATCATGCTTTGGAATAAATTCTTGAGATATGTCCTCTAACTCATTAGGTAATGTAGAGACATTTTCAACATGATCATTGGTTGAAGGATATTGATCATAATTTTCAATGATTATGGTGGGAATCTATTGCAAGCTTTGTTGAGGGAGTAATGTATGTGTTTGTTGTTAAGCCAACAATGCTTGTTGTTGGTAATCTTGTTGGGCTTGTTGTTGAGCTACTTCTTGTTGTGCCTAAAAATCTTGTAGGACTTGTTGATACACTTGTTGATGGATTGCTTGCAATTGTGCCCAGTATTGTGCTTGTGCCTATCGATCCCGGTGTTGGGCTTGAGCTTGAGCCTATGCTTTTTGGGCTGCTTGTGCCACTTGTGCAACTTGTGTGGCTTGTGTAGCTCATGCAGCTTGTTGGTTTTGGAGCACCTTTTGGCGAGAAGCTTGTCGAGTAGCTTGCAACACGATGGAGAATGAATTTTCCATGTTGTGTTTTGGTAGTGGTGGTGGTGGATTGGGAATGGTGTTGACCATTGTGATGAGCAGAACAATCACATTGATTGCCAAGGTTTGAGTGGTGAATGGTGTGATTGAGATGCTTGATCCTTGAGACACTTGAGGGATAGTGGTTGTGTTGACCATTGGGATTGTTTGGATGGTTATGATCTATTGTTGCAATATCGATGGAAAAATGGGAGGATTTGATATGATGCGTTAACTTATGAAGGAGGTGTTTCTCGGATTTGGTTGATTGATGGTTTGTAAAGGGGGAAGGCTCATGCCTTGATTGTTTGGTTGATAGATTTGTAAGTTTTGAATTTGATTTAAATATACCATAGGAAAAGATGTTCCAAAGTTTAGATTGGGAATTATCACTTTTGTTTTACCATTGAGGTTTGGAGGAGATAATGATCCCATGTATGGTTTGTACAAATGCAAGTTTTGAAAATCAATTGGAATCATGACACTTGGATAGTTTGGTTGACTTGGATTACTCATGATGTATGAGTTGAGTTTAAACTCCATTTTTTTCTTGTGTTTTGACCTTTTTGACCTCTGAGGGGTTTAGGACCAATGATGAGATGAAGGATGAAAGGGGTGAATGATATGGGTGTTTAAAATTTTAGGAACTTTGGATCAATGCTAGACTTGAGGACTTGTTTTGATTTTGATTTTGATTGAGGATAGTTTGACTAAGTGTGTTAAGTCAAACAAAGTGATAATGCACTTGTAAACTCTAGGAAGTTGTGTTATCTTAGAGTAAAATCGTACACAAGAGGATAGTTTGACTAAGTGTGTTAAGTCAAACAAGGTGATATTGATTTTTCCTAAAAGTCTAGCATAAGTGATGTTTTCAAAGTTCCCAGAATTTGTTGGTGAGATGGGATTTGATATTGATGGTTGAGGGATGGATGAGAATGATTGCTTTTGATCCTAAATGAACCTAAGAGGGACTTGTTTACAAGACCAAAGTTTTGAAGAACATTCTTTTCCCTAAGAGCATTTCAAATGAAAAGACCAATGTTTGCTCAAAAGACCATACGACAAAAGATAAACCAACACATGTGTGGGGTTCAATTGATTTTATCTTGGTTAATGACTTTATTTATTTTTACCACATCCACTTCTTGATTATATTTTCAAACTAAATTTCTATGTCTCTATTCCTTTTCATTCCACAAGGTCCATTATGTAAAAATCAAGGTTTCGAGAGCATAGTTTCCTAGGTTGACTTTAGTGAAAACAAATGATGATTAAACCCAAGTACCTATAAACCTCTAAGGATAGAATCCCTAGGGAAAGAAAGAGCACTTAGATTTGTTAAAGGATATTTGTTTCCTCCAAATGGTTTGAAATTTTGAAGCTTTTTGTGAATTTTTTTTTTTCAAATGTTTTGAGACCCAAGAAATGTATTTTTTGATTCCAATAACATGTAAAATCCTAGGATGAAGAGACAATATTTTTTTGGGTTCCCACTTGGATAAATCCAGCTATGCATATTCAGTGTGGATTATTAGATGCTTGACCACACTGACTCCCCTCCATGGCACACACTTCTTGAGTCAGCCAAGCATCAGTTCCCATGAATCTCATATGGCATAATTTTCATCTCTACAACAGAACCACGTGTATACGTGGGGCAGCTTCAAAGGACATGACCTTTTGCACCAAAAAAATAGATTGGGGATTTTTCCTTTGATACACAAGGGGTTTTAATGCAGGCATTTCGTTCATGGGGGACTATCCAGTACAACGAGAGACCATTGCTGCCTTCTTGTCAGAATAATCCTCATGATATTAGCCTTTGTTCCAATATCCACACTTATATCCTAGGTGGAAGTCGCTTGGCTTTAGGGTGTTCCCGTTTGGGTCACTCCCTTGGGTGATTACTTTTTCCCACAAGGCAGACCCGCTAAGATAAACAAAAGCAAGCAAGAATATCCCACAGTTCAATTGACCTTCATTGAAAAACAAAGGGAGAACACTCGCAAGATTGGTTCAATTTTTAGGTACCCAAATTGAAATGTGGAGGTAATATTTTATGCAAATTAATGTCACCAAATAGACTTTGGATTCTCAAGATCATCGTGAAGTGTGAGAGAAGTGCATACACCTTTTTAAATGAAATTACTTTGCAAAGTAGATTACAAGACACAAAAGCACATGTTCATTTTAAATCCTTCAAAGCAATAATGAGCTCTTTTTAAGCACTAAAGGAAATGTGAGATTTTCCTTGTTCAATTGTTAATCCTTAAACCAAATCTAGTGAGTTTGTCCTAAAGTTCATTTTAAGCCATTTGTAAAATTGAACACTTTTGTAGTGTTCTTTTTAGAGCCCAAAAGAAATTTAGTGTGTCCTAAAATCATGAAGGGATAAAATCCTTAAACTTGGAATTATAATTGCTTCCAAGAGTGTCTAAAGACACTTGATACAATAGAGAAATGATGTCATAAGAATATTTTATTTTGTTTCCTCATCCCCTTTTTGATTTCCTAACCTGAAAAATTTATCAAAATGTTAGACGAGATCAAGAAACAAGAAGATGTAAGGGTTAGATGAATCATTAATCATAAAAACCCTAAAACTTAGACCAAGTTTCATGGTGTTTTGAGATTAGGTGAAAATTTGAAAATTTTAACTCTATCAAAGTTGAGAAACACCTACACCATTCGATAGCTTATGAAATTACACCCCATTTCAAAAAACATATCTCTAAAAAAGACCTAAAAATGAAATTTGAATGTGACATGTTTAGAGGGAAGGGAAATGGAGTTATGGCCACTTGGCTCAAGGAAAAAGGACATGTAAGAGGCATTAAATGCCTTGTTGGAAGTACCCATCCCCTTTTGGAGGGATTTTTGAATTGGAATAATATTCCACAAAGGGTGCTCTTTTGAATGGAAATTGATGAATTAATAAATCAAATAAATTTATTTATTGTGCAAGTTGCAAAATCTAGAGGATTGGAGTGATTAGGATTAGCATTAATCAGGATTTTGATTAATTAAGAGGGAGATTAGCTGATTTGACCATTTTGACTTGGATTTATGAGTTGATTTAAATCAGAAATTGAGAGGAAATGTTTAATTAAATAATTTTTTTGATTTATTTAACTAAGGGGGATAATGTTAGATTAAATTAGATAAGGTTTAATTTATCCAATTTAATAAAAAGACTTTAGTTTTCTAATATAAATAAAATGAATTATTTAAATAAACAGAGATATAGGGTTAATTAAATTAATTTGATTAATTTAATCAACAGGGGAGAATGACTTAATTGGATAAATAATAATTTATTTAATTAATGGATGAAGAGTGATGATAAGATGAGAGTATGATTTAGGATGAAACGATGTTAGTAATCAGGATCAAGTGTGTTGGTCAATTTTCCATGTCTATAATTGCTATAGAGCCACAACAAATTCACATTTGCATTCACATGACTTCGTAAGGGATTCCGCTAGAAATACAATCAAGAATAATCTCATTACTACCATTTTTTCACTTTTGAAAAAGTGAGTGGTGACTCTGTTAAAAACTTGATAATGAATGCATAGAAATTTTGGAAAAGAAACATTATTTCGAGTCAAAAATAAAGATTAAAGGCCACTACAAATTTCTTGTGAAGATGTCAGAAGAAGTGGAAAGGCTTGAGTTGATAAAGAAACATCAAGAATTGACTCAAGAGCTACTAAAGTTTGATATCTAGCCTTCTTTAAAAGCATCACAATGTATACCAGCCTATAATCATGATGGATATATAAATACAAGTGATCGTTGGACCCCACAAGTGCCTCATGATGCAATTAGAAATCTTGGTAGTGAAAGTAATGCACATTGTACACAATAGGACATTTTCACACCACAAGCCTTAAATCAAATAAATTCTTATCCTATCCCTCTAAGCCAAAGACTAGTAAGTTCCCAAGATTATCAATACAATCAATATCTTGAGAATTATCAATATCAATACTAAAATCCATATCAAAATGTGCAAAGAAATGTCATCCCTTCTAGAAGTGTCAATCAAAATCTGCTACAAAATGTATATCAAAATCAACAGTTTGAGGAGGAAGATGATGAGTATTCACACACTCAAGAAAAAGGTCAAGATTTCAGTATGAATTTAGAAAATTGCATATCCCCCTTAGATGCATTTTTTGGCCTAAGGAGACATGAGGGTGAATTTGAATTTTCTTTATTCAAATGAATGGAAAATATATTTATGCAAATACCTCTCAATTCCAAGCCTAATGAGTCCATGATCATTGAGCAGTTTATGAGAGCATATGAGCCTAATTGAATTCATTGGCCTAAATTATTGAAGTTAGTTACTCTGAAATAGGTGGTTGAAGTGATCAATGTCATTGATAAAATTAGGCATGAGGATGCTATCAATGTTGAAACTAATGGTAATGAATATGGAGAAATTGATCGAATAATGCAACCAATAGAGTAAACATGTGCAAGTGAAGTTTCTAATGATGATGTTCCAAATATGAATGAAGATGAAATTATTGAAGACCAATTTTCCACCTTGGAGGATGATTGTAGTATTGAAGATGATGTTTGGGATACAATGTTTGAGGAATACATTAGCAATGATTCAAGTGACATGGAGGTACAACCATGTATGCATTGTCATAGCATTGACAACAATGCATTAGAAGCTAAAACAAAAAGGGACATTCTACGCTACAAAAATGAAGAGGGCAATGATTGTGATCAATCCATCGAGGATGGGTATGAAATTGAAAATAGTTGATATGATAGTTTTCATGATGAGGATGAAGATATACAAGGTCTCTTTTGTATATCAGATTATGACTATAAGAACAGTGCATGTTATGAAGAATCCATTGAAAATCCAGATTTTAATGACAAACCTATGGATTTTGATTTCCAATTAAGTGATTCTTTCAATTATAATGGAGATAAAGAGGAAGAAGCAATGGAAGATGTAAATGAAGAAGTAGGTCTGCTTGATAGTGAAAAAATAATACATGCATTTACAACCAAGTACCATAATGACACAATTGATGAAGAAGTTTGTACACTTGAAAATGGTTCTAAATATTTTTCAAGCCCATTGTATGATCAAATAACAGAAGAAGAGCAAATGAGATTTTTCCAAGGTGTTCCAGAACATGAATTTCATGTGTATTCTAATCCTTCCTATGAAGAGGAAGAAACATTTTTAGATAATCAAGATGATGTGTCAACTTGTGAAGGAAATAACAATGCTGATAAAATTATACTTGATATGTTATTATCCAAATATCTTGAGCATTGTTGTAATAATGCAAAAAGTGAAGAGTACATCAACAATGAGATGGATGAAGAGGAATTTTCATTCAATAGTGAACAAATTTCAGACTTATAGACAATTGAGTATCAAATATGTACACATAAGAATGCTACTGAAATTTCATCCCCAACATACATTTGCTTTGATAGTGAAAGTAATTCGTGTGAAAATGATGAGGGAAATCTTGAATCTGATAAAGATCCTATATTTATCTTTGTTCAAGAAGGAATATGTAAATCAGACTTGATCTTTTTCTCACATGAGAAATATATTGGTTTACATATCATGGATGTTGAATGTTCAACATTGATTAATTCAAATATGTGTAATGATGATGGCATGGATTAGAAATTTGTGTTACTATAAGTTAGTGATATGAAAGAAATGGAAAATGTTTCAGATCTGATTGCCTTAGAAGATGTTGATATGACAAATTTTTTAGACCAATGTGAAAATCATTCAAAATATGGATTGAGCAGCATAGATGAGCATAGTTGTTCTCTTTCCTATACACTTAGAAACTATTTTCCCATCTTGTATCAAAGGCCATATGATAATTTCATATTTTTAATGCAAAATTATGATGATATTAGACCTAATGATCTTAGCTATGTGGTGGATTATAAATACTTTTAAATTTTCAGTTTAGTTGGGAGATAATTCTATGATACATGGCAGTGAGTAGAATAATGAGAAATGTATCATTGAAAGTGAATATTCTTTGTATGATCAAGATGCAAAGAGTTTATCACATGATGGTAAGTTCCAAATTATGTCTAATTATGAACTGTAGAATGGTAAGAGAAACATGGGAAAATTCTAACATGGTGTTGTTTTGAAAGTTTCCAATGGTAGTGGATATAGCAGGGAAGATTGCATGAATGTTTTCAAGAAAAATCTGATGAAATCATATCAAAATAAGGTATATGATAGAGGAAAGTTCAGGAATCTCTTTTAGGTGGCCTTGGGACATCATTTACGGTTTTAATTTTAAACCATAATAGATCAGGGATAAAAGTAATATTTTTAAAGTTCTATTGCCCAATAGATGAGACAATAGGTCTTCTCTCCAAAGGTCATGATTCTTGTTATGCCCACAAGGGGCATACATACCTAATTGAAGCCACTATTGCAACCTGAAATTTCCTACCATTTTTTGAAAAAAATTAGGTTCCCATGGTGAAAATTTTGATTTCAGCACTCAGAAGTATAGTTGAGGAATCTACTCTAATGACTTACTTTGAAAAATCACAACTTGAAGCCTCTTCAATTTCATGAAAAATCACTGTGCAAGAATTTTTATCTACCCTATGTGAGTGTGCACAACTAATTTCAGCCTTCTACAATAAGTTTTGAAAAGGTCTCAAAGCACCGAGTAAGAGGGTACTAAAAAGAATTTTGCTATTTGCACATTATGAAATCTACCAAAGAGGCCAACTTTGGAGAAAAATATCTATAAGTTGGATGAATTTCATGACAAACCAATTGGTGTTCCATGTTCTTCCCATGTTAATCTACTTCCATGCCAATTTCTCAGGGTCCCAACATCTCATTAGGTATTTTTCAAAACTAAAACAAATGAATTTTGCACAATTTTGACATTAGCAGTCCCATAAAGTTTCATAGAGGAAAATTTGATATTTAATGTTTTGTCAAGGAAGTAAATTGGCAGGAATCCCTTCCACACAAGTTCATTTTACTCAAATGAATCAATTCCCAATATGGCAACTTACCAAGAACAAATTTGATACTTCTTTGAAGTGGAAAATTGGTGAGTTTCAAAATAGGCCAAGTAAGCTACTTTGAGCATTAAAAGTTTGGAATCTTGACGACTTCATAACAATCCATTTGGAAACCATGCTCCCCTATCATAAATCAACACTTTGTTGCATTTTTTGTGGCTCCAGAAGAACATTTGACCAGTTTCTCAGGATGATTTCGAAGGCTACCTGATTTGTTTGATCATAATGTAAACTTGAGATACATGTCATATTATTGATTGTACAATTACAAGAGAAATTTTAGTCATTATAAAAGGGAAAGCTTGACACATTTGGATGTTGTACATTAAAATTTTTAAGTATTTTCTTCCCTCCAAGTCTGACATTTGCAAGGGGATTGATCTATTATCAAAAGGGTTATAATACCTATTAGGGCTAAGGGACTTTCAATCCATCCTTAGTATTAACAATGCTGAAAGGTGATATCATTACATCTTTTTAAAGTTCTACTGCGCTCATTTCATGCTATTGGAAAGTTTCCACATACTAATACTATAGGCAACTCGAACCTTTGTATTACTCAAGAAAGCAAGAATAATAAAGTCATCACTCCATTATATAAATAGACATCCAAAGGACAATATACAATACAATATCTATGTTGTGATAAATACAATTAGCATACAGGTTTGAGCATGATGCTTTCCCTAATAGTCAATATAGATAAGAGGATGCATTCAAAGAAGGAATATCCAATGAAAATTGGTCTAACCAAAATCTAGTTAGTGCTAGATAACACCGATGTCTTTTGTGCCTTATTCATATACTGATGACAATAAATGGATGCACCGAATATAGTAAGCAAAGACCAAGTTCCACGATGTAAGATATACAACATGCAAACACTTATTGGATTTAATAATTTTTGAATTACAAAGGAAAATTGCATCATCTACTGCTAAGTCAAGCATTTGAAGATAGATTACAAATTGATCATTCATGATTCAAGCACAAAAGAGTGATGAAAAAAGAACATGGGGAAACCAGCAAGGGACAAGCCCATAGTTTGTTGGATGATAAAAGTGACAATATATCTGGCTCACTCAATTTTGATCTAAAAATTTTCATAAATGATGTGAGGAATGCTATGGATTTGGTTGTTCCAAAAAACAAGCTCCAAATGTTAATGGGACCTACAAGATATGGAATACTAATGGTATTGACAGAGTTCTTCACCTCCTTAACTTGGAGATTGTTAACAAACGGGTCATATAAAAAAATAATGTTGCAGTAGGTGTAGAACCAAATCATGGTCAACTTTGATGTCTCCACCAATATATGAAAAAGCTACGTAGGGCATAAAACTTGAGAGAAATCATGCACATTTGTGGACAATCGTAGCTTGAAAACTACCATGTACCCTTGAAAAGTAATTATTACATGTACACTAACTTTGGGAACACATTTGTAGCCAACACTCTCCAATGATGTGAAATTATTCAAGAAATATAGATATCACACAAGACTAGAAGTCTGATTGCATCATGATAAAGAATTCCACACTCATGCCAAAGGAAAATAATGTTGGCTTTGTGTTTCATGAATGTCGTTCATTGCATATATGGGAGAGCCCCTATTCATGACAGACATAGATAGGGTGCCCTCAAATTACATCTTATACTTTTATATTGGCATTGCAATACAAAATATTTCAACTTTAACAATTCAAAAGCATAAACATATGACTGGTGATGTTCGTCAAGCAGTTTTGGAATCATTGATCAAATTTTCATGTTGCAAAGAGATATTCAAAGTATCAAACATAGAGTAAGCATCAAAATTTCAAACATTGAATGATGCAATATGGTAAGGCCGAAGAAGTGTAAGAGCTCTACATATTATCATGCCCACAAAAATGAGCAGATGTCTCAAAATATTTACTACATTCCCACAAATAACCAAAGCATAAACCCTAAAACTATAGCAAATAAACAAAGAAAAATTTCATCAAAGAGACTCTTCAATATCGGCGTGAGTGATATGGATATCTCTCTGATGTCTCAAAAAATGTATCGAGGCTACTATGATATGCATCGACAAGTCAAAGTGGATGAGAAATGGGGACTATGATCCCTATAGATTCTGGACACAGGTAGATACAGTCAATCTTATTTATGGTGAAAAATCCCTATCAAATACTGAGAACACAGTGAGTGTAATGAATTTGGCTTGGAAGAATTTGAAGTTTCAGATATACAAACATGAAAGAAGATAAGACATAAACCAAAAAAATCCAGTGCAACAAAAGATACCAAATAAAATTTCATCGAAGAGACCTTTTCTTTTTAGAGTGAGGCTACTCAATGTCTCTTCAAAATACCAAAAACAGGAAGGAAGCATACATAAAGAATTTTTTCAGGAGGACTGTGGGGTATTGGGGTGAAATTACCTGAAGTCTCCTTGAAATTGATAAGATCCTCCAATGATGGAAAAGTATGAGTGAAATATTAGGTGCATAGAATACGAAAGACACTTTATATTTAAGGGGAAATTTGTTCATCTCCTCATCAAGACTATGGGAAAAAATATTATTTGGATATAGGGTAAACTGTTAAAATAAATGTGCAAAGTAAAGATTTTATTTTGTATGGTTGTAATATACAATGAAGTAAAATATTTTCATCAAAATGTGAAATATTTTCACCAAAGGAGTGGATGATTACTTTAAACAAAGAATATTTTCATTATGTGAAAGTACAAGTGAAACATTTTTCACCGAGGGGATACAAAATGGATAATTGTTTTTACTTGAAATGTATTTTATTGGATTGGGTGAAGATTGCCAATAGGAGAAGCTTACTAAATAATCAAGATTAATTTTTAGGAAGAGGCAAAGACAAAGGGAGTTAAATTAAATATTTTTGTTTTGTCAAAATAATGAAGAGTTGCACCATATAGATACAAAAAGGGTCATAACCCTTGAAAATGCAATGTATATATGAGGGATGAAATCATCAATAAAAAATTAGTAGTTAGGAAATCATCAGTAGTTATATAGGTTGATCAGTTGCTTCAACAAAAATATCATGGTGTGTATTGCAAAATATTTTGAAACTATATAATGGATAAGAATGCCTAATTTGGTGATCCAATGCTAGTGTCAATTGTTTGTTGATTGGATAGGATTATTTGGCTATCTCCAATTTGGTGCTTCCTTATTATTTAAATTGGTGTGTCAAAGCTCAATTTATCAAAACACATTTTTTGTTCTTGTGTGGTTTAATTAATTGGTTTCTTCCAAATAATTAAAAATCCTTTTAATAAGTCACAGTAATATGGGAGTATCATTAGGATCGATACGAAGAGCCCTATAATTGATAAAATTATTATGATGTCTCTAGTTTGATTCTATCTTGTTATTCAAATCATAAGTATATTTGATTTGTTAGGGAAAACTTGTTGCTTTTGTGTGACTCAATTAACTGGTTCCTTCAAGAGGATTAAAATTCCTATTAATTGATCACAGTAACCTAAAAGGAATCATATTGATCGATAAGAAGAGTCTGATAGTTACATTATTGCACATTTACACAAGGTGTAAACAATCACAAGTTCCAAAAAAAATGAACTATATCCAACAAGTAAGTTGCATATCATTCACCGCTTGACTCCATTAGCCCAATAGAAGTAGGCACTGGTCATACCATTTCATTTCAAATTTTAGAAAAACTTATTCATACATTCATATTTCAAATTTTAGCACTAGGAGTAGGAGTAGCTAACAAGCCTTAATCTATTCCACATTTCATGCTATTGTGGATAGATCCTTAAATCCAATTAAGTCGTATAACTCTTAAATCTACATCAATCATTAAGGTTCACCCACCTAGGTTTAGTAGAGCCTGAAGTGTAGGGAGTCATCAACCATATAGCTTTACTCCATTCATTAGTTGAAAAAAGTTGTAAGTTTGACCATAGAGCCTGGAATCTTCTTAGGATTTACAACCTACATTTTTGAGACCTAACAAATAGCACCTTTTAAATTTTGAAAATTTGGTGCACTTATATCTCTTCAATGTGTCGACAGAGCTTAGGCCTACATCCTACTAAATCTGTCCCACAGGCCTTCTTTGTCGATTAATACTTTGTAACTCAGAGATCATCTTCCAAATCTACTTGGTGGAATGTTTTTTGCTGCATACATGGTAGTGTTCCTATTTAGTTTCACGCCTCTTGGATGAGTTCTGATAGTTTTTTTAATCCTTTGCTGACTATGACTGAGCTAAAATTGTTGTTCTAGAAAGTTTTAATTTTCTCAATTCTAAGGGAAACCCATTTCTTGGTTTGGTCGAAAACATCTCTAGTTCTTATTTAATAAAAAATGGAGGTCATATGATGCATAATTTTAGTGCCTTTTGGTTGTGGCAAACATGTTCGATGAGCCATTTTACAAAGGAGGTACCTAAATTTTGATGGTTGGTAAAAATATCATTTAAAACCCATGTTTTAAATAATTGATTATGGATGCATACAAAAAATCTCAGATCTAGGGGTCTTCATTTGCATGCAATGAAATTTCTCTGTTTGACCTACAATTGAAATCAAAATTTTCCTAGTTCTAATGTTTTTAAATGTTGATATTTAGAAAAATTTAAAACATTTTAAAATGATTTCAGGGCATTAACACTTCAACATTTGAAGGGTAGTTTAAAGAAGTTTGATTCTTCTTTCTTATTGGTCAACAAACTTTTGAACTTCATTCAAATTTTCTTAACGAGAAAGCGTCACTCATCGTTGTTTTGAAGTGGCTGAGAAAATGCAAACCAATGATGCTTTGAGTTTGAGTAATGAGGATTTTAGGGAAAATAAAACATTATTAAATTTTTATTTAATGCAACTTTAATTCTTCAATCCTATTGGTTGAAAACTTCAAGCTTAGAACAACACGGTAGTGCATGACAACTCCATCGCCCATCTCCATTTGAGGAGGTTAAACAAATTCAAAATGGTGATGGCCTTTATGAAATGATGAGATTTCAATTGGAAAGAATAATTTAATGTTTTATTGATGCAAAGTCACATGAAGCCTCAATGTTTTATTTCTATCGCATGATTACACAAAATACCATTTCATATCGCTAGTTGAAGTGGCAAAGTAAAAGTAAATCAGTGATTGTCAAGTTTGAGAAATGGCTCCTTTTCCATCACCCATGATTGATCTAGTTTCCCTCTACCTTCACGAAGCAATGATGGTCAAGTTCAAGAAATGGATTGCTTTTGAGACACCATAGCATTTGGGAGAGATATAAAAACATTATCCAAAGGTTTATTGATGGTAATTTTAAATTCTTAAATCCTATTGGTTGAAGAACTTCATGACATTTTCACAATAGTTGCAATTCTCATCTCCATTTTGGGATGGAGGAATGAAATAAAATCAGAAATTTCTTGTATTGAAATTTACAAAATGTATTAAATGAATTTGAAATCTGAAGGTTTAATAAAATGTTTTACTCCTATCGCACATCACTGTTTCGAGGGGGCTATGTATGACCAAAGTAGTGATGGTCTTCCTCCTTGTGATGGATTTCATTTGGAGGCATGTGAGAAATATGAAGGGTAGATTTTAATATTTTTTTCAATGTATTAAGGGGTATCTTCAACTATTCTCAACACTATGCATTCTTTGAGGGGGAATTAAACCAAAAGTTGTAATCATGGCTTTTTGTCTTTGGACTGATTTTCAAACACCTGTATAGGTTGGGAAGTGCTCTTTCATGCTCCAAAAAATTTCCATGACCATTTCTATTGCCTAAGAAGCAATTTTGGCAATGTTTTATGCACTATTTGGTTTCCAGTGAGGTCAAAATCACCAAATACTCATAAAAAATGACCTAAAAATATTTTAAATCTTGTTGAAACTGTCAAATGAGTTGAGAATGGAAGGCATGGGCCCATAGGTTGAATATGTATTCAAATGGTTTCCAGATAAATGTTTGAAAAAAATCCAAAATTTTTGCATGGTGAAGTGAAGGATCAAAATGTTGAAATGAGTGATCAAAATAATCTATTTGAATGCTATTGGTGATGATTTTGATAAAATAGGAAACATTTATAGGGTGATGTACCCTTTTTACAATGAGCCCAAAGGGCCAAAAAGGATCAGGACAATTAAACATCAATTTTTTTTATAGTAATAGCATACGAGAGACACAAACATAGCCAAAAAATAGTAGAGAGGGAACACAACACAAACCCAACCACTAATTTCTATACCCTCCCATTTCTTGACTAGGAGGTTTAACACATCTTCCCCAATCCAGTTGGGGATTTCATCCATGATGTTCTTGTCCATTTACTCTTTGACCTCATTCAAGAGCATGAGATCCGACCTATGAATCATCTTGATAGTGAACTAGGTCAGGCGGTTGACTTTATGATTCAATTTAGCAACCTGCTCCTACAACACACAAAGCTCATCCACCTTGTCTTCCTTTCTTTGGATCTCCACATCAACACTAGCCTTAGAATCCAAGGACCTAGTAGAGTCATTTCGAAGGATTTGGTTCAAATCAGAGAAGTGACTAGGGTCTTTTATGGGTCCTTTATCTTTCCACTTCTTAGTAGCTTTAGTGCCTTCAATACTACCGTCGGTATGAGTCGAGTCGTCGGATATGTCATCAACAAGGGTCTCCTTCTCATGTTTCACCAACCTATGGGACCTTCTCACACTCATGTTTTTCATGCCCATATCAAAGCTAGAACCCACCACTGTATCCCCTTTAGAATCTTTTTCCTTTCCACATTTACCTTCCTCGAAAATCGAAAGAACCCTCGGAAGCTAAGGCACATTTTTCCCCTTCTTTTTAGTAGCAAGTATGTTGAACTTCTTGTGTTTCAGCTCAAAAAGCCCAAATGTAGCACTTGACTGGGTCAACCTGACCTCCATTTTCATTTTCTTTAGGGGAGGAGTAGCTAAGGTTTCAGTACTAGGATCATCCACAGGGTTGGGGGATTTCCTCTTCGAGCCCTCCAAAATAGTAGGGGAAGGGTTAGTAGGGATATTTTTTGGGGGTTCCAATTCTTAAATGTGCATAGTCAAAAAAGGTTTGGGAGGGACTAGAGTTGAATGGAATTGGTAGAGCCAATGGATTAGGCCTTGGTGCAGAGGTAAAGGAGGTGAAGAATCGGGGTTATGCATGGAAATTTCCTAGGATTCCTTGATGGAGCTTTCCAAAGAACATAGAAAAAAGAAAGGGAAGCTAAGCAAAATTTTATGCCTAAGATGATTTAGTAGAGGTAAGTGGTAGAAATAAACTACCCTGAATCTCCCCTCGAGAGTTACATATTTCATGATGGTGAGGAAAAATTTATTCCAAGTCTTAGGCACTGCTTCACGGTTGAAACCCAATTGCTTTTTCACTGGTTTCTAATTACCCTTAAAGAACGCGTTGAGACTCACCAAGTCCTATATTTTAGTTTGTGTTTTATACTTAATTCCTTCACAAGAAAGGCCAGTAGCCTTACCTATCACCTCTTCATCAAAATCAAAAGCAATGCCACCCATGGTGACCCATTGATCCTTCCTTGAGCTAGAAAACCAGGACAACAACATCTTGTCATGGCCCATAAGATTCTCCATAAGCGGCACTAGCCCACCTTCCAAATAGATATACCAAGCCAAAGGGTCCTAACGAAACTCCTCACAATTTTCTGGATGAGTTCTAACTCCATCTTTTCCCATTGTGACCCACAACACATAGTAGCCAAAAGAACACTACCTGAAAATGGAATGCTCACCAGAGATAATACCGTTGCAAAAAAAATACAACACCAACTAGGATGAAAAGGAATAATAAAGGCTAAGTGATGTTTACACACACTGACAGTCAATCCCGATGAGAACCACCATGCTGGCCCATAATCATCACAAAAAACCTAGGGTTAAAATAATTAAAAATAATGATGGGATCCAAATTTAAATCCCAAGAGAAAATCAACTTAAATAAGTTACACAAGGCCAAATGAATGCAAGGGTAGATTTGAAATGTTCAAGTGTATCTAATAAAATCTAAGGTGAATAAAAAGGTGGTTTAATGTGAAATTATTAATTAATATGGTGGATAGCCTCCTTTTACATGAACTCCCAGGGATTTGATAGGATATGTTGAACCATTGATAAGGTTGCTCGTAAAGGTTAGGGGCCCCACCAAGGATAATTAAAAGATAAAAAAACCCCATGGCCAACCACTTGAGTCTAGCAGCCATAATCACAAAAGAAAAAACCAACCAATGATCCATCAAGGAATGCCACCTGTACTTGAAAATGAAAGATAAAATTAATCATGATTAATAGAGTAATTCCTATGCTCCAAGAGGATTAACCTTTGAATAGACATCGATAGAACATCTATCTTTCTTGAACATTTTTTGATCTTCCAAGTGGACCCCAAGTTGGAAAAGTCGTTAGCCACCTGGTTACTGTTGTGTATTGCATGCACGCACCACTAAAAGTGGGGACCCTCTCTTGCCCCCCCCTTTTGACCTTGCCTTTAAAAATATTGGGGTTTTGGTATTTGGTGCTGGTCTTGGTTGTGGGTGCCCTTTGTGTTGATTTCCTACTAGTTTTGGGATCTCATGGCTGTCCTCTCTTGGGGTTGGTTCCTTTTTTCCCTTTTTTTTTCGTTGGTTCATTTTTTTCTCTTTGTTTGTCAGAGGTGGAACTGGGATGGAACTTAACTTTGAACTTTGTCAAAGTTCACAGTTCGGTTTCCATTCTTGTTCTAGCTCTGATTCTTGCCTTCTTGTTTTCTTCATTGCTTTGCTTGTCTTCGGCCTTTGGGTCAGTTTCCTCCCTTGGGTTTTCCTTGGTTCATTTTTTTCTCCTTGTTTGTCGGAGGAGGAATCAGGATGGAACCTAACTCTGAACTTTGTCAAAGTTCATGGTTCAGTTTCCATTCCTCTTCTGGCTCCTCTTCCCGCCTTCTTGTTTTCTTTGTCACTTTTCTTGTCTTTCACCTTTGGGTCGGTTTCCTCCCTTGGGTTTTCCTTGGATAATTTTTTTCTCTTTGTTTGTTGGAGGCAGAACAAGGATGGAACCTAACTATGAACTTTTTCAAAGTTCACGGTTTAGTTTCCATTCCCATTCCGGCTCCGCTTCCCGCGACTTTGTCATTTCATTGCGTTTGGCATTTGAGCCAGTTTCCTCCCTTGGGTCTACTTCAATCTTCCTTTTGATCATCAGAACCGGAGCCAAGTGGGATCTGAGCTCAAGGCTTTGCAAAAAGTCTCATTTTGGTTCCGCTTCCACCTATTTTCCTCTCTGTCTATTCTCATCTCCACTTCCGTCAGGTTTGGTTCCGCTTCCGCTTGTTTTCCTCTCCGTTTGTTCCTCTCTCCACTTTCGCTTATTTTATCTCCATTCATGTTCCTGTGTCAGTTCTACTCTCTTATGTTTTTGGTTACGCCTCTACCTAGGTTTGTGCTTGGTTTTCTTACCTTGGGGACTCTTTTGGATTGAATTGGATTTTGATGATGTATTGAGCATTAATGCTGACCTTTTGAATGCAGATTGGATTGAGCTAAAGGTTGTTGTTGGGGCTGAAGGAAGGATGGGTGTACTTCAAAAATCTGGCAAGATGCGCGGGAAATAGTCGAGTATATATTGCGGTCGTGGACAAGCGAAACCCATCCATACACACAAGGTCGGCACATTGGGTGGCCGATTGATCCATAGAGGGCTCAAGCTAGTTTGACTTGATCTGAGTCATCTATTTTCCAAGCTTGGGTTTGATCAGTGGATCGCATTCAAACTGGCATTGTGCGCACATTGCCATTTTTATGTTCATGCGGATGGAACATTAATGGTGGGCATGGCTTGAGATACCGTACCATGACTTTTGGGATCCTCGGTTGATTTGAAGGGGCACTTCATGCATTCAATGCTGGTTGGTGAATTATTGTTGTTTTGTCAAGGCCGATGTGGTTGGTGGTTGGGCTTCTTTATAACCCTACTTATGGTTCGTGCAAGAAGGATTTCTATAAGTATGGCCTTTGGCCTCATCTATAGAGGTTGGTTAAGTTGTTTGCCAATCAATTTAGACAGTAGATTTAGTAGTAGAATTGTAGGAATGTTAGAAGATTAGAAGATAGTTTTATATTTCAAGCAAGTGTTGTAATAGACTGGAATTATTGCTAAGGTGGTGATTTAATACAAAGTGAAGACATTGCGCTATGATTGGTGCCTTCTTTTAGGTTGAATAATCTTGCATGGTTCTTATTTTATCTCTTAAATTACTTGGAAACATTTGAATGTATCTTAGGTTTAGTTAATAATGCTTGTAATTTAATGCTTGGAGTATTGTAGAAATCTCTAGTTCATACTTTGGGAAAATTCTTGATTACAGGAATGTTGTGCAAGGTCAACCTTTACCTGATACTGATGTGCTTAGCTCAACAATAGGAATTTATGCAGTTCCATTGAATGAATTCCCATAGTTTGAAAATATTTAACACCTTAGAATATTGCATTTTTCTTTATAAGATTACAGGTATAGCCTAGGTTGAACAAGAATTAGTTTAAAGGGATTGGTCCATTCCAAGTATTTCATCATATGCATGGTTAATTTTAGGAGTAGTGTTAATCTTAGGACTTCTGAAACCCTCACCTTTTGTTGTTTCTTTTATTACTTGGTTAGAACCAAAATTTTAAGCATCACAACATCTTAAAATCTTGATGGTATTAGAGCTTCTAGCATTTGTTTTTTAAGGTTCCTTTGTGATTACCAACATATCACATTTATCACTGAGTGGTTCTACTACATTGTCATGACCTAACACCTGAGAGACCTTGGGGTTACCTCTTTGTTCATAGAGATCAACCTTTCAAGAGAGATAGGATAACATTTATTCTGTCTAAGGTGTTGTTGTGCAGAAAACACCCATCAATAGGATTGGCGCTAGAAGGAGGGCCTGAATAAGCAAGTTGGAGAATTTTCTAAATGCCATCTCTCCAGAGAGGCTCAAAAGGAGAACCAGATCTACACCAGGAGGAGAAGAAGAAGAGTTTCAAGAATTTCCACCTCCAAATAGGTCAAGAAGGACCAGAAGAAGGGAGGACTCACCATCCATCCTGTCATTTCCACTATCTTTACCCTCATCCACCTCATCTTCATCTGATTCTAAGGATGATTCCATTCAACAACCCCAACCAGTCATCAATCAACCTTTACCACCTCCACCGATGGCTTTCCTGGAAAATAATCCATCCCCTCTAACCTTCAACAACTACATTGTTATGCCCAAGAAACCTGAGCATTTTTTCTCTAAGTTTCACATGAATGACCCTAATAGAATGACATAGGAGCATATTAGGATTTTTTAGAAATTTCTAAGAGATAGGGGGATTAATCATGAGGATGTTGCATGAAAAATTTTCCCCTATTCTCTAGGAGAGGAGGCTTTTTATTGGTACAATCATTTACCTACTACATCCATTCATAATTGGGTTGAACTCGAGGTTGCATTTCTGCAGAAGTTTAAGATTCCTATTAGTGCTAGTGAGCTTTATATATAGTTTACTAGGGTAAAGAGGGAGGTCAATGAACCCATAGGATCATTCAACAATAGGTTCTACTATGAATACACTAGATTGCAAGCACCTTATGTTGGGGATGATGCCTCCACCTTAGAGATGTATTTTGAAGCCCTGGATTGTCTCACATCCACCTTCCTTAAGTAGATAACTAACCCTCCAACTACCTTGCTCATTGCCTATACAGAGGTTGTTAAGGTTAGCACAGACCTGAGAAAACACTTGTCAGGAACCCTGCCATCTCTGGGACCTACTGCTTATCCAAGCCAAGTCCAATATCTCAACCAAGCTCTGATTAATCATATTCCCTTTATGAATCCTATTCCACAATTGCCTCTAGCCCCTTTCCCAGGTCATCCAATAAACCAGGTCCAACCAATACTTGGTTATCCCCATAAAAATGCTAACCATCCCCTCCATTCACAGTCAGAGACTGGTTTCCCTACATAATTGTAGAACTCATAATTTTTGAATCAGTCTAATGGTTCAGGAGGAGTCTCATGATACCCTCCAAACACTGTGAATTTGGTCCCTTACAAAGAAAGGTTAGATGAGATAACTGAGCAAGTGAAGAAGTTGAACATGGAGGTAACCTACTTGATGAACCAGAATAACCAACTCCAAGCTAATCATAAGAGCATGCAATCAAGTTATAACAAAGGGAAACACTATGATAGAAATCAAAACTTTGAAAGGGGACAAGGTTCTGGTCAGAAATTTGATAGAAGTCAACAAGGTGGACAAGGATTTGGAAGAAGATAGCCACCTAGGTAGAATAGGCCATGGAACAATGGAGGAGTTACCACTCTATTGGATCAACCTTCCAATCAAGAGAAAGCCCCAGGTGGTGTGTACTTAGCAGAAGCAACTTTTTCAGGATGGTGTAGACTTCACAAGACAAGTCAGCACTCTGAACTTGATTGTCTTGAATTTCAAACTACTGCTTCCATATTTCAATATGAAGTTGAAAACAACTCCACTGACCAAGAATTGGTACCCTGAAATCCTTATGATTCCCCAGTATTGGTGTTGAATCACACTCCTTTTCCAAGAGATGAGGAGAATGAACCAGAAGAGGAGTCAAGAAGCCAGAATGGGGAGACAAAACAAGTGCTCAATGAAGATGAAATCTCTCATCTATTTTATGAAGAAACTAAGAATGAAAATGTCCCATTGGATGAAGTGGAGGCTAATGTTGAAGAAGTACAGATGTTTCAACAACTTGTTAGGAAGTATGATCTGAGGAGCAAGCCCCACAAGAATCCACAAGATGGAGGTCCATTCACTACATATTCCCCTCCACACAATTTTACTACTGCAGCAGATCCACATGCCAACAAAAATCCATCCTACCCTCAGGTGCTAACATAATACCTTACAAAAGAAGGACAACCAGATGTTTCCAAAGGAAGCAATACCGATGCAACAAGAGATAGGAAGACTGGTCATTCTAAGGAGGTCCACCATGACATGAATGCAGAACAACTAGGAGAATATGTACCTGAGGAACTTAGGAAAGTAAAGGTGAGTCTTTTTGCTTTCGAGTTGTTAAGAGTTCCTGAAATCAGAAATGTAGTCCTAGGGTCCTTTAATTCAAGTATAACAACACCAAGAGTAGCAATCAATGAGGTAATTGGAAGGCCTCCTGGTCCCCAAGCACCCAAAGGCCCTATTAAATCACAATCTAAGGATAGGGGAAAGGAAAAAGATAGGGGTCAGGTTGCACAAGCTGACTCACAGTTGAGTTTATTCCAAGGAAAAATTGAAACCCCTCCTTTCCTGATTTCTATTCATATATTTGGTAAAAATTTTCACAATTTCCTGCTGGATTTAGGAGCATCCACAAATATGCCATTTTTTGTCTATAGGGCTCTTGTTACTACCCCTACAGCTTCCTAGAAGAAGGTTACCCAATTGGAAAAAATATAGGTGAATATATTAGAAGAACTGAACATGATTCCCATGCAAGTACTTCAGACCCCATAGTGCAACAAGTACTTAATATTCAGGTAGTGGACATTCCTAACATTTATGGTCTGATCTTGGGAAGAGACTTTACCAGAGCACTAAATGGATATACATCCACAAACCACTCTCACATATGGCTTCCCTGGAAAGGAGTCCCAAATAAAATTAGAATTGAGAGGGAACCTAGAATGAAGTATGTCATTATTGAATATCATAATACTTCAAATGAAATGTTGTTGTCCAAGGTTAACATGGGGAACTACATCCCGGCATCTCCTATTTTCGTTACAGAGGAAGTCTTTATGATGCAAAGCTCTTCTGGTGAATCAACATCAGAAGCCAGCAATTTCGAGGTGCAATTTGAAAAAATAAAGGAACTTGATGATCAGGTAGATAGACAAGTTAGTTTGTTGGATAACTTCCAAGAGTTTATCTAGAAATGTGTAGAAGATCAAATTCAGCTGGGTGAAAATATGAATTTTGAAGAGTTGCTTATTCCTAGTTGGTGTAGAGTTCACAATGCTCCTCATTCTGAACTGGAATGTTGCTTATGTAAAACTTTAGTGGAGTAGATACAAGGATACATTAACACAACCTCGACTATTAAGGAAAACATACAAAACATTAAAAATGATCTAAAAGAAAATAACCCAAGGCCTCCCAAAGAACCTCCGGGTATCACCAAGGACAAAGGTGTCTCAAGAAAAGGGAAAGCTAATGACTGTTGGACATTAAGTTTTTGATGGATCCAAATCTAGGCAAGGTGTTGGAGCAGGGCTTGAGTTGATCAATCCTAAAGGTAAAACCTACTTTGCTGATCATAGACTCCAATTCTAGTGCACTAATAATGTAGCTAAGAATGAAGCTCTAGTTCATGGGCTATTGATGGCATTAGGAAAGAAATTCAAAATTCTACAAGTGTTTGGAGATTCTCTGGCACAAGCAACAGGTAAATTGCAACCCTTATCACTTTTACGCTTAAATAAGTTCATTGTGGAACTTGTTTCAGTACCCTCAGTGCTTGACAATGTCACCAAATTTTAGGTATTTGAAGATGATAAGCATATTCTTGATTTCATCACTAGTTGTGATGTGTTTGCTTCTCAAGTGATTGATGAGGTTGAACCTCAAAAGGATGAAATGGACCTAGAAGGAGTCCTCAATATGAAGACTAATACCATCCCAAGAGGCATGGTGCAATTGGAAAGGATCTTTGATCTGGATAAGATAAGGGGCTAGGAGAATAAAATGAAAAGAGAGTCTCTCAACTGTCAGTGTGAAACATACAACATGGGGACCCAAAGTGATGTAAAAAATGTCTTCATTGGGAAGGTGTGCACCCCAAAGGAGAGACAAGGAATCATTAATGCCTTGCACACATATCAGGATGTGATAGCCTAGAGTTATGATAACTTGAGGACATATGACACTTAGATCATTACACATACTATTCCCCTCAGGTCAAATGTTAAGCCATTCGGGCAAAGACAAAGACCAATTAATGCTTTGCTGGAGCCCATCATTCAGAAAGAAGTGTAAAAGCTACTTTCAACATGAATCATATTTTTGGTAAGACATTTAACATGGGTTGCCAACTTGGTTCTAGTAAGGAAGAAAAATGGAGAAATTAGACTGTGTGTTGATTTTAGGAACCTGAACAGAGCATCAAAAAAGGATAATTATTCAGTCCCTTCCCTAGATGAAGTGCTTACAATTTTTAATGGATCTTAGATGATGTCCTTTCTGGATGGGTACTCTAGATACAGCCAGGTCATGGTCCAATATGAGGATAGACACAAAACCACCTTTACTACAAAATGAAGAAATTTTTCTTAGAGAAGAATTCCCTTTGGATTAATCAATCTTGGAGCTACATTCCAAAGAGCTATGGATATTTACTTCAAAGACATCATTGGCAAGTGCATAATCATCTACATGGATGATTTGATAGTCTTTTCCAAGAAGCAAAGTGATCATGTTGCAAATTTGTGCAAAGTATTCCAGAAGTATAGGGAATTTGGCATTTCACTTAATCCAAAGAAGTGCATCTTTGGAGTCATTGAGGGAAAGTTGTCAGGACATGTTATTTCAGAATATGGCATTGACATTGATCCTGAATGAGTGGAGGCTATTCTAAAAATTCAACCCCTTGCAAGCAAGAAGGAAATGAAGTCATTGTTTGGCAAGATTAACTTTGTCAAAAAGTTTATCACTAGATTTGTAGAGATAGTCAAGCCATTGAATGCCATGCTGAAGCAAGAACCAAAGGTTTAATGGAGTACAAAGGCTAGGGAAGCATTTGCAGAAATAAAGAGACCTATTATTGAGGCCCCTGTTTTGGTGAGTCTTGATTATGCTAAGCCATTCTATATCTATTCATTTGCTTCTGATCACTCCTACACCGGCTTGTTGACACAAAAGTCTGATCAGGGGAATGTGCATCCCATAGAATTCATGAATGCACCTTCGAAAGGTGCAGGACTGAGACATCCTAATGTTGAAAATTAGGCTTATGCCTTGATCTGAGTTGTGAAGAAGTTCAAACACTATATACTAAGAAAAAAGGTCTTTTCTATAGTCCTTGATCCTGCAGTCAAGTTGTTGTTGATGTAGAATGAATTGGGTGAACACAGAGCCAAGTGGGTAACTATGTTGCAAGAGTACAATATTGAAATTCAACCCATGAATTTGGTAAGAGGGCAAGGACTGACCAAGACAATGGCAAAAATCGGTCCTGACCTTGTAGCCCAACACTATAATCTTGAAGATGTTTCTCTAGGGGACTAGTATGATGACATTCTCCACTATCTTTTGAACCATAAGTGTTCTGAACACCTCAATGTAGTGCAAAGGAGAGCTCTACGTTTGAAGAGTGGAAGTTTTATGATGAAAGGGGCTATTTTATACAAGAGAAATCATGAAGGTGTCTACTTGAGATGCCTAAGCAAGGTATAGGTAGGGAGAGTGATGATTGAATTTCATGAAAAATATGGCACAGGCCATGGTTCAACACCTTCCACTACAAATCAGTCCTGAGGGCAGGCTATTACTAGCCTACCTTGTTCAAGGACTCACATAACCATGTGAGGACTTGCCATGCGTGTCAAATTATAGAAATTTTGGGAGATAATGCCTTCAATTTGAAAACCCTCACTGGAGAGGATATCCCACTGGCTGTCAATGGGCAGTATTTGAAGCATTATTTCCAATCTTTAGTTGTTTTTAGCTTTGTCCTTGTACATAAGTAGATTAGGTTTCCTCGCTGTTGTTTTGTTTTTTCCTTGGTTAGAGTAGGGTCTCTTTTGGTTTCGCTTTGCTAGTCTGCTGCTCTATTTTCACTTTGGGATTTTGTTGCTTTCCTCTGGGTTTATTGCATCTGTATAACTGGCTACTTGTTTGGGACTATTTTGGGATTTATTTTACAAACTCCAATAATCTTTTCAGAGTCATCCGAGCTAGTGGAATACCTTCATCTGATGTTACATGGGCTAGGGATTAGAGTCACTTGACTAAGTTAAATTCTGGAATGTATTTGGGTCTTATATGTTCACACAAATCTTAAGAATTCCAAGGTTGCATATGGTCTTTAGAAGGTCTAATTGGGTGAAAGATCTTAAATTTTGCTCCAACACCACTGTGGTTCTCACCCTTGAGTGTAGGCTTCATTGCCTCCAAGGTGAAAAGTAAAGTTTTAAAAGCAAATCTCGAAGAGAATATCAAAAGAAAAGGAAAGAAAATATTGAAAATAAAAAGAAATGTTCACCTTATCAAGGGTATCGTAGCATCTCTACCAAGGCTATGGACACCTGGATGGAAGTATAGCTATGCTAGGGAGGTTCATAGTGATAACCTTACCAAGGCTATGGACGCTTGACTGATAGTGAGGCTCTATCTAGGTTTCTTTTGGAGTTAGAATTCTTATGTAGTCCTATCAGACTGAGTTTTGTCCCTATTGCAACTTAGGAAAGGGGAAATGAATGCATAGTCACACACTTTGAACCTAGTACATGAAAGGTTTTCTTGCTCATGATTTCTGAAATCTTTCTTAGAATGTAACCTGATGTTTGGTCTACGAAACCAGAGATTTTGGGTTCCTGATTGTGGTTTGTCATTGAAATGTCATGGGGCATTGCCCTAGCAAAGTCTCCATTTGTTGTGTAGTTTGGGCATGAACGCCCCACTGAATGTGGGGACCCTCTCTTGCCCCCCCTTTTTAGCTTTCCTTTGAAAATCTTGGGGTTTTGGTCTTTGGTGCGGATCTTGGTTGTGGGTGCTCTTTGTGTTGATTTCCTGGTGGTTTTGGGATCTCGAGGATGTCCTCTTTGGGGGTTGGTTCCTTTTTTTCCTTTTGTTTTAACTTGGTTCATTTTTTTCTCTTTGTTTGTCGGAGGGAGAACCGGGATGGAACCTAACTCTGAAATTTTTCAAAGTTCACAGTTCGGTTTCCATTCCTGTTTCGGCTCCACTGCCCACCTTCTTGTTTTCTTTGTCACTTTGCTTGTCTCCAACCTTTCGGTTGGTTTCCTCCCTTGGGTTTTCCTTGGTTCATTTTTTCTCTTTGTTTGTCGGAGGTAGAACCAAGATGGAACCTAACTCATAACTTTATCAAAGTTCATAGTTCAGTTTTTGTTCCTGTTTCGGTTCCACTTCCCACCTGCTTGTTTTCTTCATCGCTTTTCCTGTCTTTAGCCTTTGGGTCAGTTTCCTCCCTTGGGTTTTCCTTGGTTCATTTTTTTCTCTTTGTTTGTTAGAGGAAAAATTGGGATGGAACCTAACTCTGAACTTTGTCAAAGTTCACGGTTCAGTTTCCATTCCCATTCTGGCTCCGCTTCCTGCGTCTTTGTCATTTCGTTGTGTTTGGCCTTCTGGTTGGTTTCTTCCCTTGGGTCTGCTTCGGTCTTACTTTCAGTCATCAGAACCAGAGCTGGGTGGGATCTAAGCTCGGGAATTTGCAAAAAGTATCGTTTTGGTTCTGCTTCTACCTATTTTACTCTCTGTCTATTCCCATCTCCGCTTCTACCGGGTTTGGTTCCGCTTTCGCCTATTTTCCTCTCCGTCTATTCCCGTCTTCACTTTCACCTATTTTGTCTCCATTCTTGTTCCTGTTTTGTTTCCACTCTCTTCTATTTTTGGTTTTGCCTCTACCTAGGTTTGTGCTTGGTTTTCTTACCTTAAGGACTCTATTGGATTGACTTGGATTTTGATGATGTATTGAGCATTAATGTTGGATTTTTGAATGCAAATTGGATTGAGCTAAAGGTTTTTGTTTGGGCTGAAGGAAGGATGGGTGTACTTCAAAAAAATTGCGAGATCCATGGGAAATATTTGAGTACATATTGTGTCCGCAAACAGGTGAAAGCCATCTGTACACGCAAGGTCAACATTTTTGTGGCCAATTGATCCTAATCCATGGAGGGCTCAACCTCGTTTGACTTGATCTGAGTCATCCATTTTCCTAGCTTGGGTTTGATTGGTGGCTCACATTCTAACTGGCGTTGCATGCACATTTCCATTTTTCTATTCAAGTGGATGGAACATTAATGGGGGGCATGGCTCGAGAGACCCTACCATCAATTTTGGGATCCTGAATTGATTTGAACGAGTACTTCATGCATTCAATGCTGGGTGGTGAATTATTGTTGTTTTTTTCAAGGCTGATTTGGTTGGTGGTCAGGCTTCTTTATAACCCTAATTTTGGTTCGTGCGGGAATGATTTCTATAAGTATGGCCTTTGGCCTCATTTGTAGAGGCTGGTTAAGTTGGTTTCCAATCAGTTTAGACAATAGATTTAGTAGTAGAATGGCAAGCATGTTAGAGGATTAGAAGTTAGTTTTACATTTCAAGCAAGTGTTGTAACAGACCAGAATTGTTGCTAGGGCGGTGATTTAATACAAAGTGAAGACATTGTGTTGTGATTGGTGCCTTCTTTTGGGTTGAATAATCTTGCATGGTTCTTGTTTTATCTCTTAAATTGCTTGGAAATTTTTGAATGTATCTTAGGTTTAGTTAATAATGCTTGTGATTTAATTCTTGGAGTGTTGTAGCAATCTCTGGTTCATAGATTGGGTAGCTTCTTGACTATGGGAATATTGTGCAAGGTCAACCTGTACCTGACATTGATGTCCTTAGTTCAACTATAGGCATTTATTCAATTCCATTGAATGAATGCCCATAGTTTGAAAATCTTTAACACATTAGAAGATTGCACTAATCTCTATAAGATTGCAGGTATAGCCTGGGTTGAACAAGAATTATTTTAAAGGGATTGGTCCATTCCAAGTATTTCATCATTTTCATGGTTAATTTTAGGAGTAGTGTTAATCTTAGGACTTTTGAAACCCTCACTTTTTTATTTTTCTTTTATTACTTGGTTAGAACCAAAAATTTAAGCATCACCACATCTTAAAATCTTGATGGGATTAGAGCTTTCAACATTTTTTTGTAAGGTTCCTTTATGATTACCAGCATATCACATTTATCACTGAGTGGTTCTACTGCATTGTCAGTACGTGACACTCAAGAGACCTTGGGGTTATCTCTTTGTTCATAGAGATCAACCTTTCAAGAGAGAAGGATAACATTTATTCTGTCTGAGTTGTTATTTTGTAGAAGAGACCCATCAATAGTTACCTTCTCAAAAAATATGAGCCAACTGATACCTTTCCAACTTAGAGATTAAATTTTTAATATCTAGTAGTATATTCCTTAAGTCCCAACCAAGCATGCAGCCCAAGTTGATAGAGTCTATCACCATTTTAGAATCTCCTTCAATATGTAGATTCTTAATTCCCAGAGTGATGACAATCTGGATGTATTTGAGCAATGCTCGAGACTCAACCACCATAAAAGAGTAAACACCAATACCTCCAGCGTACCCCACATCCATGTTTTCTTGTCTATCTCTTATAACACCAACTATACTAGTCGGACTAGGGTTGCCTTTAGCCACCCCACCAAAATTTAGTTTAAAACAAGCCTCGATTGGGGGTTTCCAAACAATGTTTTTCCCAGCAAGAAATTTGGAGCTGGCATAGGCATTAACTCCAAGCACTAAATTCTAGGCTTTAGCCATCTTGATCTAACAAGAAGCTAGGGTAGTATCCAGAGGTTTTGATTTGAGCAAGGAGATAATTTCAGAGATAAGTTGTGACCCACAAAAGAACACATCTTTTAAACTCTTCTCGATGTTATGGAACACCCTATTGTTCCTTTCCTTCCAGATGCACCAACAAATAATTGGGGGTATTTGTCTCCAAATTTCCAAGGGAAGGGGTTGTTTGAAGGGACCATTCCACCCCTCAACAAGGGAAACCAAATTATTATTTAAGGTCCAGTTTGTCTCCAACTTTTGAAAAACAAGATCCCAAACACCAATAGAAAATGGACAATGAAGGAGCATATGATCCACTATTTCTTTGTTGTCTTTGCACAACAAAAACCTATTCTAGATTTGGAATCCCCTCTTTCTTAGATTATCTTCAGTTAGGATCCTATTATGGCTAGTCATCCACCAAAAAAATATGTTTTGGGAATCAAGTGACAGTTCCAGACCTTCTTCCATAACTTACTCTATAGGCCTTTGTCTGACAACAAGCCATAAGCCATCTTGATAGTGAATTCATGCATATAATCCAACACTAAAATAAATCATCTTCAACAACCGACAAAGGAATTTTGTGTTGAGAGATTAAGACCTATAATGAAGAATCTAGAACAAGCAGGTTAGGAGAAAGAGGGCCATAGGAGCTAATATTTTTCCAGCACCTAGCACCTTGTAAACCATGCATGTAATCACACACATTCCTACCAAAGAATTGAGAACTAGGTTCTATCATATTTTTGAACTATGAGAGGGCCAAGGGGGAGTCTAAGAGCCAAGAATCCTCCTAGAAGTGGATCTTATTTCCATTACCAAGTCTCCATCTTAAACCAGATAATAGAAGCTTCTTCATTTTACATATATTATTCCAGGCTATAGACCCACAAGGATGATCATTCTCAATACACCTGATTAGGGGACCATTGGCCAGGTATTTGGATTTCATAATTCTTCACTAGTCCTTTTTATCTCTTAACTGGTTCCATCCAACCTTAGCAAGATGAGCCTTGTTGGAAGTAAGGAATTTCTTGATTCCTAGCCCCCCAAGTTTGGGAAGAAAAACTTTCTCCCAGCTAACTAGCGACATCTTCTTTTTATCTTCAGTATAAACCATAGAAAGACTCTCTGAATATTCTCAAACTTCTCAGCAATGTTACAGGGCATTTTGAACATCGACAGAAAATAAACAAGAATATCTTGAAGTGCAGCAGTGAGAAGTTACAGTTTGCCCACATGACTCAGAAGAGAACCTTTCCATCTAGCAAGCTTTCTATAGATTCTTTCAAGGAAAAAATCCTAGAAGTTGGGAGTAACTTCCATAACAGTAAGGGGAAGGTCAAGATAGACTAAAGGAAGAGAGAAACTCAAACAACCTAACATCATGGGCACACGATCGTGCAGACCAAGAATGCAGTGAAAGAAATAGATCATACTTTTATTTTAATTGATGCATTGACCAAAACAATCCACATAAAGATTGAGGAAGCTTTTCCACTTCCTGGCTTCAATCACCGAAGCTTTTCCAAAAAAAATAGTGTCATCCCTAAATTGTTAGATAATAATAGGATCAAGGGCAGAGGCTAGTTTGACACCCTTGATGGAGCCCTCTGACAACATATGCACCACATTTCTTCTCAACACTTTAGCTGCCATAATGAATAAATAAGGGGATAGTGGGTCTCCCTATTTGATTCCCTTCCCAGCCTCAAAGAACCCTTGGGATACTCCATTGACTAATACAAAAAACTTCAACATGGAGAGACATTCCATGTATAATTTGATAACTTTTTGGTGTAAGCCAAAATTAACAAGGACTTTAGGGAGAAATTTTCATAGGACTTTATCATAAGATTTGGAAATGTTGAGCTTAAAAGCCATGCTAGGTTTGTTACACCTATCCATAGAGTGCAGAGTTCCATGGGTGGATAGAGTAACATCCATAATTGTCAGCCAAGAATAAAAACTTTATGACTGGGACCAATCATTTTCTCCAAAAGGGGTTTCAACCAGTTCACCAAGATTTTAGAGAAAATCTTATAAACAATATTGAAAAGACTAATAGGGAAAAAATCAAGCATGGTCAGAGGGTTCCCATATTTGGGGACCAAAGCTATGAAAGTGTGGTTTAGTTGTTTAAGCAATTTTCTAGAGTTGAAAAAAACAATAGTAGAAAGGGTAAGGTCATCCCCCAAAATATTCCAAAAGGTTTGGAAAAAGGTTGGGGGGAAACCATCGGGCCCAAGGACTGTATAGGCACCCATACTAAACAAAACAGACCAGACCTCCTTAGAAGAAACTTCCTTTAATATAGAGTCATTATCCTCATGGGTAATAGGGGTAGGAAGACGTTCTAACAACAGATCAACCAGCCCAGGGTTAGGAGCCTCCAAAGGACATGAGTAATCATGCTTGAAGTGATTATCATCCAATAGAATAATCTATAAGGGATCATAAACTTCATCCCCAACCTCATTTTTCAGCTTTTTTTATCTAATTCCTTTTTCTATGGTTAATATCCAACACATGGAAGAAAGATGTGTTTCAGTCCCCCTCAACAGGCCACTGAATTTTGGACTTTTGTTCCCAGAAAATCTCTTCTTTCTTTAGAATTTTCTCCCATTCCAATCGCTCTCCTTTTCATATTGACCTATCAAAATACTATTATCTCCATCTTCTATTCATTTTTGTAACTCACCAAGTTTATCAGCCACCACTCGTTTTTTATGGAACACATCTCCAAAAACACATTTATTCCACCCTTTCACCATGTATTTGACATTTTTGAGTCTTTGAGAGAGCCTGCACATAGGGGATCCTTGCACCGAGATATTCCACCAAGTAGCAATCTTGTTCCAGAACTCTGGATGAGCATTCCACATGATCTCAAACCTAAAGGGAAATAGACCAACAACAAAGTGGTCAGTTGGGAGTAATAGTAGAGGGTTGTGGTATGAGACAATTCTAGGGAGAGCCCACAAATTAGCATTAAGAAAAGTAGTTCAGTTGGGAGAAATGAGGAATCTATCAAGGTGGACCTAGATTAGATCATCCCCAAGATGATGATTAGACTAGGTAAACAACTGGCATTGTAGGCCAATATCAACCAAACTAGTACAATGCAAAATTTTGGCTAAATTAGACATGTTAGAATAGTCAGTTAGACCCCCACTCTTCTCCAAAGGATAAAGGGGGGAGTTAAAATCCCCACCCACCATCCATCATCCATCCTTGTTAGCCAAAATCTAGTTAGAAATCATTTGCCAAAGGGATCTCCTTGCAATCCTAATATTGGGAGCATAAACATTTATCAAGGACCACGAGCCAAAAACATTGTAAAACTTTATACCAAGACTATTCTTACATTAGAACAATTCAAAGTCAGTAATACGAGAGGGATTTCATAAAATAGACAAACCACGAGACACCCCATCAACATCGCAACAAGAAAAGTGAGAATTAGGCCAAATAAATTTGGCAATGGATTTGAAATTGGTTTTCTTCATCTTAGTCTCTTGAAGGAGTAAGACATCAACCTTATGTTCTAGAACATAATTCTTTAGAGCTAGCTACTTGTACGGGGGTTATTTAACCCTCTCACATTCCAACATAGGACTTTTATTTAAATTTTTTTTTTGAGAAAACTTCCAATGTCCTTTGTGTACCAATCATGATTTCTTTTGTTGTTTCTTTGAGTCTATTTAGCCGCTAGTTAGGTCTACCTAGCTTGGAATCACCACCCACATCCCACATACACTTTCTTTTGTTTTCCCTTCTTCTTAGGAGTTGACCAAAACCCTTCTTCCAAATTTTGCACCTAAGACACCACAATCTTTGTCTCTTGTCTTGTGAAACATTCTTCTTGACTTCATCCTGGATTTCACCTTCCTCCACTCCTTTTGGAGAGAGAGGAAACACCAGTCCTATGCACCAATAAGGAAGTAACCATTGGGTCCTAAAGCATAACTAGAGGGAACCAAATCTAAAGATACCAGCTTCACAGGGTCATCAAACATAGGAATCATAGGGTTAATAGTTATAGGCTTGGCCAGGGATTCAATAATCTTAAGAAGATTAGATTCAAAGGGGAAGCCATCAGAGGGAATCTCCATAGTTGGAGTGCTAGGACAGGGGTCATGCCTAATTGAGGATTTTCAATTTATGATAAGGTGTCCTAGTTTAGTACATTTTTTACAATAAACCAAAACATTCTCATAACAAACCGGTTGAACCTAGGAACCAAAAATAGAGAAAAGCTTCATAGAGTTGGGTAAGGCCTTACTGACATCAATGTTGATGCAAAAGCAAGCAAAAACTAACATGGAAATGGATTTGGTGATAGATTCTAAGGTGACGAACTGACCCAAAGAGTCCTCGATGCATTGAAAGAAAGAGTCATCCTAGTACTCCAGAGGAAGACCAGGGAGACGAATCCAAATTGGAGCCGACTTGAAAAAGTCAATGTCAGGATTGAAACAAGTCTTCAAACAACATAAAGACAACCCATGATTCCCATAAACCCAAGGACCCGATGAGAGAATAGAGACCAAATATTCCTTAGCTATGAACTTGAAGAGGAAAAGGCCACCCTCCATGGCGTAAACACCCACACTACCCTTTAAGCGCAATTTCATAGTAACCTATCTACGAACGATATCTACAAAGGGCCAAAAGGAAAGAAACTTACCCACCACAACCAACTCTGTGGATGAAATGATTTGGTTACTAATAGCTTCAAGAATGGAGAACTCATTACCCATGACCAAAATTTCCACACTTGAACAATGAAGAGAACCCTCAGGAGATGGGATCTTATGAGTCAACACATCTTAACAATCCTTAGGCAATAGGGTAACAAGAATCGTTGGCACCTCGACATCAGGTAGGACAAGAATGATGGGCTCCCCAATAGCTGATAGCACATGAGAGGTCCCAAAAGATAGTGAAACATGTGCTAAAAGTAGAACCTAGGTAGAAGGGGAGAAGGGTGGGGGACCGAGGGGTACCCCCGATGCACAATAGACCATGTGCACAATCAATTCAAAAGAGAGGAATGACATTTTCTTTTATTTTTCTCCTTCAATATTGCTATTGGTGATGTTAATAGCATTTGGGTAAATAAATTTCACTTATAGAGCATAATAGTAATTGGGTAAATGGGTTTCTACCTAGGAGAAAATTTGCACTTGCCAAGTGAAAATGAGGCTAGAAAATGGTTTTTACATGTAGGGTAATTTTGTGCACGAGAATTGCAAATGAAGACAAGTTGAAGAGAGGGAAAATGAAGAGTGAAGTAAATCTTATAAATGTCAAGTTTTTGTTGATCAGTGGAGCTCAAATGTGCCATGTGTCATCGGTGGATTAACTTTATGGATTTTCTGCCTTCTTCTCATTTCTCTTAAAATGAGAAGTCGGTTTCATTGTAAGGGGTTATGAGTTTTGGGAATTCTTTTAGATCTTCAATTTTTTTTCCATGGAAGAGGCTATGTACAAGATATAATTGAATTCCAATGGTGAAGTTCTTTGTTTATCAGTCATTAACTGATAGTGCCTCTATATTTGAAATTGTGGAGAATATGAATACAATCTATTTTGTAATTTTCTCTAATTGTGAATTATAATATGCTTTAAACTATGTAATCAAGGGTTATTTCAATTTTTCAAGAACATTTGTTGTTCTAAATTAGTTTATTGGCTTTTTATTTTTCCAATGGATAGAGTAAATTCTTTCCATAAACTAATGGGTATATTATCATTTTCTAGGGATTAATAAGTATGTTGCATAATAGGCTTTATAGGTATGATTAGCATAAGCTGATAATCTAGCAAAAAACCATCAAAATATGTTTGGTTCTATCATGTATAATGCTTAACATGTGACTCTGTAGCCCAAGGAAGGTAGTGGTCTTGCATGGTTTTCTTTCCTCATCTTCAAAAATAATCTTCAAATTTAAAAATCAAATTTCTATTTTGGTTGAGGTTTTATTTCTAGAAGTGCAATGTACTTTCATACTCTCATGATCTAAATGTTGTGTTGTGAAGGATTATCCATCCTTTTGAAATATTCCATTTATTAATCACTTACATAAGAATTGATCTGCTATTAGCAATGTACAAGGTGATTTGGCTACATAAATTTATAGGTACATTGTGTGGGATTACCCTCCTAGGTTTTCCAGAGCTTGAAGTGCAGGGGAGAAAAGTGTAGAATTCATCTCTTGTTTGTTGGACACTGATCTTGAAGTTCTTAAGCATAAGTATTGGCTATCCTTTAGAGTATTTTCCATGTAAATCTAGTGTTATTTGTGTTCCTTTATATGATGCATGCTTTATATTTTCCTTTATATTACTTCAAGCTTAATTTGATGCATTGAATGAATTCTTAAATTGATAAAGTGAATGAATTTCAATGAATACTAATTCACCCGTATCAATATTTTGGAAGTTTAATAATTGGTATCAAATCCTATATACTTCCATTGGCTTGATCATTAAGGTAGATATTGGGGGTCGAACACATGGCTACAAGGAAGTATCTTATCCCTCCATAAGAGATTATCCTTAAAGGGTTTACTAAAGAATATTGTGAAGTTGATATGGAAGGAGAACTCAAATTAGCTCTTGATGATCTGGATAAACTAGAATGTGAAAACAAAGAATTGAAAGAGAATATTGAGGATGTAGCTGAGTGTATCAAAAAGTTGAGGGAACAAATCAAGAAAGATAAAGAAAGATTCAATGAAATAAATGAGCAGCTCAAGAAATCAAATGAGACAATCACTAGTCTAAAAGTGCAAGTTGAAGAAGGAAAAAGAGTTGAAGACTTCTTGAATGCCAAATTTAAAGATAACTTTAAATAATTCTCAAAACTTGAACAAGAAATTGTGACTTTGAGATCAAATCTAGAGAAAGAAAAGATACAAGAAGAAAAAAATAAGAAGAGCTCCACTTTTCTTGATGAAATGATTGCAAATAAAAAAGGATCCTAAGGATTAGGGTTTGAAAAAGGAGAAAGTTCAAAGGAGAATCCGACATCAAACAATGTTGAAAATAAGAATGATAAGAAGAGAAATGTAAAATAGGTCCAAAACCAAGAGAAAGACTTCAAAAGACCTATCAGACAACCTGTTGCACAAAGGTATTCATCTTTCAATAGTTATTGTTATTCTCGCAATGAGTTTGGACATAGAGCTGTAGAATATAAAAGCAGAATAAATCAAAATGTTCAATAATTTTTTGATTAGTGCTATACATGCAATAGATTTAGTCATAAAGCTAGTGAATGGAGAAGTCAGATGCTTGGTTACAATAGTGGTGTGATGTTTCAATCTTTCAATGGTTACTATTATACATGCAATGATTTTGGGAATAACTCTTTTGAATGTAGATCTAAAATGGAAAGAAGTAAGTTTGTAAATTAAAATGGTGTCATATGTCATAAATGCAATAAAATAAGACACATAGCTAAGTTTTGTAGATATAAGAATGTGAAACCCTCTATTTCACAAAAAAAAGAGTAATCTTGTAAAGAAGATTGATCCAGTTGAAATAAAAGAAGGAAATGAACAAGACCTGGAAGGAGAAAGAAGAGAGTGAAGTGAAAAGTGAGTCTGTGCCAACCCCCAATGTAGATGTTTCCTCTAAAAACTAGATGAATTGCTTTGGATCTAGGGGAGTTTTAGCAGAAGATCTTTAAGTCCCCACCAAAGATGTGGTGTTGATGCCTTGAACACACTAGTACATGTGTATATCAACATGTTTTATCTATTGGTGATATCTTTGGTGTGAAATATCTTGTTGCAAAATTCTATGAAGTGATTGAAGGTGTCTATGATAACACAATAAAGGTATGTCATCTTTTTGAACTAACTCTTTCAATTGCAAACAATGTATTTTTAGGTCATTTGAAAAGTGTTTATATGTGATTTTTCATAAGATTAAGTCATTTGTGAATGATAAATTGAAGTGCAAAGCAAAGGCAATTTGAAGTGATTTTGAAGTGTTGTGCAAAACCCTACTAGTGAAGAGTTATAAGGTATTTATCAATATCTTGTAAAACCCTAGTTTCAGAGAAGGTTCAAAATTTTCACTCCACAAGTTATTAATGTTTTGGAGCAACTAAGACCCAAATTTAGGAATCATCTTTTGAAATCTATGGAATCCAATCTTAAAGGTTAATTTTTTAGGGTTCCATATGGTATGATTCACATAAAGGATGGATTTATATTCACAAAAAAATGGAAGAATATGATCATACAAAGATAGCAAAATATTGGGTGAATGAATTAACTAGAGATGATTTTTAATTAAAACTTGAATTTGAGAGTTTGACAAAAAAGAAGCTAGGTGTATATAAAAACTTTCCAATTTTTTCTACGAGGATGAGTGGGCCAAATTTTTCTCATCAAAATTCATGATAAGTTCATGTGGATGGACATGCCACACATTATAAACAAGGAAGATATTAGGGTAATTATAGGGTTATGCTCAAATGGACTAGTTCTAATAATGAAGGTTGTGAAAAATAATGTTGTAATGAAGCTCATTAAAGTGAAATTTGACAAGAATTCCCTAATGAATAAGGGTATTGATGATCTAGCAGTGAATTATACATTGATGATTATTGGGTATAAGATATTTTATAAAAATAAGGAGAAATTTGTGTTGGCTATCGCTATTCAAACAACTCACCAAATGATTAAGGAAGCTTCAGACATAGATTTGTGCAAACTCCTAAGACAAAAGTTGATGGAGAACTTGCAAAAGACCAAGGAACTAAGGTACCCCTTCCAATATGGTACCCTATTTATTTGTTTTCTATTTTAATTTCTTAGAGAAGTGCTCGATACAAAGAACATTGTGTGGTTGGATAATATTCTAGTTTCTATTCAAATAAGAGATCATTTGAGAAGGTTAGGAAACCTAGAAACCCAAAATTCTATGTTGTGGGGTTTCTTCAAGTCATTTCAAGGAAAAGTGCAAGAGAGGTGCATAATTCCAAAAAGTTTAGTTGAAAATTATAAGAATGATATAACCTCCATGGTTAGTAGAGATCACTACATTATGAAAATAGTTGAACCCAAAGCAATTTGTGTTCTAGAGCTTGGATATGAAGTAACTGAAGTAGATATTATTGGTTTTATAGAATTTGTGTTGATAAATCCAAGAGATCCATCTGTGAAAAAATTTGGCACATTTGCAAAGAAGGCTAATCAAGTGGATCTAGAAAAGAAAAAGAAAGATATTGAGAGAAATATTGAGAAGATGAGAACTTAGTTGGAGGAGATGGTGAACACTCCTAAGGGTTGTATGGAGAAAATAAAAAGATACTACTCTTTCTCCAAAGGGTACTCCAAGTATAGGAAGGTCAGTTATGACCTCTTCCCCCTATCTCATTGTTCCTAAGGTCTTAGAAACAAATCCTATAGGAAGCTCAAAGAAGAAAGAAGCACCTGACCCCTCTGTGCAACAAATGCCTCCTAAGAGGATAAGAAAAGAGAAGGCCAATAAAGAGAGGTGCATTAGTTGTGAGGATGAGGAATATGTAGAAGAATAAGTACCATATTTGATCTAGAAGAAGAAGTCTCAATCCATTGTGGAAGAGACAAGTGCAAAGAGAAAAAAAATTGATATTGTTGACATTGAAAGTGAAGAAGTAGAAAAAGAAAATAATTTTTTTTCTTTTTAGAGAAGAGAAAGAGTTCAATAGAAGGATAAAAATATCCTAAAGGCAAGGAAAAGAGGAAAGAAAAGGACCCTTTGGCAAGGGAACATAGCCCCTTGAAATTTGAAGCACTCTTTCAATAGTATTTCAAAATTGGGTCTCTTGGAAGAGAGCTAAAATATATTCGAAGTCTAATGATGAAGACAAGGCAACAATTGAGAAAGCTAATGTCAAGTATATGGTAACATTTGGCACTGTCCTAGACAAAATTAAGGATCAATTGCCTAATGACTTGAAAAAAAAATTAGCTACAAGAAGGAAAGAAGCTATTGAAGAGTATGTAAAGATAAATAAATTTTCCTTAGAGAAGATTGTTTATTGACTTTCTCAAGAAGATGAATGCAAATTGTCTAAATTGTACAATAGGAAATTTAGAACAAAAAAAAGAATTAACACTCTACCAAGAAGAGACAAGGAAGACATTGAAGTATTAAAGAATGAGACTTTGCGGAAGGTTGAAGAAATAACTAAAGGGTTGGGAATCCCTTTAGATAGTGAAGAATAAATGCAACATAATACATCTATGTCAAAAAACAATGAGCCTGATAATGCACAACATGAGTATGTTCCTATGGATGAGAATGTGCAAGAAGACATGGTTAAAAATAATACCTCTCTAATTGTGGAGAATATTGTTGAAGAAGAGAATAAAGATAATATGCAAGATGACCCAGAGAAAGAGGAAGCTCAAAATAATAATAATTTGTCTCCTCCAGATATGAAGAAAGATAATGAGAAAAAAGAAGAAGATAAACAAGTAGTCTTAGAGAAAAAAAAAGGAACAGAAAGATGAAAACCTTCCTCCATCAGATGGTTACAAGTCTACAGAAGAAGAGAATAATGTTGAAGCATGTTCTTGTATTGGTGAGAAAGAGAAGAGTGAAAAGAAGAAGAAAATGCTAAAACTATTGGTGAATCCTCCAGAACCTTTGAAGACTCATTGAAGGATCTACTGGATATGCAATTATAGTTTGAACTAGTGGTATCTGCACAACTCTTACAGAATCCAATGCAACACGATTAGGTAGATATGAGAAAAAAATTATTTCCTGCATAAGTTACATCTTAGTGATGCTTTTCATGCCTTCACAAGGAAGGAAATATTGAAAACACACCAAAAGAGTGCAAAGTTGATTGAGGAAGAAGTTAACGTATTACAAGAAGGTATTCTTGATGCAACTATAGATAATTCCCACTCTACTGTACAAAATTTGAAGTTGTTTTTGGAGTTCTTTAAGGAATATTCTACCAATTTGCAAGATAAATTAGAATATTAAATGGAAAATAAGGTCAATAATAAGAGATTGGCCATTATTTTTGATAAATGTAATGTTAAACATGGAAAGTTACAAGGAAACTTAAAATATGTAAAAAAATGCTTGGAAGGAGCAAAATTTTATTTCAGTTTTGCTTGAAATGGCTAATTCCACAAGAAGCATAAAATATCAAATGGACTCAATTGAGTCACAAATAGCTCAAGTCTCTGATGCTTATAATTAACTAATGAGGAAAATGGTGCAACAAGGGAAGAATTGAGTATCTGCATGTTTATTTCTTTATATTCCAAGAACACAAAGAAAACATCATAATGCAATACAACTAGCTCATAGATTTGGTAAGTGCAAAACCTACAACCATAATTGGATTTTATTAGATGTAGAGAAGGTGACTCAAAAGAATCTGGTGCCTAGTTCCCTAGATGAAGAAGAAGACCTTGATACCCAATTTGAGAATCAGTGTGATATTCTTTCCTTTTTCTAAGAAGGATTGGGAGATAGGAAATAAGGACTATGGGGCACTCCTTGCCAAATTGAAATGTTTCCAACAAGGGTATTTTACCCTTTGATAGTTGAAACTGTACATTTTTGTTTTCCTTATGCAGTTTTCTAATTTTAATTTATATATGTGGAAGTAGTTAATGGTGCTACAATATAATTTTGGTAATTTTCGATGGATAATATTGTTAGGGAGAGCCACTTTGATGTAAATATCTCCTAAGGGAAATATTGTTGGAGAAGTTTTTTGTGTATAGGAGAGAATCAGTAAGGGGGAGTTACTCTCATGTATGTATATATTAGTCAAGGGGAGTATGTATGTATGCATAGTGAGATATTTACCCTTGATGTGAAAGGGGGAGAGTATTTTTGGATTATTCTCAGTAGTTTTTAAGAATGAGAGTGTGTTTCCATCAATGAACAAGGGGGAGATTGTTGGAAATTGAGCATGATGATGTATGGATGGAAATTGATGAGCATGATCATGTATGGTTTTTTTATTGATGCCAACCCATGGTAGAAATTTAGAAGTAATGGTTTGATGAAGACCAAGGGTTTTGGAGATTTTACCTAATCTGGGTGTACAATTCAGTGTTATAGTGAACCAATTTTGTGGTCTAAATTGCTCCAATATGCCAAATCTTGTCAAGTGGTTTTGAGGTAATATTTGTGTGTGCTAGAGGTGTCTAGATCTAAATATTCAAGGTTGTATGTCTTTCATAGTTGAGGATAATTTTGATAGAGTATTGGCTCTATAATGACAGTGTTATTAGTATAGAGTGTATGCTAGAATGCTCCACATTCCATCATGGATAAATATTTTTCTATCTGGTTTTGAGGAAGTGTTTACAGGTGTCAGAAGTATCTATGATCCAAGTGACAGGTTTTTTGGTGGTGTGTGTGTTGAGTTATGAATGAACAAGTGGTTCATTCAGTTATGGATTCACCAATTTTGCTATATGGTGTCGACCTAAATGTTTTGGTGTTGTGCGGAGTTGAAGAATGTAAGGAGAAAATTTATGGGAGTAATTATAGGTCATTCCAACCTATTTTGGAAGTGTACAAATTTTGGTTTATTCTTCAAGGTCTGTGTGTGTGTTAAAATTTTAAGATGAAATGTTATTTGGTACATAGTTCATGCAATTAGGTCAACCTAATTGATGTTTTGCTTGGTTGGAGTATATATGAAAGGTTAATGCATTGTGAAAATGATGAGATGAGATTTATGTGTGAATGCAGAGTGTGTGTGAAATTTGATGTGGTGAAAAGTTCAAAAAGGTGATGGTAAAGTATGAAGTGTGTTAAGTCAATTTTAAAGATTAATTGGAACTATATCTTTGGCATGTTGCAGATGCATTATTAGCAGTTCATTTTGGAAGTGAGCCACCCTTTGCTCTATATTTTTATATTTTAGACAATGAGCCACTAAAAGTGAGCCATTCTCTCTTTCTGTATAGTGATTCCACCTTTTTTTATCAACATTGTAACCAATTATAATATATTGTGAGCTAATCCTCACCCTGGTTTTTCCATTTCAAGGGTTTTCCACATAAATTTGGTGTTCTTGTGTTCCTTGATGTGATGCATTCTTTATATGTTCCTTTCTATTACTACAAGTTTAATGTGATGCATTGAATGAATATTTAAGTTGATGAAGTGAATGAATTTTAGTGAATACTAATTCACCCCCACTTCTCATTATTTTGAGTGTTCAATAGAGAATTCATGTGTGAAGTTGATTTGACGTATCAACTCCTTTGAAGGCTTATAATAAAAAAATGAGGGCATACTAATTTCTCAAGCTCTATCGAACTTCAAGACTTGATTTTGGTTATTTGAGACCTTTAGACAATGGTACACCTATGCAAGATTTAAAACTATTTTTTTGTGATTTTAGACTAGGGAACCCAACACCACTATCCTACTAGTTTGGCTCCAAATTTTTGCACTAGGTTCTTCTTTGTAGTCTCTCTCTAGATCTATCTTCTATTTGTCTTTATTTTCTATAATTTACAAATTTTATTATAGTTAGTCACTTTGATCCCCTCATGATTCGTGTCATCATTAGATGATGAGGAATAAAATGTACTCTAATTTAGAATGGATCGGGCATTAATATTTGTAGAATTCACCTATTACATAAGATCGGTGTAGATACACCACTCATCAAACTTGATACTCTTTCTATGCATAAGGTACTATTTGTACCTTGGTGAAAGGCCTACCATACACTATAGACCCCACATCCCACCACTAAGGACCTTTTTCATCAGCTTCAATCACCGACCAGAGTTGTTCACTATTGATATCTTAGGTGATATCCTCGCACCACCAAAAAATTCTAAACACAATAATGGAAAAATATTTTGTTAGAATCTTTAAAGATTCTAGTTGACTCTCTAAAAACCTATTACATCATCGAATATTCTAGGTCTGAAAGAATATTTCACAAAATTTTAGGGGAATCTCAAGAGCATATTCTAACGACAAGTTTTTTATAGGGATCGGTATTTTTTCATAAATAGAGCATATTACAAGAATATTCACCATTGATATCATGTTGAAATCAACATGACATCATCATATAAATAGTCTTAAGCCCCCTCCTTTCCCTCATTTTCCCTAAAAGAGCTATTTTTTGTTATTGGCATAACTTGGGCATAGAGTCTCAAAATCAAGAAAACAAGATAACAAAAATTTGGTTTGAGCACATTCCAATGGTGCAAGTCTCATTAGATTTTATTGTTGGTTCATTTTATTCTTAGTCAAAGTTAAATTTTTATTTTCTGCTTTTTAGCTCATCATTTTTTTCTTGTATGTTCAATTTTTACAATTTTAGTGGTATTGAAAAGTTATTTTAGATCTCTTCAAACCAATCCATGCACTTTTTTGAGAATATATCCTAGGTACATTTTATTTAGTTTTTTGTGATTTTACATTTTGTTAATTACTTGGATGTATTAGCACCTAGAAAGGATTTGTTTACATGAGATGACTTCATTTGATCTTCCTGACATGCAATGAGGTTATTAGTATCTGATTTTTTTATTTGAGGAATTATCATGGGTTTTTATTCATCTTTTTGTGGTCATCTTAGAAAAGGATAACTATGAGTCTTAGTGAAATGACATCCTGACACATCTTGGGTGGATTGATCTTTTACCTTATATTTATGGAATCATACCTACACCAGACACACTAGGGAGTTATCCAATATGGGTTATTATCAGTGATCATGTTGTAGGAGCGATTTGTTCTAGTGTTGATCTTGACACTATGTGTGCTATATCATACATTGAATGTCTCCACACACTTTGGAATTGACTTTGGGAGATCCATGGAGATCCATGGAGACCCTCATATCTCTCTATACCCAGAGGATCCTATTGTAGATTGTATCATTCCTCTTGTAGATGCATATTACCTACCCTTTGATGATTCTCTAGATGATCTTGAGTATATCACAGGTCTTACATGTTTTGATGATTCAAAGAATTTTCTTCATGTTCCCACTCTTCATATCAAGACTTCATCATATTTTATTGTTGTTGATCAACTTGGCATTGTCACATCCTTGGCCGCTATTGGTTCAGTTTAGTAAGAAATTCATCTTCTTCTACACATAACTAATTGGATTTCATTTCTTGTAGACATATCATCCTTGTTTGTAGAGTCTCAGATTACAAATTTAGAAGATTAATTTGAGGAAATTAATCTCCTCTTTATTGACAACCACATCATTGATATTGTCCCATCATCTTCATCACCTTTGTAGCTTGTTCTACACCAATCTTCAACAATTTCTAGATTGACACATTTTCATTCAAATATGTGGACACTCAAGCAATTTTTAGAGGCACACATGATTTGGATTTGGATTCCCGGTTCTTCCATTTATTTGGAATGACTTCACCAATCACTAGTGGATCTTTTTCTTCCTGAGAGGAGAAATGTTGTTTACAAGTAGTGGGTCATGTTCTATCTTTAGGCATTCATCATTAGTACATGAGCTCTTTCTTTATGGGGGATTCATATCCTCATTTTCAATCTCTTATTGGGGGAATCTATTACACTTGTGTGACAAAATCAGTCCTTGGGGGTCACTTTAATTCCTATCTTTCTTTCACTAGTGTAATTATTTATTTTTCTCTTTTTTGGAGAGAAGATTTTTCTCATGTGGTTTTCTCATTTTCTCTAGTTATGAGAGATTCATTTGTTTGTACATGGGTACCTCATGAGGCTTTTTAGTTAGAATCCATTTGTGCATCCATTATTGCATTCTTCATTAGGGTTTTAGTTTCTCCCTAAGTTGATCTTAAGTGGGGGTTTTGGAGTAATCAGGACATCACTTGATAATTAATTAACCATTAATTAACTATTATGTCCCTTATTACTTTATTTACTTAAGCTAAACTTAGGAGTGATTTTTTATTATTATATTGGGTCATTTATAGGTCAAGTTGTCTCATTGCATGAGATTAGGACACTTGCCACAATCTAATCAAATCCTCATCTAGGGTTTGATTTTTTCTTTCATAAGCATTCATTACTGTACTTTGTATTCTTTCCATTAAATTTAATTATAATTACATGTTCATCTCAATATCATATTCTGGTGTGATAATTTTATGGATTCAATAATTCTCTCTTGCTTGGATAACAAAATCAGTTTCTTTGATCTCTCATTTGTGATAGGTGTTTTAGTTGCAAGTGATTTTTAAGAGCTATGGGGTTCACTATAAACTCCAACATTGATGATTATTGAGGATATTAATATTTTACCCCTTATCGACTATTTGAATATAATATTGGCCCTTCCCATCTTGATATCTCCGGATTTAGAAAGAGTCTGCATTCTTGTAAGAGAATTGATTCTCCTTCTCAATCATGTTGCTCCTTCAAAATATTATCATAATTCTCATTTAAACAAGATTAGTAAGGTGGATTCTCCTTGTTTAAATTGGAGGCACATTATGGGTTGGGTTTTAAAGTTCTATCTATACTTGTATATAATAAAAATGGTTTATGATGTTTATAACAAGGAGTCTATGAAACCTACACCACACTTTTCTAAATTAGGTTTAGGTTTTCAGCCCTTCTCCTTTGTTTTCGACCCCTCCTCCATTGTCCAATGTATTTATGAATTCCTCTTCTAAGCAATCTAAATTTTCATCACAAGAGAAAGGATTGATTCTTGCTCCTCATCATCTATCTAAGAAAGAGTATTTTTTTGAGGCTTGAACACTTGATTAATCTTGCTCCTCCAACACATAAGAAATATCATAAACAAAATCAAACAAATCATTCTTTATATTCATATCTTTGAGTGCTTGACCATTCCACTAGTGATGTCAAACCTTAGGAAATACAATACAACTTATTGAATCTACCACCCTCACTCTTCTATTTTCTAATATATTTGTTCCTTCTAAATTATAAAATTCCTCCTATTGTTTTTCTCCTCACTATGTGGCATTTGTAGCTTTAAGTGATTGATCATTTCCATTCATGGTGGTAAAATATTACATGAAACTATAATTAATCTATGGTAGCAACATAATGGTCTATAACATGGTTTTCCTTGTCTATACACTTCGGGGAAATGATAACTGGTTTGGAGGTGTACATCCTTCTTAATAATCCCCTCTTTTCTTTCTTCCCCTCTTCTTTTCCTTAAAATATTAGCACAGTAAATATGATAACATTTTAAGGGGGAATATCATCCATCCATTTGTGTATCAACACATACACCATTCTTCATTCACACTTCTTAAGCTTTGGTTTATTTATGCTCCCCCTTTGTAGTGATTTTTTTCATAACACTATATGAGGTGTGATTATATATTCGTCCCTTGATATTTTTTTTACTGAATATGCTCTCTGAGGAGTGATTTTTGTCCCCAATGACATTTTTTATTTATATGATCCTTGAAGCATGATGTTCATCCCCTGTGGCATTATTTATTTGTACACTCTCTGAGATGTTAGCAATACATGATCACCTAGAATAACACAACTTTTTGGCCTATGTGATTTATTTGTCACATCCATGATCAACTACCATAACACAACTTTATAGCCCATGATCCATTGGGGATTGTGTAATGTGCATGACCCTTAGTGATAAAGCAAGCTAGTGTATGTTTCGTGTACCCTTCTTTGTCTGTATTGATTTCTCCCCATCTATTTATATGCAATATTCCTTTAAAGAAATTGAAAAAATCATTAAATTATTCTCTCCTCTTTACAATTCCTCTATTTTTTTGTGCACTTGGGGGATGATGTTGGTATTGAGATAACCATTATGTTGGAATCTAGGAACACTGAGAGCGGGGGATGAATTAGTGTTATGCAATCTTCAATTTTTTTAATTTTGATCTTTAAACCATTTCAACATTAGACCAAAGGAAAGATGTAAACACACAAAGAAATCATCCACAACACCATAACAAAAGGATTTTTATGTGGAAACCTTGTTAGGGGAAAAACCACAATGGAGTTCAATCCACAATTTGAGAACTCAAATATAAGTTTCACAAAATGGGAATGCACTTGCATTTAGGCACACTGCCTAGACCTCGTTGCTCAATATAGGAAGGCTCATTGCCTTACAAGATGTTCAGATTAAATCCATTTGAAGGTTTGAAGTGAAGGAATATAATCTACTAATGCCATATTACAGTTTTGGTTAAGCACATTAGTCGATTTAAGACCTTTTGTTTGATTCTACTCTTTTGCTCTGCTTTGCTACAACCCACATCACAAATATTTTATGTGTAGATGAAATCGCACAACTGCCCTTCTGAGTTTCACATCACACCATAATACACTTCACTTCTATCTTTCTTAGATATGAAAAAGATATAAACAATCAATCTTATATATCCACATCAAAGGATAATATCATATTCATGTCGACTTTAACAAAATGTATAATATTTTCCAACCGATGGCTTAATCCACAAATGATTCTTAATGCGTACCATCCACAGTCAGCCATAACATAATGAGGACCTAAATAAATATGTTGGAGAATAAAAATATTTAAGAAATTACTCCTTAACCATCTGCAATGGCTATATCCAACAAGTCGGCCTTCTAGCCCTGATAAACATAAAATCAATACACTGGATCCTCTAACTTGTACACCGATTGATGTGTAGGAACAAAACTCAAGGATAAGGTATTCCAGATACCTAATGACCTTCCCTAAGATGTGCAACATCAACTGATAAGAAGATAATGCATATTGATCAACAAACTTAACTTTAATTGGATACCTTGTTCTTCACTCTAACTTCTGGTATGAATAGATACAAAGGTGCATACCAAATCAATGACTTAGGTTTCCATCAATGACAACACCAGAATTCATATGTTAAAAATCTCCCCCTTTGGCATTGATGGCAACACTTAGTGAAAAATGACTAATTGTCAAAACCAATATAAGTACGCTGTGAAACTTCAAAACTTCAAAATATAGCTCCCCGTAAAATTGATAAGGCATTTTTCACTGCTCTCTCTCCCCCTTTGACATCAATGAAAAAAATGTATTAAATCTCCCCCTTTGAATTATCACCAAAAAACTTGCTGATTCAAAACTGATTTAAATTTTGAAAAATAACAACTGCTACTTGAGTCAGAATATTATCTTGTGTTTTTCTTTCATCTCTAGAAGAACATTCTTCCAAGGTTCTACTACAATCCCAATGATTATGATCATGTTGTTATTTTCAGATGTCTAGCTGATAATCTTCATGAGAGATTCTGGAATAGTGATGATTTCTTCTAGTTTCTCTCCTTTCCTTAGAATCTCAATTAACTGCTCCAGTCTGCATTTTGTTAAGTCCTTTACTTTCCAAAAAGAATCCACAAGCTTGTTTTTGGTGAATTGAAATTTTGTATGTTCATAATGTAACTCTTGAATCCTTTTCTTGATTGCACCATCTTGATCCTTAAACATATCAAAAATTTGTCCAGTACTATTTACCTTTTTTTCAATTTGCTCCAAATTTTCTTTGTATTTCCCAATTGCACGAGGCCAATAGATGCAATAGTTATAGATGTTGTTTTTTGTACTTATGCATTTCCTTAGCTCATTCATTTTCCTTTTCAACTTGGTAAGTGATAGCCTAAACTTCTCCTTCAAGTGTAGAATTATTTCTTCTTCTTTCTTGTTCTAAGACTCAGAGTCCATGATTTCCTTGATACATTCAATCATCTCTTCTGGTAGAAAATTCTGCAAACTCTCCTATTTAATCTAGTTGTGCACAACATGAGTACTTATTAAACTTTAAATCATGTCATGTTCATATGAAGGTATGATAGGCCATAATTTTTTAATTTTTTGTATTCCATCTTCCTCATGAATAAGATACAGTAGTTTTTCCTTGGATAAATCATCTTCTTCTTCACTTCCTTCTACCTTTTCTTGATCTAGTTCACCTGATTCCAATTCTTTTCCCTATGTGACCTCAGTTTCCTTATCAAATTCCTCATCTGGAATATCTACAACCACCTGTTCTTTTCCTTTGCATTCAATTCTTGGAGTCTTGCATACCGGAGGAGTATAGACATCAATTTATTTTTCTCCTCTTCTTCCTCTCCATCACCGGAAGAGGAACCAACTTCAAGTGCCCTTACCAAAAGGGAGATGAAAAATAATCCAAACTTTTCGAGCAAACCTCTAAAGAAACTTGCATATTCTTAATCATAGTTTTCCAAAATGTTAGAGTTTTCATAAATATGTTTGCAAACTAGTTCATTTTCTTTCCATACAACATTGTTCTTCAATGGAAAACAATTAAGAAAATACAACACAAGACACGTAATCAAAGTACCAAACCTAAAAGGATAACCTGTCTCCTTTGTTAATTACACGTTCTCCATTAGTTGATCCTTTAGCAATTCACATAGGTCAAAGTCTTGATCTTCCATTATCACTTTGTGAGAGATGTAAACTACACCAGCTGAGGTTGCTCCTTCTCTATTTTTGAAAAATAATTTATAGGATACTCCATGCACAATGTACCTTGTTACTGAATCTCTGATTGTCAAAATTATCAGTGCCCTTTGATCTCCAATAACTCTAGTTAGGGTTTTGACTTCTTTCTCGGTATATCCCCAATTTTGCATAATCCAACTAGGACTCCAATTACCTCTTTTGAAATATGATAGGGTTTGTCTAGATTTAGAGTATCATCATTCAATCTACTCAAGATAAACTTAACAGTTTCTACATTTTTGAAATAGGGGAATTTACTCCAAATTTCCAAACTTTTATGTTTCACATCTTCTAGCCATTTTAATTCATCGAGTGACAATAGGTTTCTTCCAAATCTAATCTTCTCACTGCGAAAATCATCTAAATTCACAATTCCTTTGATTTGTTCCATTTTGTATACCAAACAAGTTCTTCTACTTAGCACCAAATTAAATGGAAATTCCACAAATGACTGAAATGCCTGATGAATTTAGTGATTCATCATTGAATTATATTTTCTCCTTCGAAATTTTGTTGCAGAGTGCTCTCCTTATTCTTTTCTTTGATGTAAAGTGACAAATGAGGGTTTCAATATGTACTTTTGTAACTTTGCACACCTAAATTTTTTAATAAATGTTTTTTCCCTAGGTGTTCAGGATACCCTTCTTTCTTAGACATGGAGAGAAAAATTCTTTTGTGTACCTTCAACTTCACAAATTTGTGTACAAGTGATCTTCCAATGTAGCTATAAACTATTACCACAACTTTTGACAATCTCCTACATTTCAGTGCTAACTACTGTCAGGGGAACAAAGGATTTTCTTGAAAAACTCCCCCTAGGCCAATAGCGTAAAATCAATTTCCAGAGGAATTACTAGAAGAAGGTTCTGGTGCAGAACCATTTCCAGCATCAGACTCATTCTTCCTTACCCATATCTTCTTCATTTGACCTCTTATTTCATCTACAATCACTTTCCCTTTTCCTTTATCATCTTTCTTTGCATTTCTTCCTTTGTATGTCGATCCTCTTCTATCCACATTTTTTTTTTTGTAGAATCTTGCAATGTGATCGTATCTATTGCAATTGTAGCACACAATATTTCCTTGTCTAGACCAATCATTCCATTGATTTCTTCTTGATCTGCATTGACTAACAATATTCCCAAATCTTCCATAGGTATAACATTCAAGATTCCTTCTACTGATAGAGTTGTTTGACATAGTTCTACATTCGATTGATTTATGATCAATCTTTTTACAATTGAAACACTGACCAGAGAATGATGAATCACTTGATTTCATTTTACTTCTACATTGAGTAGCCATATGGCCATTTTTTTTGCAAGAAAAACAATATCCATTAAACTTTTGACCAATAGGTTGTCTTACCAGATACCTTCCACCTTTGTTCATCTGATTTCCTTGCCTGAAATTTCTTTGTCCAAATCCAAAAAATTCTCCTTTCTCATATCCAAGACCTCGCCTGTCTTTAGCATTCTTCTATCCTTGAATCAACTCATCAAGATTAACTAAGCTAATCTTAAACTTCTCTGTGTATTCATTTGTAGTAGCAAGTTCATCGTTGAGAATAATAATTTGTTTTTCAAGTTCTTCTTCATTGTTTCCAGATTATTGCAATTCATTTTATAACTGAATGAATTCTCCATTTGTTCTTCTGCATTCATCAAAACTTTATTTTAAGGACTAAGCAAGATTCTCCTCATTCTTCTTTCTTTCTTCAATTTTCATAGTCAGTTTCATCACCATAAATCCCATTTCATGTTTTAGGGTAGCATTGTCTCTGGTAATATTTTCAAATTCTTGAGTTATTTCCTTCAAGGTTTGATTCAGGTGAGCATCATCCATGTTTTCACTCTCTTTTTTCTTAATCTGGTCATAGATATCCTTCCTCTTCTCCTTGGATTTTACAATCTGATCCTTTAATGCCTGAATGAATTTCCTAGCATACCTAATATTTTCTTTCAATTCCCGAACTTCTACTTTAGACTGATCAAGATCATCAAGCACCACCAAAAGTTGTTGCTGAAGAATACCAAAGTCCATTACATTCCAAGATCCACCTCAAGTTTTCAAACTCCTTCCGAGGAACTAGGCTTTGATAGCAATTTTTGGAATCTGGGAACACTGAGAGGGGGTGTGAATCAGTGTTCTACAATCTTCAATTTTATTATTCTGATATTTAAACCATTTCAGCATTAGACAAAAGGAAAGATGTAAACACAAAAATAAATCATCCACAACACCATAATACAAGGATTTTTATGTGGAAACCCTATTAGGGGGAAAACCACGATGGAAGTCAATCCACAATTTGAGTACTCAAATATAAGTCTTACAAAATGGGAATGCACTTGCATTTAGGCACACTGCCTAGAGCTCACTGCTCAAGATAGGAAGGCTCATTGCCTTACAAGATGTTCAAATTAAATCCATCTAAAGGGTTGAACTAAAGGAATAGCATCTACTAATGCCATATCACAATTCCAGTTAAGCACATTAGTTGATTTCAGACCTTTTGTCTAATTTTTCTCTTCTGCTCTGCTCTGTTGCAACCCACATCACAAATATTCTATGCATAGATGAAATCGCACAACTACCCTTCTAAATTTTTCATCACACCGTAATACGCTTTTCTTCTATATTTCTTTGATATGAAAAAGATATAAACAATCAATCTTATATATCCACATCAAAGGATAATATCATCTTAATGTTAGCTTTAACAATATGTATAATATTTTCCAACCGATGGCTTAATACACAAATGATTCTTAATGTGTACCATCCATAGTTGGCCATAGCATAGTGAAGACCTAAATAAACATGTTTGAGCAAAAAAAAATTAAGGAATTACTCCTTAACCATCCACAATGGCTATATCCACCTAATAGGCCTTCTAGCCCTAATAAACAAAAAATCAATACACCGGATCCTCTAACTCATACACCGATTGATGCATAGGAACAAAACTCAAGAATAAGGTATTCCAAATACCCAATGACCTTCCCTAAGATGTGCAACATGAACTAATAAGAAGATAATGCATATTGATCAATAAAATTAACTTTAACTAGATACCCTGTTCTTCACTCTAACTTCCGGTATGAAAAGATACATAGGTGCATACCAGATCAATGAATTAGGTTTCCATTAATTAAAACACTAGAAGCCATATGCCAACACATTCATATCAAGGTCTCCTTACCTTGCTCACCAAAATTTAGTTCATGATAGTGTCTATTGATATTATTGTTGTATTCTTTATAATTCATGTTGTCTTCATGTTTTCTTTATATATTCTTTGTATATTCTCCATGTGTTCTTTGTGTATGCTTTATTTTTTCTTCATCTATGATTCATGTGAACTTGTGTATCTTGTATGTATGATTGGCGTGCACTCTATTGTTCAGTCATTTTATGTCATATATATGTTCCAATTGTTCGTCATCTTTTGTGTGATATATTTGTTTTGTGTGTGTGACCTTTCTATCTTAGCCCATTATGGATTGATAGGATCCTAAGTTTGGGTGCTATCCCATCTTTTATCTTGGTTTTATCCTATCTCTTTAGTATTTTGATAAAGAAATCTATTTTCTCCATTATTTAGTGTGGGTATGAACATAAGCTCATATGCTTACTAAAATGGGGGCTATAATAGTCTCATAAATTGCCACTCCTCACAATTTCACACTAGGTTTGGCACTCTATTTTGAATGTATAATTAATTATGATCATTTTGGGGCCATATTAGGAAAATGCATTAAATTCAATGAAATCTTGAATTTCTAGAGTGAAAAAAGACTCAAAAAAGAGTGATGGGTGCCCTTTTCCTAGGAATTAGATTTTAAAAAGTTATAAACTCAAGTGTCGGCCTTTGGTGTATTGAAAATTGTACCTTGTTAGAATTACTCCAAAAATGCATCAAAATGCATATATAAGCAATTATTTCCCTCTCATTTGAACTATTATGAATTATAAGTGATTATACACTAATTGTGAACACACATGAAACTTCACTCTATTCTTCTCTACATGCTTGCTACAACTCTCTATTTTGTTATGTGTATTAACCCTTATAGGTATTCAAGGAAACTTATTCCTTCTTCATCAAATAATTATGAAAAATTGTGGTATGACATCAATCTAACAAGGGATTCATACCTAAGGTAAATATATCTTATGTTATTCTATTTGTTATAGTCTTTATCATTTACTTTACCTCTTCTCTTCCAAGATCAAACACTCTTTATCATCAATATCATTGTTCTTTTGGAGGTGAGAAAACTAACATGGGGTTTGACTGAGGAAAAATCCTATACCACATAACAATTTTCCCTCTTTTTGTGTGTGCATATTTGAATCCAGAATTTTGATAGTGACATGCCATGGTAAGATAAAGCGGATTGTGTCAAGTTGAAATGAATTGAAACCAACTAGAAACCCTGAGACTAGGGCACATGGTGTTTTATCCCTCTAATTCAGCCTTTTCTTCTATTGACAAGTACCCTTCAATATACCTTTCTTAAATATGTACCCATTTATGTGTAATTATAATATCCCTAATGAAAAATTTGGCTTCAATATGAAATCTTTCATTTTCACCAAAAACTCATAACAAAGCAAATCAGGTATAGTTAAACATTCACCAAAAATACACCAAATTTAAATTGAATGGTGTGCAACTAGAATGGAATGAATTGCTATAGATTTATTATGATTTTTGCATAATATTTCTACTAAATACAAATAAGAAACAACAATATAAATATGTTGCAATGTTATATCATAGAAAACTCAAATTCAAAGCTAAGCACTCCAAAAATCCATCACATTTATCCATTAAACTTTATATACTTTTCACAAATGCTTAGAGAAAAAAATATACACAACCAAACACTTCAACTATTGGAATAAAATTATACTAACAACAGCAATACAAACTAAAAACTCTAAAGTACACAACCTTTTACAATTATTTGGTAAAAGGAACACCACAGCTAAGAACTTCCAAAACCCTCACAACTTTTGTGTGAAATTTATCTCGGAGACCCACTGAACCACTACCTTTGAGTCTCAATCTTCCTGTTTTATTAGCTACGAAGATTCATTTTTCATTGGTTTTCTAGCCTTTGAAGAATAACAAAAATTCTTGTTAGAAAACAATGCATAAAATGATGAAGACTAGCAAGACAAAGTAATTAAAATCCAAGATCATTTCTAGCACCAACTTGGGTGCCCAAATCTCAACACCTAGGAGGAAGATTGTTGCATTCCAAGAATGTAACTCCCCATGTCATGCATAAAACCATCTTAAAAACACTCAATCTGATTTTCAAAAATAATAACCATTATCTTGCACCACTAACTAGCCAAATCACATGTTACTTGCTTTTTCAAAAAATCCACACCTACTATGAATTGTAATAACATTTAAAAAATATTCATTTATTTATCACTAAGAATGACTAAATTAATTTACTTTGAAAAACCAACTTCCCCTTTTCAACTGCAAGACCCAACTTGCTAGTTTAGGAAATTGAGCTTACTATAAATAGTAAGTGCTAAATTAGAAAGGGGAAATGACAAGTCCTCCCTCCTAGAGATTGCTTGTCCCTAAGAAATGAAGGTTTGGATGGTTGAGAAATTTTGACCCTTACCATGTTGCATCTTCAATTGGAAAATCCTTCCACTTCATTGAGTGCTCAATGATGCTTCAATTTCTTGTTTTTTTCTCTCTTATTTCCAAAACATTTTTTAGGTACCAAAATCAACTTTCCCTTGTCATCTAAAGGTGGAAATTCAAGAGAAGTCACAACTTCTTGTCCCACCACTTCCTTGAGACATGAAACATGAAAATAATTGTGTATTTTGCATCTTGGTGGTTTCCAACTCATAGGCTACTTCCCCAACCTTCTTGATGACTTTGTAAGGCCCATATAATTTTGGCCTGAGCTTTTCCACTCCACTCTTCTTCAAGGAACTTTTCCTATATGGCCAAAAAATTACAAAAACCAAATAACCAACCTCAAAAAAATTCTTTGTTCTCTTCTTATCTACATACATTTTTTATTTTAAGCATGATGTAAATTGACTTTGAGAGACTTCATAATCTCATGAATTTTTTGGATAGATTCATTTGTTGCAAGGACTCTACTATATGAAAACAATAAATCAACAAAAGAAAGAGCATCATAACCATATAGATCCTAAAAGGGAGACATTCCGATGGAAATGTGATGAGAAGTGATAGAAATACTCCCCTAAATGCAACCATTTCATCCAAACACCTTGCTAATTTGAAAAATAATTCCTCAAATATCCTTCTATCCGCTTATTAATATTTTTTGTTTGCCCATCTATTTGGGGATGATAGCTTGTGCTAGGTGTAATCTTTGTGCCTGTCAAATGAAACAAATCCTTCTAAAAATAGCTAATGAACTTGTTGTCCCTAAGACTAACAACATTCTTTGGAAAACCATGTAATTTAAAAATCTTGAAAGAATAATTGTGCTACCTAAGATGCCTTAAATTCAAATGTGATAGGAAATAAATATGCATATTTTTAATTGATTGAAACTTCACGGGAAGAATTGGAGACAAATTGCAAATTTATCTCTCAATCCTCCTCCATCAATCTTTCCTCTTCTCTTGCCTAGTGTTTTCATGGGTAGAGACAATCTCCAAAATTCTCTCAATCTCCTCCATCTTTCACCATTCAATCCTCTAGTTTGAATCCAAGCCTCTCTTTGCCATCCCTGTGCATTTCTACAGCCAAGAAATCTATAAATAAAGCCTCATTGAACCAAGAAAAAGATCCAGATTATCTAACTTATGCACTCTTACTCTGTAGGAATTCATCAAGCATCAAGCATCTAGCATCCAAACATCAATGCATCTAGCATCCAAAATTCAAGCTTTCATATCATGGCTGCCTCCTATAGCTTTGTTTATCAGTTTTCATGTCAATTCATGTCATTTTAGTTTCTTTTATCATCTAAACTTTATCACATTTAGCTTCATATCATTGCATCAACATCATTCCATTCTTTAGATTGTCATTTTAACAGTTATAGTGTTATTTAAAAATGAGAGCAAAATAGCTTAATAAATCTTTGAAGATAGGAGACAATGAGACGCTTTCAATTGATTATTAGCTTGATCTTTGATATAATGTCTCATTAAGAAGTGTTTTATTGCTTTACGCCTTATTCACACTTACAATTTGGCACCTATTGTGGGGCTATAACCCCATATTTTTTTATCATTTTTTCTAAAAAGTGTCGCACAGATTTTTGGCGTGTTCTGTTTTAGCGCTTTCATCAAAAACTATAGCGCATCCATGGAAAACTATGGCACTTCCATGCTCTCTTTCAGCTCTTCCATGATACTATAGCACATCTATCAAAACTTTCAGCGCTTTCAACTCTAGCGCTTCCATGACCTATTTCGGCGCATCGGTGACCCATTTCTAGAAAAGTTGATTTAGTGCTTTCATGGCAAAATCTAGCACTTCGGTGCTCTATTTCAGCGCTTTCGATTTTAGCGCATCAAGTAAAAATCTATAGCACTTTGGTGGATTGTTTTAGCACTTTTGTAAAATCAATCTGGATCTGATGGGACCGCGGCCAGAATTTTATTTTTTCATAGTTAGACTAAAATTTATCAATCCTAGGGTAGTCACTTCTGGTTTTTAAAATTTATCAATCCTAAGGTAGTCACTTCTAGTTTAAAAAAAGAAAAATTATCAATCTTAGGGTAGCCACTTCTGGTTTTTAAAATTTATCAATCCTAGGGTAGCCATTGCTGTTCTAAAATTTATCAATCCTAGGGTAGCCATCACATTTTTGCAGTATCAGTTAAAAAGAACATCATATTTTTGTGAAGAAAAATATTCATATAGATTAGAAAATTTTCTTTTTGGGCTTAAAAAAAAACAAAATTATATGTTGTTCTTGTGTGGTGATTAGGCTTATGCTCTCCCCTTAATTGGGTGATCAAAGCGCCAGATTCATCTTTATTTCATGCTATTTACACTTTTTTAAATCCTTTAGAAGGCCTGTCGTAGTGGGAAAAAGTATTCACCCTATGGGAACAACCTAAGTGGGAACGCCTAAAGCCAAGGATTCCAACCCACTATAATCAAAATGCAAGTTGTTGATGAAAGTCCACCTTGATGGTAGTGAGAAAGATAACCATCCCCAAAATCTTTGTTCTAAAGATTGGGAGGTCTCTTGAGGGAGTTTATCAATTGCCACACCACACAAAATCCCTATCTACGAACCATAGAGTAGTATCCCTCTGAGTCAGTATCCAAACATTGTCATACTCACAGTGCAAGGGGAGGGAAGAATTTGCCCCCAAGGCACTCACCATATAATTTCCAAGGACCGTTTGCTCAGAGGATGAGAAATCCAACTTTGAGTATGCACCTAGAAATGAAAAAAACACGGGTGTCCTCTAGGGGGTGACACGGCTATGTGCATCAACACAATTTCAAGATGTGGGTTGTTGAGTATAATAATGACCTATTTGTCCTTAAGTGTGAGTCTTTCTGATTTGTGTACATTTGTCAAAGCAACTTATGAAAATCAATAAGGACCATTCGTGGTTCTTGAACATACATGATATATTCAGTTTAAAACAATTATTCCATAAATGCTTGCTGTGTTTTCACAAAATTCATTAAAATCGGATTAAAGATCATCCTAAAAACAACAAGTCAAAAAAAGGTTAGGAAATTCATGATTCGAAAGTGGAAGTCCACCACGTTTGTCAAGAGAACAATCAAAATTATCAAACCCAAGAAACCTCTTAGTTATCTGGATAATTTAAGAAGAAGGCATTTTCTATATCAAAATCAAAAAATATTTTTACAACATAGAACCTTCATCCACAGATATCATGATTTTGCTAGGGGTCACACTCTTGATTACGCTATAGAGCCACTCTATTCATGAGCCTTCTTCCAGAGGAGAGCTCTCACACAATATCACAACCGTAGTCAATGCATACGTTAGTCTTATTTTCCACAACCCATGATAGAGTATGCCACAAGGCCAGATCAAGTTTTACAGTAGAGAGTCTTAAAAGTCCTTTTTTTTTTGCGCTCTGGAAACCTGTTTCAGTGCTTCGGGTCACTATTTTAGCACTTTCATAAAATAGCGCTTCCGAGCACTGTTTTAGCACTTACAGTCACTGTTTAGTGCTTTCATCAAATGATGCTTTCATCATGTTTTTCAGTGCTTTCGGGCACTGTTTTAGCGCATCTATCAAGATAGTGCTTCCATCACTTTCTACAATGCTTTTGAGCATTATTTCAGCACATCTGTAAAGATACCGCTTCCATCACCTATTTCAGCATTTCGAGACTCTGTTCTAGTGCTTATGTGAAATAGCACCTATGTACTCTATTTTAGCGCTTTTAAAATAGAGAGTTCCAAAATCATACCAGTCTGTCTGTCTATCATTTATCCATTTTTTTTACCAGAACACAAGTTTTTTTTTATTAGAATCACTATCTAGAAATTGAAATTAGATAGGTTTATACAAATTTCCAATCTTATCAACTAAAACAAAATATTACAAATCAGAAGTGTCAAATAAAATACACAATCAATTACTACACTAGCATTTCATCATCAGGATATTATCATCCTTTATCAGGAAACGAAGTATAGTAATCCAATTTTTAACTTAGTCTTATCAATAAGATCAGTCATCTTATTCAACTTTGTTAAAAATTCAATTGACATTTTTCCAGCATAGAAGATCAACATTTCAGAAGAAAAAGCAAAAATTTGTATGCCAATCTTCACTAGGTCACAAAAACAGAGACTCTTAGAGCAAGAATTTGAAACATCCCAAACAATGGCAGAGGAAAATCCCTGGAACAGTCTGCACCAAAATGATAAGAATGAAATAACTCCAAAGGATATTCAAATAGCTCAATAGGATCCCAAATTCCATAAATTTATGGAAAAGATCTTAAGAACAAGACATGGAGAAATATCTCTTGATATTGGTTGAATCAGGGGCTAAACTTTCCAAGGACTTTGACACAAATCGTCTGAAGGAAGCACCTGGAACAAGTGAGACTGAAATACCACAACAAGCAATAGATCTAGTTGGTGCTTTAACGTCCCAAATGCAAATGTTACAGCAACAGATACAGGATATGATGTAAGGGAGTACCAAAAGGTATGCGATACAGGACATTTGTCCTTATCCTTTCAACGCAACAGTCGGCATGATACCTTTTCCTAGACACTTTGAATTCCCAAAGTATGATAAACACAATGGAATAATGGATCTGATAGATCATATCCAGGAATTCAAATCAATGAGCCTTGAGTTTTCCCAAGAGGAAACTTACTTAATGAGATTATTCCCAAGAAGCTTGGGAGGCTCATGTATGGAATGGTTTTAAAAATTATGACCAAGTATCAGAAATTTTGAGGAACTTGTCAACAGGTTCATCTCCCAATATTCTTTTAACATACAACATGATGTTACAATAAAGGATCTTCTTAAACTAAAACAAAACAAAGGGGAGACGTTCTTTTCTTTTCTACAAAGATGGCGACGATTGTTCGCTAGATATTCTTGATCCATTCCTGAGGAAGAGAAGATGGAGCTATTCATTGACAACTTGATGGAGGAAATGAGTTATAGACTTGAATTGCAATGTCCCCCTACATTCGAAAAATTAATAGAAAACAACCTTAAAATTGAAGAAGTGCTAATCAAAAGAGTTATTAAGCAATTCAACGATAAATGAAATAACAAAAATAACTCCTCCAATCAATAATCAAGCAGTGATAAACCAAAATTTTGGAAAAAGAATGGAAACACGAGTACCAATGACACAACAAATGAATCCCAAAATGTCAAACCGGTTTTTAACTTGACAACATCTACTTCAAAGAATCAAAACAATGATCAAATTGTCAAGTCAAATGTCATACAAAGCAACAAGATCACAAAACCACAATCATATCAAAAACCATCAAACTTGAATGGGTTCACACCTTTAGGCCAAATGATGGAATCAAAAATGAAAGAATTAGTCACCAGTTGCCTTATCATAGCGCGGGAAGCAAGATTCGGAGATCCAAAGGTCAAACCACCATGGTGGAATGCCGCAAATTACTGCAACTTCCACAACAAAAAAGGTCACAAAACCAATGATTGTATAGAGTTGAAACACACGGTACAAGATCTGATCGACAACAAAAAAATATATGTGGAGGGATCCTAAAACAATAACGATGATTCAGCCTTCAAGGACCCTTTTCCAAACTATGAAAAAGGAGCATCATCCTTTACGAATAACAAAGGAAAGAACATCAATCATTTCTATGACAAAAAAATCCTTTGTCTTTCCAAAGTAGAGAGTGATCATACAGTTGGTCATAACATTAACGAACATGAAACCAATGACACTACCCCTTTGGATTTGCTCCCAAGCATACAAAACTCTGAAAATCAAATAAACGTCTTAAAATCAGAGACCGTCAAGACTATCAACCAACAAATGTAATGACTAGGGGGCAATCCAAGGTAGTGTTAAAGGGAGTTGTGTCCAAAAACGCTTATCCACCTCCATCTCATTACAACATTGTCAATCAACTTCAAAACATTCTAGCATAGATATCAATACTAGAACTCCTCAAACTATCTCCATCACATAAGGAGGTTCTAGAACAAGAATTAGTTGCCACTACGGTATTGAAAAATATAGATTTTTTCCAATTCCAAGCTATGGTGGGGAATTTGACTACCCCACATTGTCTATCATTCTCTGAATAGGATGATGTATCACTCAACCATCCCCATAACACCACACTCCATATCAAAGTCTTGATCCACAATCATCATGTCAAAAGAGTCTTAATATATGGGGGATTTGGTTTGAACATTTGCACTCTCAAGTTAATCTATGCATTAAGGTATTTCGATGATGCTATTGATGCCCAAAGGAAAATGACCATAAATGCATATGATGAGGAAGAGAGATCTTCAAAGGGACTAATCATGTTACCAATTCAAGTGGGACCAATGATGAAACACATAGCATGTCAAGTACTAGAAAAAGATTTGACTTACAACATACTCTTAGGACATCCCTAGATCCATGAAATATAGGCAGTACCTTCCACATATCACCAATGCTTAAATTTCCCTATAAATGGATAGGAGGTGACTATATCTACCAATTATAATCATCCTCCGTATTGTGACACACTTAGGAAATCTCAAGATACCTTTGTGCCTCACAATTGGGAAGCATCCAGTTCAAAGTCATCAAATGAAGAAAAACGTCCAAATATCATCACCAAATGGTTAGAAAAGAAGGATAAAGAAAAATATACAAATCTTGTTGACACTCAAGTAACAGATAATTCAGATCCCCAAACTTCTTTATCATAGAAATCTCAAGAGCAGGTCTAGTTGATAGACAAGGGAATGAGGCAATATTCTATGGAGCAATCGCTTAATCTTTCATAGTTAATGCCATCTCCTTGGACATATGGCCAACGATCAATGATCAAACATCAAACACCACTACCTATCACAGCTCTAGAAGAAAGGTTTGTAAAATCCAGTACCATAGAGGATGAATTAGACAATAAAGAAATCCTTGATTGGTTATACAAATATTAAGAACCATCAACATCAAATAGCAGTATCAAGAATGTCAATATCAACACAGGCAAATACGGCAAAGGGAAAGCTATCCTAGAAAAAATGGGTTACGAGGGACAAGGACCTGTTGGTTTAAGAAAGGAAGGAATAATTGAGCCTATTCATCCCCTCACTCTCCAATCAAAAGAGAAAATGGGACTAGGATACTCTGAAGAAGAAAAATAGGAAATGACAAGGAAGGCTTCAGAAAGAATCCTTCAGCTTAGAGATAGCTCTGAAATAGATTCAAATGAATATGAGTGGGATCTGTGTTTTGATTTATCTTGCACTGATATTCAAATTGATGTAATACAACAATATGCACCTACACATGAGGAGGGACATGACTCTGGGTCTAGACCATTCGTAGCAGGATCACTAAATATTGATGAGTCAAGTGGGGATGAACAAACATAAAGTGAACTAGACGATCTTGAAGAAGGTACCATCATTGACCTCGATATTCCAATAAAAAAAAATGACGAAATGGTTTTCCAAACCCTTACATCCATCAACCTAAATGATTCTGATGACCTCATGCCATTAATCCATCCAGAACTTATTGACTCGGAACCTGTCGAACCTTTGATTGTACCAATATTTGCAGACGAAGATGTCATCGTGAGTTTCCTATGTCATGATGAACCTAGTATGAGTTTTATCTGTAATACTCATAACAACACGAATCAGCAGGAGGGTGTCAAATCTTCCAGTTGCAAAAGTAAAAATAGGGATAATAGACCTAATGGTGAAAACCATTCTATGGAAGCATTAGATCTAGAAAAAGATAAAATAAAGAACGTATCTAACAGTTTGAACCTCTTTGAGGCACCGAAAGATGGGAGATTTGAGACTCTTCCAGAAAATATCATGAGTGGTCATCAGTCTTGGTAGAACCAATAGAGTCTATTAACATTGGCACTGAAGAAAAAGAAAAAATCCTACATCTAGTAGAATCCATGACAGATCAAGAGAGACCAGAATTCATCAAATTCTTTACGAAAAGAAACATCAAATTTTCTTGGTCATATTTCAATATGCCAGGCCTAGATCCAAATCTTCTCATGCATCATTTGTCTTTGCCTATAGGAATCAAGCCTATGAAGAAAAAATTAAGAAAAATGCATCCTCATATCGTTGTAATGGTAAAGACTGAGTTAAAGAAATTGTTGGATGTTGGATTCATAAAGTCTATCGACTACGTCGAGTGGATATCAAACATTGTACCTTTTTCAAAGTTGGACAATAGCATCAGGATATGTATGGATTTCAGAGACCTAAATAAAGCATTCCCAAAGGATGCTTTTCCATTACCAAATATAGACATCATTGTGGACTTGACGGTAGGGCATGCCATGTTGTCAATCATGGATGGTTTTTTAGGATATAATCAAATTAAAATAGCTCCAGAGGATCACAAAAAAATAGCATTTACATGTCCATGGGGAACCTTCTACTGGAATGTCATGCCATTTGGTCTAAAAAATGCAAGAGCCACCTATCAAAGAGCAATGACAACAATATTTCATGATATGATGCACAGCTTCATGGAGGATTACGTGGATGATATTCTGGAAAAATATTGTACAAGGGAAGGACATCTACATATCCTAAGCAAAATCTTCACATGGCTAGAGAAATTCAATGTTAGGCTAAACCCCAAGAAGTGTGTCTTTGGGGTCACATTACTGAAACTGTTTGGGTACATTATCTCAGAAAAGGGCATTGAAGTGGATCCAGTGAAAGTCAAGGAAATAATGGAAATGCCACCTCCCAGAAATATCACTCAACTCAAATCACAACAGGGAAGGCTCCAATCGATCAGAAGATTTATCTCCCAACTGGTGGACAGGAGTCATCCTTTTAATCACCTTTTGCATAAAAATGTAGTTTTCAAATGGGATGAGGGGTGTGAGACAATGTTTCATCAAATAAAATAATATCTAATGTCACTGCCTATTCTCATGCCACCAACCAAAGGAAGGCCTCTGATATTGTACATTGCAACAATAGATATATCTTTACGAGCATTATTAGCACATGACAACTATGAAGGAAAGGAACACGCCATCTACTATATTACTAGGACATTAAATAGCTATGAAATAAACTACAATTTGATAGAAAAATCATGTTTAGCAGTGGTGTTTTCTACTCAACAACTGAGACATTATATGTTGACCCATACAATCAGGTTAATAGAAAAGATTGACCCCTTAAAATATTTACTCAATAAAGCTACCTTAATAGGTAGACTAGCCAAGTGGGTCATGATATTAAGTGAATTTGATATTCAATATGTGGATTGAAAAGCTATCAAGGGTCAAGCAATCGCCAAACAATTGGCAGAGGCTCCTTTACCTGATGACCGATCCATGACCATGGAGTTTCCAAATGTAGATATTCTGATAGTGACGCCACAACAATGGATATTATATTTTTATGGATCATACACATAGCGAGGATCTGGAGCAGGGATTTTGTTCATCAATCCCCAAGGATACACCATTCCAAAATCATATAGACTGATGTTTTAGTGTACAAATAATGTGGCAAAATATGAAGCATTGATCATTGGGGTCAAGATAGCAATTGAATGGAGAATCACAGACCTACAAGTATATGGAGACTCTCAACTAGTCATTTATCAAGTAAATGATGAGTATGATACCAAGGATGAAAATTTGATCCCTTACAAGCAACAAATAGATGATCTAAAGTAGTTTTTTGTCAACATCAAATTTGATCAAATTCCAAGGGCGGAGAACAAAGCTGCAAATGCCATGGCCACAATCGCTTCACTATTACAATTGCTAGAGAAACAAGGTTGTTATGAGTTTATGGTGGAACAAGAACCATGTCCTTCTCACAATAATTCGGAATCCAATACCATATGCCATCTAGAGACCATTGAAACCTCCATCTATGAAAAAACTTATGCATACCTGAAAGACAATATCCTTCCTCCTGATCTTTCTAGGAACCAAAAACATAATTTTATTCGCCAATCCTCCCGACATAATTTAATTGCTGACATCCTATATCATCAAGGTCTTGATGGTACCTTACTCCGATGTTTAGAACATGAAGAATATGATACGACCCTACATGAAGTTCACGAGGGTATTTGTGGCACTCATTCAAGTGGGATAACTCTAGCTAAGAAACTCCTCTGCTTAGGATATTATTGGCCATGTATGGAGAAAGAATCTTATCGGTTTGTAAAGAAATGTCAAAAGTGTTAGATTCACAATAATCTAATTCATGGACCAGCACAAGAACTACATCCCTTCACATCCACATGGCCTTCTTGTCAATGGGGCCTAGATCTGGTAGGAAAAATAAATCCCTCTTCATCCAATGGACACAAGTTCATTATAATAGCCATAAAATATTTCATAAAATGGATAGAAGCAGTGCCCCTTACAATGATCATAGGGAATCAGATCTCGTCCTTTATCTTGAACTACATAATATGTTGGTATGGCATTCCTCAATCTATTATCACTGATAATGGACGACCTTTCAAAAATCAAGATGTTCAAGAATTGTGTGAAAAGTTCCATATCCAACATCATTTTTCAATGCCGTACTATCCACAAGGAAATGGCCAGGCAAAGGCCTCTAATAAAACAATTCTAAAAATCCTCAAGAAAACGGTAAATGATGTTGGACATGATTAGCATGTTCAACTCAATCTTGCATTGTGGGCCTAGAGAACTAGTATCAGAACACCAACAGGAGCAACACCATACACCTTGGTGTATGGATCAGAGGCCATACTACCTATTGAATTTGAGGTTCCATCACTTCCTGTATCACTCAGAGGAATCATTTCAAATGAAGACTATAGGGTATCTAGACTGCAAGAACTAGAATTGTTGGATGAACATCGTCAACAAGTTGTTAATCATCTCACAAAATATCAACAATGAATATTAACGAGTTACAATCATAGGGTAAAACCTAGGATTTTTCAAGTTGGTGATTTGGTACTAAAGGAAAACCTGAGAAATCAATAGGACAGGGAAAAGAAAGGGAAATTTGAGCCTAATTGGCTAGGTCATTTTGTCATCATATCAGTGTATGGATCAAGGGCTTATCAACTATCAAAATCAGAAGGAGATCTATTTGATGAACCTATCAATAGTGTCCATCTCAAAAATTTCTACACTTAAATTCCTAGTGCATGGGTTAAACTTTTGAAAAATGGTTTCCTTGATGAAAACCTAGCAAACAGGCATCTTGGCAATGGAAAAAAAAAAATACAAAAAAAGAAAGAAAAGATAAAAATGAGAAAAATAAACAAAGTAAAGGGGTGTAATCAAAACATATGGTGAAAACCTGGAAATAGGCATCCTATGTGATTCTAAATCATCTTTCCCATCTATTTTGATACATATCAGGATCATTTAATCTGGCAGTCATTACCATTTCATATCATGTCATTAGTCTTGCCATCATTGCATCCATTATCAAATCATTTCACATAGTCAAGTCTCACTCCAATATATTGGGGGCAACCAAAACATCGGTCTCACCAAATGGGAAAATAATAGTACGACAGGAAAAACAAAAACAATCTTCAAAATGCAACATCAATCACCATCAGAAAAGCATCAAACATCTGTATCCAATCAGAAAACCCAAAAACATGTGAAAAAGTCAGTCTAGAAAAGAAAAACCAAAATCATGAGTCTGTGTCAGTCGAACTACGTGGTCTCTGCGTGTGTAACATAGGCAAGGCTAATCCCCGATCAGCTCTCGAGACCCCTAGGATAGGTTAGTAAGTTAGGTCTTTGGTCAAAATATCAGAAAATCATAAAAACATCAAAAAGTCAGGATTGATGATCTAATCTGAATAATGATTTGAAACACTCTAAGTAAAAGGTGGATAAGTTGTATTTTTGAATGATATTATCATTTCTTTGAGTAAATCGATGATGTAAATAAACTAGAGAAACAAGGAAGAAGAATGTACTTTTATTGTTTGTTGTCTATAATTTAATCATATGAATGTATGAATTTTCAGGGGATGTGATATGAAAATGTATCACCGATGACATTCAGAATTCACACATTGCAATAATTAATCAAATTTCTGTTTACGCAATGAATGCTCAGGTCATCTCGGTTCAATTATACCTAGATGCTTGTGTTCGCTTACAATATCAAAATCATGAAAGAAGTGCTCAAGTCTTCATTGGTCTAACACATACCATTAATGCTTGTACTCACTTTCAACATCCAATAAACACTCTATGATGATACCAAACTTAAACTACTATTAAAATGACAATGGTTTGCATATAGTTGCATGTTAAAATTAGAATCCATTCATCATAAATTCATTATCTACAAAGTATTTGTTGCATAAAGGAATCCAATTAATGATTTTTTTTTTGACTAAGTATACTTGACATAAATCAAAATCATCAAAAACATGTAGAAGTCGTCATCTCATAATTAAGTTTTCATCATTTCATCATTCATGCATTTTACATCAAATAAATTATGCATTTAATTGTACCATTATTTTTCACATCAAATCATAAATAAATACATCATGTTCATTTTACCATAAGCATTCATTACATTATCATCCATCAACATCATATGCATTTGATCAATTTTTAAACCCATACATCAATTGTCATCCATAAATTGTATCACAAAAATTTCATTATCCATCCATTATCATTCATCATAAGATGATCTTTTTATTATCATTGTCACATTTAAAATAAAAAGCATTTACCATCCATCCATACATCATTTAACATCACATATCCATACATCATATATTTTGCACATGCATTCATCATAGAATCATTACAGGAATAAAATAAGTGTTCATTATAGAAATATTAAATGATACATCATCACATAATAAATGCATCCATCATAGAAATCATAAACCATCATAAGATCAAATCAACTACATCTCATATATATCATCAATGTCAAGTATACAATGAAGTTTGAAATAAAGATACATCATAAAAAATGAGCCAACTCAGAGTATACATAATATCTCAAAAACAAAATCTCAAAATCACAATGGAATCTAGGATATGCTACTGCCAGAATATGCAGGTCCAATAGGACCAGTACCACCACCACCCCAGAAGGAACAGGATCTCTAGGATCTCCTCGAGGAGGTTGTGCCACACCCTCACTCACTATTCGAGAATGAGTCCGACCAGATCTCGACCAGGCATAGCTGACTCTACGCTCAGCAAGCACTGCACCATGGTATCTACCTCGGTAAAACTCTACCTCATGGCTAGTCCGTAGAACCTCCCTCATATAATCTGCCATAGAGGTACCATCCAATACTCTCTGCAAGGTATCAGCCATCCCCTGTGCCCTCGCGACAATCTATCTAGCACTGTCTCACTCGGTTGTGAAGGTAGCAACTTGAGTCTGAACAGTGGCCAACTGTCCCTGTACCTGCGATAATGCCTAAGCATGGGTTTGTGCCTGAGCTTGCATCTAGGTTTTCCTTTATACCAATAACCCCTGGGCCTATACCAATTGTCCCTATAAGGTTTGTATCTATGCCTGTAAACCAGCAATCTGCCTTTGGTGATCTACTGCAGGTACTGCCACTGCTCGCCTCTTGCGAGGCCTACTAGATGATGGACCAACATTGACTAGTCTAGCCCCTCTGCTAGTACCTCTTCCACCATCACTATCATCACTACTACTATCGCTGCTACTGCTCTCAGTACTACTAACTAATGCAGTATCACCCCCACTACTCTCCACGAAACCCTCGACAACATCGTCCTCCACGGGTAACGGTGCTAGCTCATCGGGAATCGTGATGCGACGATGTGGAGTCAATTCCAAAAAAGTTGCATAATCCTCTATCATAGGTGCCTCGGAAATATCCCTATGCATATCCCAGGCAAATGGCTACAAAGCCCTATACCCCTCCACTATGGTCTCGTATGATAGGCATGGCCCCCAATCAGGTACATCACTTCATCGCCGGGCATAGTGGGCTACTCCTTGTGGCATACACTGTAAAATGTCGTACTGTCTATACACCCTCCATAGCAAAAATGTTTCCTAACAATTAGGTACATTGAATCACAAAGGTAACCAAGCACGACGTCATCCTCATCCCACTACTCACAGTCGAAGTATGACCACCAGACAACACTCTCTGTATCATTCAACACTCATCTTCAATGCTCCAACTTACCCATCTGAGCCTGGGTAAGCTGACCTCTGTACTGAAACACATATGGTCTGCCTACCGATCTGTCCAAAACTGGAAATGGTTGAGCAATGGAAAAATGCTCCCATGCCCACACCTATAACAGGGTCACCCCTACTAATAAATTATGTGCCCCCAAATACACTACTGAATGAAGGTCATGATAAAGATGTGTGTATGCGTATCTTGTACCATGTATGACCATGCTCTCTAGAATCCAGCCCCAACCCATAGAGAATCCCTTTGACCTGCGATCAGGGAAAAGGAAACCTCCAATGAATCCAGCAAGCACTACTGGTAGTGAAGCATACGCATCAACAATCATCCTCCATCGGACACTCAAACCTACAATATGTTGATCCTGAAACACTCTGTGGAGAGAATCTCTCCCACCAGCCTCATGAGAATCATAAACCACAATCTCTCCCATAAATGGAATCCACAAAATTCACCACACATCCTCAGGTGTGACCGTCATCTCACCAATGGGAAAATGGAAAGTGTTATGGTCACTGTGCCATCGCTCAGCCAAAGCGGTAAGGAGACCCCGATTAATCCTAATCTGGGGCATGTCAAGTAAATTGGTAAGGCCACATCGATCTATGATCTGAATCTCATCCAGAGTCGGATGAGATATCAAATCAGTGGTCCACGGAAACTGTTCTCACATCTGGAGAGTACCCAGATCCTTCTATCACAATAAAAAATCTACAATCAGTGCACTATGTCAAGAATCAAAAGTCATTATACTATCAAGTCTAATCAAAATTTGGTATGAATTTTTTATCAAAATTCATGAACAAACATCAACAAACCTCACCTATGATGAGGTTCATCAACATTATCTAATCTCGCCTAACATGAGGATCATCACAAGTAGGATTATTTCTCGCCTATCATGAGAGTAAGTCTTATTTTAATCATCAAAATCAATCATCAGGAATTTGGATTATCAATCATACCAAACCAAAGAATGGACATGATCAGAATTGACGAAATCAAGGTTAACTATGTCAAAATCTGCAATTTTGACATGGATACAAATAGGCATCCAAAGCACTAAAACTCAAAAGTGCTACTTTATCAATCATATGCGCTAAAACAGGCACCCGACGTGCTTCTTTATCCAAAGTGCTCCTTCAGCACTCTGATGCGCTATAATAGGCATCTGTAGTGCTCCTTTACCCTAAGTGTTGTTTTACCGCATCGATGCGCTAAAATAGTCCATCAAAGCATCGCTTTACTAAAGCGCTATAACAGACCATTGATGTGCTAATGTACCACATCAAAGTGCTAGAACATTCTAGGCACTAAGATCTGGCATCGTTGCGCTAAATCTAACTACCTAAGCACTAAATCATGAAAGCGCTAGAGAAAATAATGCAAGCGCTAAAACTCAAAGTGCTAAAACAACTAATGAAAGTGCTACACCTAAGTGCAAAGTGCTAGAGCGTGACCTTGATGTGCTAAACTAAGAAAAAAACACGGAAAGCATTAAAATGCATAAAAATAAAAAATGCACGAAAAATGAGGAGGATTATGGGTACATATCAGAGGTCTATAAGCGATCGGCCGCTGGTGATGTCGCATGCAATCGAAACGATGAGTATGGTAGGGGATAGGCATCTTGCTCTAGGTGGCTCAAAAGTCTTTATCACTAGAAGCTGAAAGTCATAAAGTGCAAATGACTTTGAAAAAGACCTTTTGGACCTTATATAAATTTTGAAAAGGGATTTTTGTGGGTTTTTATTGTATTTTAATCAATTTTATCCATGGAATTAATTGAAAGTCAACCATGGGCTATATTTTCTTCTTCATTGTCGGGAGATAAATTATTTATTCATCAAATATTCATTAAATCATCATTAAATCATCAAATCATCATGAAATTTCAAAAATTCTCAAACATCATCACATCATTAATTTATCTCCAAAGGGGGCATATTATCGACAATCATCTGAAAATCAATATTTGGGGCATGTCTGGGGCACATTGAATTTTTTTTTAATCATTGATCCTGGCAGTAGCAGCAAAATTTTCTTCGAAGAGGGGAAAAATGTATACACCTAAAAATGGTTTGGAGAATCCAATTAATTAAATACGAATTATTTGATTAATTATCATAATTTCCTCTACTGTTTAAATAAATAGAAAAAAATTATTTATATAGTTCACATTAATTTCTTATAAATTCTTCCAAATCTCATCTTAATTAGATAAAACAATATTAAATACTTTGATTTAATTACCATTTCTCTATTTTATTCTATCACATCAATCTTAAATTAATTCAATAAGGATTAAACACTTTATTGATTAATTGCCATTATTCTTCTATTTAATTTAATAAACAAATTCTATTGTTTTTTTTATTAAATTATTTATCCCTCTTTTGCTAATTTAAATAAATCAAAAATATTTAAATAAAGGCATAAGGAATATTCCTCTATATTTCCTCAAAATCAAATTAGATATCCTATGTCTAATTTATGTCTAAAATCATGTCAAATTAATTGATTGAAACTTCACGGGAAGAATTGGAGACAAATTGCAAATTTATCTCTCAGTTCTCCTCCATCAATCTTTCCTCTTCTCTTTCCTGGTGTTTTCATGGGTAGAGACAATCTCCAAAATTCTCTCGATCTCCTCCATCTTTCACCATTCAATCCTCCAGATTGAATCCAAGCCTCTCTTTGCCATCCCTGTGCATTTCTATAGCTAGAAAATCTATAAATAATGCTTCATTGAACCAAGAAAAAAATTCAGATTATCTAACTTATGCACTCTTACTCTGCACGAATTCATCAAGCATCCAAAATCCAAACATCCAAGCATCCAACATCCAACATTCAAGCTTTCATATCATGGTTGCCTCCTGTATCTTTGTTTATCAATTTTCATGTCAATTCATGTCATTTTAGTTTCTTTTATCATCTAGACTTTATCACATTTACCTTCATATCATTGCATCAACATCATTCCATTCTTTAGATTGTCATTTTAACATTTATAGTGTTATTTAAATCTAAGAGCACAATAGCTTAATAAATCTTTGAAGATAGGAGACAATGAGATGCTTTCAATTGATTATTAGCTTGATCTTTGATACAATGTTTCATTAAGAAGTGTTTTATAGCTTTACACCTTATTCACACTTAAAGTGTACCTATCATATCCTACTTTCCCATCCAAGATGTTAGAGGAAAAATAATCCTTAACATATTTTAAAATTATGGATATTTTCCAATCAATAGTGATAGTAGAAATAGAACACAAAGAGGGCTTCCTAGAAAGAGCATCAACAACTAAATTTTTCTTCCCTTTAACACACTCAATCTCAAAATCATAAGCTAACAATTTAGTCACCCATTTCTATTGGCAATCAATCAAATTATTTTGATTCAAAAATAATTTTAGACTATTGTGATTAGTCTTAACCATAAAATTCCCACAAACAAGGTATTGCTTGAACTTATCTAGTCTTGTATAATTTCCAACATTTCTTTCTCATAAATAGGGTATCCTCTTTCCAATTGGTTTATTTTCTTACTCTTAAAATCTATTGGATGTCCTCTTTGAGTTATGAAAGCTCCAACACCTTCCATAGATGCATCACACTCAACAACAAATGGAAGAGAAAACATACGAATTGCAAGCACTGAGCATGAAGTCATTACCTTTTTGAGCTTTTCAAATATAATTTGAGCTTCTTCGGTAAAAAAAAAAGCTCCTTTCTTAGTCAAAATCAGTCAAAGGGGCAGCAAGTTGAGATAAACCTTTGAAAAATCTTCTATAATAACTACATAACCCAAAGAACCCCTTCAATTGGGTAATATTGATGGGTGGAGGCCAATCTATGATAGATTGAATCTTCTAGTCGTCAACCTACATTCCCTATGAACTTATGACATGTCCCAAGTACCAAGTTTTAGTCAGCCTAAATTTAAATTTAGATAACTTAGCATAAAAATATTTCTACTCCAAGATACTAAAAAATGTATCCAAAATTTCCAAATGTTATTTCCAAGTTTTACTATAAATCAAGATATAATCAAAGAACACTAAAAAATAAATTCTTAGCTGCCTACTAAAAACCTTATTCATGTGAGATTGGAAGGTTTCTAGTGCATTTTAGAGATCAAATGGCATGACAAGAAATTCAAAATGGTCATAGTGACATCATAAATAAGTCTTCTCAACATCCTCTTTCCTCATGTGGATTTGGTGGTAACTTGACCTTAGATCATTTTTGAAAAATAAACTACCCCATGCAACTCATAAATAAGTTCATCTATCCTTGGGATGGGATATCTATTCTTAATTATTTTATTATTTAAGGCTTTGTAATCTATGCACATTCTCATTGTGCTATCCTTATTTTTCACAAAAACTACCAAAGAGGAAAATGGACTAGAGCTAGGAATTATGAATCCCATGTCAAGAATCTCTTGGATGGTTTTCTCTATATCCTCCTTGTAACCCCTTGGGTGATTGTAGGGAGTAGTGATTATAGGTTTTGCACCTTCTCCTAACTCAATGACATGTTCAAATCCTCCACCTGGTGGTAAATTTAGAGGTAAATCATTAAAAATAAGACTATGCTTATCAAGAATTGATTGAATTTAAAAATGATATTTACCTTTCTTCTTGGAAGAGATTTTAATATAGATCAAGATTCTTTCTGCCCAAGCTACTTGAATTCTTCAAAAATTCTGCTCCAGCCTCTTAGTTGAAACTACTCTAGGAGTTTCATTTAATAGACCCCTTAATAAGATTTTTTTCCCTTTGGAGTGGAACTTGAAATCCTTTGATGGTTTGTGTAGTATCCTCCAATAGAATGCATCCATAAAACACCCATAACAACATCATTTTCTCCTATGCCAACCATATAGAAATAATTGCATACCTCATAGTTGCCCAGGTTCATTTTGAGCTATTGAACTACATGGGTGCAGGTATAGTAAAACCATTAGCATTAGTGACACTAAATCCTTTGGAACCTTTTGTCTTCAATCCTCTTTTGGATACATAACCATAATCTATGAAATTGTGGGTTGCACCACTATCGATGAGGATGGTTATCCTTTGACCAGCTATAACTCCCTTACTATTTTATCTTTCTTCCTTTGAATCTACTTCCTATTGAGTATCATGGAAGTCCTCATTATCATCTGTATCAAAATTTGAAACCACCTCAAAAAAATGCACTTGTGCTTTCCTAAGACATCTATGTCCTAATTCCCATGGTTCTCTATAGGAAAAAACAAAGTTTTTCCTTCAAAGTTTAGATTTTTTCACTTCATCCACTTTCTTACTAGTCATGTTTGGAATAGTCTTTGGTGGAGGGATTGAAGGATTATTTTTTTGAAAAATTCCATTTATGTTGTCATGGATTTGGTGGTTTGGATTGATGAAAAATTTATTTCTTGGGCATGGAAACTTCAAGCTATAAGCTCCTCTTGATTGCTTTCTAGAAGGTGGTTGATGAGAATGCCTTATCTAGACCCTTAACAAGTTCTTCAAGACCCTCAAGGAAGAGGTATATGATCCTATTTTCTGACATATCAAATACTATAATATCAATATTTTAAAATTTATCAAAATACTCATTAATAGAATGTCTACTTCAAACTAGAGAACTCCTTAAAATACTCCTCTTCATCCTTAAGCTCAAATCTATCTATTAACCTTTGACTAAAGTCATCAAAAAAGTTTAGCTGACTATGGCCTTGAGTGGTCATACCATGATACCACTATTCATAAGAAAATCCCTCAAGATGAAAATTTGCATACTACATGGCATCTTTCTCCTTCATGGGATTGAGTGTCAAATAAGTCTCCAATTTTTGTAACCAAGATTTAGCTGAGATTTTGTTTGTTCCATCAAAGGTAGGAGCCAAGAGTTTATTAATTTTTCTCTTTAGTTCCCTTTCAATAGAATCTTGATAATTTTTGTAACCCCTTACAATCTTCATGATCTACATCTGGGTGGCATAATCATTATAAGGGACTAAATTATTAAATCCTTCATCTTGATTATCATATGACACTCTAATGGCTTCTAGCTCTCTCACCATTTCTTACATGGGATTCGAAGGGGGATTAGATGTTGTAGGATCACCTTCAGGTTGGAAAATTGATTTGGAAGTTTTATGAGTGCTTTGTTGAAACTCTAAAGTACTCCCTTTTTCCTTAGGTGATATAGTATTTTTGAGCTTTTTTGCTAGCAATCTCATCACTTCCCCGTCTTCACAAGACTGTCAGAAGTTTTTTTTGAATTATTTGTATATCTTGTGGGAATTTTATATTAATTTTATCCACATCATATATATCTTTAATCTTTGTAATTTTAGCTTCAATATTTTTTGATTGCGGGCTATTAGCAAGTTCTTTATTTTTCTCTCGCTATAAATACCTCCTTTCCCTGTCACTTGGCTGCATAAATGATAACAAACCCTCAATATGGAAAGTTGATTTCTTTTATACATATATAATATTCCTCATGAAAAATTTAGATTCAATCTCAAATCTTTATTTTCACCAAAAACTCATAACAAAGCAAATTGGGTATAATTAAACATTCACCAAAATACTCCAATTTAAATTGAATGATGTGCAACTAGAATGGAATGAATTGATGTAGATTTATTATTATTTTTTCATCATATTTTTGATAAATAAAATAGGGAACAACAATATAAATCTATTGCAAATTTATATCGTAGAAAATTTCAGAGCTCAACACACCAAGAATCCATGACATCTATTCATTAAAATTTCTATATTTTTCACCAATATTTTGAGAAGAAAATATAAATATCCAAACACTTCAACTATTGGAATAAAATGTTGCTAAAAACAATAGCACAAACTAAAAACTCCAAACTTCATTATGCAATCCAAATTACACAATCTTTGCCAACTGTTTGATAAAAAGAACACCAAAACTAAGAACTTCTAACACCCTTGTAAATTTGGTGTGAAATTTCTCTCCATGACCCACTGAACCACTACCTTTGAGTCTCAATCTCCCTAGTTTATCAGCCCTAGAGATTCATTCTTCATTGGTTTTCTAGCCTCTTAAGAATACCAATAATTCTTGTTAGAAAACAATACAGTATGATGAATAATAGCAAGAAAAATTAACTAAAATATAAGATCATTTTTAGCACACTCCAATCTGATTTGAAAAAATAATACCATTATCTTGCACCACTAACCAACCAAATCACATGTTAATTTCTTTTTCAAAAAACCGATGCCTACCTTGAAATCCAATACCATTTTAAAAATATTAATTAATTTATCACTAAGAATGAATCAATTAATTTACTTTGAAAAACCAACTTTCCTATTTCAATTGTAGGATCCGACTTGCTAATTTAGGAAACCAGGCATACTAAAAATAGTAAGTGCTAAAATTAGAAAAGGGACATGATAGTAATTATATTTTTTTCTATGTAATTATTTGTATTTTCAAATTAGGGCTTATATTAAATAGGCTTATCAATCTTCAATCTTTGCAAAAAAGTAACAAAACCCAAGAAGATTGGCTCTCTTTTTTAGGTAGTTAGCCAATCATAACACCCTCATTGGTTCGTGTTCCAATGTTAAGCAGAGGAAATATTGATTCAGGTTAATATAATAGTTATATATAGTATATCTTTAACAATAAATATCAAGAAGCAAGGACAACAACAAAAAGAAACAAGTGGAATACCATAATACATAGGGATAAAAGTACAAATCTATATCACACTTTCATAAAAGAATCAACCAACACTAATCCAAGTTCTTAACTTGAATCACTAAAAAGTGACATATTATTTGAATTTTGAAATGATGTAAACTAATAAAATATAAATATTCTAGTTTATTTTATATTTTTGTTTTCTGAAAAACTAAAAAATAAATTAAATATAGTTTTTTTTATAAAATTGACATTATCAATTAGTTGTTAAAATGCTAAAAAGTGAAGTTAAAAATGATATTGCTCTTTATATAGTAAATTTTGTTTTTTCCTTCAATTCTTTTATTTATATTTATAAGTTAAAAAATTAGTGCATGGATTTATGTTTTCCCAATTTCTATAATAATTTTTTTAAATAAATTTTAAAATGTGCAAGTATTGAATACATAATAGTTTCCATGAGTTATCACATTTTTTTCTTACTTATTTATCCAAAATAGAAAAAAATATACCATTGTGACATAAAATCTTTTATCTAGTGCACTATATTTTTTCTATTTAAAAAAAAAGAGTATTTTTTCTTGAAAAGATAATCAACCTTATATTTTGGTGATGATAACCTACTTTTAGTAATAATAAAATATAAAATAAAAATAATAATTAAAATATTAAAAACTATATATTTGAAAACTACACTTATAGATCTACAAAAGGGTAATGTTATATCTTATGAAACATTTACATAAGTAGGAAATGTTGAGACCCCATTTATGGGTATTGTAAGGATGATCTTATGATGAATCCTCATTTGAATGTGAGGTGGAAGCCCTCAGATGAAGGGTGGTTAAAGGTAAACTTTGATGGGGCTACCCAAGGTAACCCTAGGCCATTTGGTGCTAGGTGTATCCTATAGGATCATACTAGTGTATGGTTAAAAAAATGGGTAAAGTTTTTTGTTTGATGGGACCAAGAATGAAGCTGAATTCCAAGTAACTTAGTGAGGTATAATTCTCTGCAAAAGGGTGGGAGGGTGGAAGATTCACTTTGAAGGATACTCAATGATAGTAATAAATGCAATTCGAAAGAAGGAAACTCCAAATTGGAAATTGGAAAAGTGGTTAGATCAAATTGGTAAGGAAATAGAGGCTTTTGAAGAGTTTAAAATCTCCCATATTTACAAGGAGAGGAATTTTGAGGCTAGTCGGCTTTCTAAGGAGGCAATCATGGTTGGTGATTATAATGGGGAATCAATGTTTAATTTGAGTCACCTCACATGTAATATAATCAAGATATGATTCTTTGAACTTGAGACAAGCAAAGGGAGGTATCTTAAAAAGAGGAGTGGTGGTGGTGAGAGGTCTGTAAATCAGCCCAAAGCAAGGTAAAATACCATCAGAATCATGGAATCCAAAATATTTTTGGGGGAAAAGTAAAGGAGAATGGCCTTCCAAGGTGTGGTGTCAAGCATTTGTCTCGGGTGGCTATAAAGATATTGGAGGCCATTAAGAGACTTCTAGGTGTTCATTTTATGTTCTCATCTTATCGTTCTGATGTGAACTATGATATTACATTGATGTTTATGGTGTGGTTGATACAAGTTCAAGAGGAGAAGGCCATGGTTATATTTCTCATGTGTTGGTTGGTGAAAGCTCATTACCGAGAGGTTATGGAGTTTTATTTCGAGATGGTGGTTGGAGGGCTAAGTCTAAGGCTAGCATGTGATGTTTGGATATTTCTCATTATCCTTATTAAGGGGTTAAGGGTACCTTTCATCTTGTGGAGTATGGGTGAAGAATAGGAGTCTCAATTGGCAAAGGTTTTAGTGAACATAAACTTGCTAAAGGAGCTATTTGGGGCCCAGACATTGGAAGCTAAAATTTTCCATCCTTGCCTTGTTGATGGTGGAGGAGGTAGATGGCCATTTGGCATTGGAGGATGATTATGAGGAGGCAGTATCAATGGAGGTTCTTAAATAGGGTGGGTTTGATAGTAATTTGTGATATGTTGAAAATATAGGTGCTATTTTTTGTAATTCTGCACTTATATATGATTAGTTACTAGCTATATTTTGGGTTAGGCCCCCTTGCACCTAATTAATATATATAAAAAAGTAGGAATTGTTGAGACATCATATTTTTTGAATAATTTTATTTTTTTGGTAAATTGGCCTCAAAGTGGTGCTACATATGCATATAGTGAAAACTTTTATTTGAATTTGTTATGGTCATATATAACTTAGATACAGTGAATCTAGGTAGATCATTTGTTTGACCAAAATTGATTTTTAGTTATAAATAATTAAATTCACTCGTGTGATAAGATGGCTAAAAGTGTGACAAAACTTTGTACTTTTACCCATAGAGATGATAAAAAAATAAAACTAAGAAAATTAAATAAAAACTATTAAAATGAACTTGTATTTAGTAAGAAATACAAGAAATTTTTGTGCTTGAATGCTTTAAAGACTTGTAGATTAAAAATATTTTTTTGGCTGGATAGGAGCTTTCTACAAATGGTAAAGCACCTATTTAACCTTTTAGTTTCCATAGAAAATCAATGATGATGAAGGAAATGAAACATGTGTCCACCTATCCTATGTGTGTTTAGAAATAAGAACAATAAAGTAAATCTATGTTGAGCATAGGTTTTCATTGATGTCAAATTGTCAATAGTTCATTGTTATTAATAGTGGTTATCAAAGGGTGTCAAGGTTGTTATATGTGAAGGTTATTAAAGATGAAGAAGATTGTAGGAGTACTAGAATGTTCATTTATTTGAAGGTTTCAAAAACACATTGCTTGTCAGTGTGTAGGTTGTCAAGTCTATTTAAGTATCATAGAGAAAAATTTTATTGTGGCATGGATTTTTTTGGATAGTTAATGTATTTATTATACCATGTTAGGTATGCACTTAGCATGAGTGTGGTGGTCTGACAATATATCTTTTGGGTAGAGAGATTTATAAATATGGTTGGAATTTCTCTTAGAAATGTAGTATACCTCTACAATTTGAAAGGAGAGTATTTCTACACTAGCTCTAACAGTTTCTTGAGTTTTTAGTGGCACGACTTAGTTTGTAATAGTTTTGAAGTGTTAGAAGGTTTATCAAGCTATTTAAAGTTTGAGGCATGTGTGGTAATGACTTGTAGTATGAAAAATTCAAATCATGCATGTAGACTAAGGATAAGACCTATTTAGTTCCCATAATGATGTAAGGTGTGTCAATTTATTTTGGTGGAAATAATTTTAATTTGGACCATTGTATTATATGTTTCATGAAATTTGAATTTAGGTCCACCCTATGTCATCTAGGTTTGTGTGGATCCCTGGTTGATATGGAAGAGTGTTAATGTAATTTCTTGTATATATTTCAAATTTTTAAATGCATTATAATGTAACAAAGAGTGACACAAGTGTGATTTACAATTGTGTTGTATTTAAGTGTAATGAGTGGAAGGCATGTGATAGAAGTGTGAAGAAAAGAGGAAGCACTAGTATCAAAGGGTCATTCTTAGTCTGAGAGAGTGTTTGTTGTGTTTTAGGTTCATGTCAAAGTTAAATTTCAAATCTACCATTATTTTTGTATTCTGGTAGGATCTGTGTTCTACCTATTATATTGTTTTGACATGGGATTGGTGTCTCTTTCCAATGTGGATTGTTATCTTTATTAGGTTGGTGCCTATTGATTATTTTGGGGATTGGTGTCTCCAGTAGGTTGGTGCCTACATCACATTGTAAACCTCACTTATTATATTCCTGGTTGTCAGATTTCTCACCGTGGTTTTCCCATATTTTGTTTCCACATATACCTAGTGTTATGTGTTATCTTGTGTTGTGCTTTAATACTAGCTTGTATGGTTCAATTCTCTTCATGTTAAAAATATATAGTAGTAAAGGTTTCTAGAATTTTTTTGATCTATTGATTCACCCCCCTTTTAGTAGAGAGTGTGCTCTTCAATTGGTATTAGAGTCAAGTTCCTTTGAAGAAGTCTAATAGCTTAAGGTAGATCTAGGATGGCACAAGAAAGTACATCTAGAAAAAAGGTAACATTTTTTGATGGATCTAATTTTGATTTTTGGAAATTTAGGATGGAGTCCTATTTGATGGATCTTGGGATGGAAATTTTGGCATCTATTGAAGAGGGATATGAGATCCTTGAAATCCCACCTAGAGATTTTGTGGAATTCAAAAAAAATTTGCATTCCACTAATGATTGTTGTAAATTTGGCTATCTTTCCTAGTTTAGAATATGACAGGGTTTTGGTCTTACCCTTATTCTAGGGTTTTAGTTGTTCCCTAGACCTTGGCATATGGGTTCTATTTCATTGTTGACTGGCAATCACCCATTCCCAATTTCCTAGGTTGCCATGTGAACCATTAAATCCATTTGGTTCCAGCCCCTTGAGCCTAGAATTATCGGTCGTCACCCATTGAGTCATTATAAATCTTTCTTTATATTATTGTGAGTCGTAAATCTTTTAATATTTTCCCTTTTCCTAAGTCTGAGTTAATATTTGTCCAAAGTCTTTTATATTGTAAACCTAAGCAAGCGACCCCATTTTAGGTCATGAATAAGTGCACATGCTTATAAAAACCATTAACAATGTTGGGCAGGTCCCGCTAAACACTTTCTATTAGCTCCCTATGATCCCATAGGATTAAAATGATAAAATTAAATATCCAGAGGGATAGCGAGCATGTGACACTTTTCCACCCTCTTAGTAGGCCCTACCATTGAGCAAAGGCACTGATGGCTAGTGGTCATCAAATCAATGGATAGGATGTGTTTTGACAAATAAATCTTGACTATTCCCTGCTAGCCCATGAGGGACCCACTATTAGATCTGGGTTTATTGAGGGATAGTGGGAAAAGAGCCATGTGGCACAATCATCACCATCCACTAAACTATTGAATACATAAGAATATTTGGTGTAGTATTTCTCGACAAATATTGAAGGGTTAAACAATGTGCTACTATAAGGATATATGAGCACATGCAAAATTGTTCATTGAAATGTTATAATCTCAACAACCTATTGTTAAAGAAGGGTATACATTATGGTCACTAGCTCATTGATTAAAAGGGAAGCAAGTTGATGGTTATTGAGTTGATCTAGGCCAATTCCCGCTAGCTCGCGACTGTTGATCTAAAACTTTCAAATCTCAAAGGGAAAGTGGGTTGTTGACAAGTGGATTTCTTGCCAATTTGTAAAGCATGGTGGGGCCATGATGTTGATAAAGAATATGTACACTTGGTGGAAAAAAAACATGATAGATGTCAAATCAGCTAAAATGCAAGTATTCAAACATTGTTGACTCCATCTGAGCCACTCGCTAGTCCACATGAAGATTGAGTCAAAGAAGGACATTCCAAGTTTCTAAAACGTACACCATCGAGCTATTCTGGTTTGTGTGGGTGAACAGTAAGAGCAGAGTTGACGGTTTTAAACCAAATTGATGGCTTTGTTCATGATAAAATATTGCCTTAAAGATTATTTTTGATTGTCAAAGCATTCCTAATACATCTAGAGCTTATTTCAAAGCTTTTCGAGCATTTGGCATCATGAAATTAGGGTTTCTTGCAGCGTGTAACTAGTAAGTGAAATTTATCTCTCTTGAACTTGAATTTACCCTAATTTCCCTTTTCAATTGCAATTATTGTTGTTTTCTCCATAAATTAGGATTCTTTAAGGTCTGGAATTATGTGAATTTTTGTAAATTGTGCTTTTAGTCTATTCTTTGTGTCAAGTCTTTTCTTGATAAGAAAACCCTAATTTAAATTGATTGTTACCTATGACACCTAAAGTCCAAGCTTCTGCATCAAAGGGCCAAGTTTCTGATTCAAAACCTGCAGTTAGGCCTCTAGTTCAAGATTTAACCAACCAATTGAAGCCCTCTACAACTAATAAAACAAAGGGAAAACCTATGTATCATGGCCTCAAAAATAATTTTGACATCACTGATAAGTTTTGCATGGTTAAAGATTCTTTTATACCATACTATAGATGGAATATTCTCCATGGATGGTATGGAAACAAGAATCCCAAAATTCCAATGTGTTGCAAGAATGAAAAGATTGAAGCTGTTGTGGAAAGATTCAAGGTGTTGTCATTGATGTCAACTAGTCAATTGGTCATCTACTAGTTGCTATTGGCTATATATGTCAAGGATATTGAGAAAACTATAATGAAGATATGTTGCAAGTGTTTAGTGGTTGCTTTGGGATTTGGTCCATATTTTATCCTATGGTTGTGTGGTCTAGATATGTTGTTCATGGTTGGTAGTAGATTCTATATATATATATTTGGTTGTTGGTTCATTGTGTAGTGTGAGTTGTGTTCACCAGTTGTGAACTATGTTTTTTTGTGTTTCTGGTTGAAGTCCAAGAGAAATATTGTTGGTCCATATTTCTCTTTGATGAAGTCTTATGACTTGAAGTTATAGAGTTGTGTTTCCATGATTCTATTGAAGATATTTTTGGTATTTGGAAGGTTTTTTCTTAATGGTTCTTTGTGTTTTACACTGGTTTGGCTGACCTTGTGTGAAATACTACTTTCAAGATTCATGAAGTGTGTTGGGTCTATTTGGGTCCTTATGAAGAGTTTGTTTGGATCAACCTCATTCTAATTCCACCCTAGGATACTTTGGTGCCAACCTAATTTGAATTTGAATTTGGATGGACGAATTTGGATATGTTTCAAAGTCAAAGATGGTATAAATGCAAGATGAGTTAATGATAAAACATGATACAAGAGGGAAGAAGAAGAGTGATAAGAGAAAAGAGGAAGTTTTGTTTTATGTGACACTGATTCTATTTAGTGAGTGTGTGTGTGGTGTGAGTGACAAATATCAATGTGAAGCTTAATGTTGAGTTTTCAGATGCAGTGAGCAGAAGGTGAACTATATCATTCATGCATGTGTGTGAGTAATTTTGGTGGGGATCTTTGTTGCATTGGGATTGTAGTCTATTTATAAAAAGTCTTCTTTGTCTTCTTTGTATCTTTGTGGTAGTGATCCCTCCAGGTTGCAACCTTGTTGGACAGTGAGCCTTTTGTAATCGATTTTGATATTCACTATAGTTTGAGTTAATACTCACTGTGGTTTTCCCTTACTATTTTTTCCACGTAAATATGGTGTTATTATGTTTATGTGTTGGATTTAATTTTTTGCATTGGCATTTGATGATTAATCATTTAAGCAGTATTAAGAATTAGTTTTGGTGATTGAATTAAAGGTTTAATTATATAATTGATTCACCTCCCCTCTCAATTTTCCTATTCAACAATTGATATCAGATCTTGGTTCCTTGGTGAAGAGCTTAAGCACTTGAGGAAGGTCTAGGATTGCAGGAAAAATGGTTTATGATTTTTCGAGGTTCGATGAAACTAATTATTGTATCTAGAAAGTATTGATGGAAGAATATATGGAGTATTGCAGATATGATGTGGAGAAATCTTACAAGAATCATTACACTCCTACTAATAGTTTGAGTACACCTGAAAATATCAAAGCACATGAAGTGAACAATAAGGAAAAATAAATCTTGAAGAATATTCTAGTACATTCTGAGTTGATTAAGGTACAAAATTTGAAGACGGCTAAGGAAGTTTGGGATTCTTTGGAAAGAGCGCATGATGGTGATGAAAGAGTTAGAGAGGTGAGATTACTAAATTTGGAGACAAAAGTTGATTCTCTACATATGCCTGATGATGAGAATGTTAAAGCTTATGTACAAATATTGGATGAGATAGTGGTTGGAATGAGAGGACTTGGTGCTACTATAGATGAAACTAGGATTGTAAAGAAGATTCTTAGAACTCTTCTTGATGCTTACACTGAGAAGGTGAGTGTTATTAAGTATACTATAGATTAAAAAACTTGCACTAAGGACCTGCTATTAGGATTTTTGACATCTTATGAGATGAGAAAGCCAAGTCTAAGGAAGGGAAGAAAATTTGAAACTTCTTTTGAAGCTAGAAAAGTTGAAGATCTGAATGAAGAGAAGTTTTATGAAATAGAAGACAACTTCTTAAGAAGGATGAGGAAAGGCTCTAGTAAGTATGAAGGTAATTTTCCCTTTAAATACTTTAGTTGTGGAGAAATAGGTCATTATGCTGCAAAGTGTTTAGAAAGAGATAAAAGGAATAAACAAAGATATGAGAAGGAAAAGAAAGGAAATAACATTAACATAACTTACTATGTGATTGATAATTCTAGTATATCTTATGAGGATTCAAAATATGAAGATCGTAATGAAAATGAATGCTTGTTCTTGGCAATTAAGGATGAACCTAATTCTACTAATTTTTAAAAATAGGTAAAGGAAAGACCTTTGAAAAAGAAGAAAAATGAAGGTACGGTTATCTTTTCCCTACATGTTAAACAAGAGAAAAATTATTGGGTAGTTGATAGTGGTTGTTCACATCACATGAATAGTGATAAAATTTTGTTAAGCTTGATAAATATGATGGAGGCTTGGTTATGTTTGGAGATGATAGTGGTGCTAAAATTTGTGGGATAGGTTCAGTAAGTTTTAATGGTAAGCATCATATTGAGGATGTTTACTATGTTAAGGGTTTAAGGCATAATTTTTTGAGCATTGTTCAGATGTGTAGAAAAGGATATGATCTTCTGTTTAAGGATGAGAAATGTGAGATCTAGAAAGGATCCACAATATGGATTGGTATAGGAAAGAAATCTGAAGGGAATATCTATCAACTTAAGGGTGATGGAAAATGATTTATGACTTAGATTAATGATAGATGGTTATGGCATAGGAGAATGTGTCACATGAATTTTGATAACTTGGAAAGGATTACTATTGTTCAGGATGTGAGAGACATACTAAGAATTAGAAAGCCTATTATAGTTATTTGCAAGAATTGTCAGTTTGGAAAGCAAGCAAGAAATCACTATAGATCAAAGGAATAGTCTACTACTAGACTACTGGATTTAGTTCATACAGATCTCTATGGTCCTACAGGAGTGAGAAGCTTACTTGGTGAAAGGTACTTTATGCTTTTAATTGATGATTAGTCTAGATACACATGTGTTACATTTCTTAGAGAGAAGTCATATGAATTAGATAGATTCAAGGAATTCAAAGCAATTATTGAAAATGAAGTGAACTTAAAGATAAAATGATTAAGATCTGACAGAGGTGGATAATTCACCTCCCACAAGTTTAATATGTTTTGTGTAGTGCATGGAATAAAGAGATAGCTATCTACTTCAAGAACTCCTCAGCAGAATGGATTTGTTGAAAGGAAAAATAGAATAGTTGAAGAAGTTGCTAGGTCAATGATTATTGAGGCTGGTTTATTGGAAGTTTACTAGAAATAAACTATTTAGAGTGTTGTTTATGTATTCAATCAAGTTCAAGAAAGATCAAAAAATAAAAATATTCCCTATGAGCTATGGCATGGGAGAATTCCTACAGTTAAATATTTCAAGGTATTCGAAAGAAAATTTTATATCAAAAGAGATGAAAAAACTTTTGGAAAGTTTGATGCAAGAAGTGATGAAAGCATTTTTCTTGGATATTCTACTAAAAGTAAGGCATATAGATATTTCAATAAAATATTGAGGAAGATTGTAGAGAGCTCAAATGTGAAGGTTGATGAGACAATGAATAATTCTATTGACATTGATGGATATGTATCTGATGAACATGATTGTGCAAGAATAGAAGAAATTGTGGAAGAAAGAGAAAGAGATGAGAAAGAGAAACAAGATGAACAAAATGAAAGAGAAGAATATGCTCCAATGATGTCCTTTAGGAAACCTAGATATGTATAGAAGAATCATTCAGAAAGTTAGATTATTGGAGACATGAAAAAAGGTGTATTAACTAGAAGCAAAGCTACTACTGAAGTGAATTTATGTTTACTTTCTGAGATAGAATCGATGATAGTAAGTGAAGATTGTAAAGATGATAATTCACCTAAGGTTGATTAGAGAAAGTATAGATATATGATTGGTGAGCTATTGTATTTGACTACTTCTATACTAGATTTCAAGAAGATCTTAAGGAAACACATGTTGTTGTTAAAATAATTTTCAGATATTTGAATGGCACCTCAGATTATGGATTGTGGTATCTTAAAGATACCAAATTTACACTTAGTGCCTATATAGATGCAGATTGGGCTGGATGTGTAGATGATAGTGTGAATTGCTAAAATTTGCAAGAGAGGCTTAAACAATTTCATGTTGTTAGAACGAAAGTTAGTTTAAGCCAGCAAACTTAGACATCCCTATGAAATATTTAACCATGTTAAACAATGCAACTAATGAAGAAAAATATAATCTAAATAAAAGCATAGAAATCATGATTAACCCTTTATCTCATAGTGGATTGGTGCCACCTTGTTGTGTAGTAAGCAGCCCTTTCCCAATCCTTGAACAAGTTGAATGATATTATGGGTAAGATTAATTCTCAAATGAAGAGAATAACCTTGCTTGAAATCTGTGGAGTGAAGGTGAATTTGAGCATAGTAAGTTTACTCAAAGTTGTGTGTTGTTGAATGAGGAGAGGAGTCTCCAATTTATAGATTTCCAAAATGGAAGAGAGAATAAAATAGATAAATATGGGATCATTCAACATCTAATGGCCAAATGCCACTTGTCAAGATGTGAATGGTTGAGGAATGAGCACATTTTGGTCAATGTGCATGATAAATGCCATTAGGTGGAATTTCAAATTTGAGAAATGACATGTGAGAGGGAAAAAAGAATGGAATAAATGCCACTTGGCTCAATGCACAAGGACATGTAAGAGGAGTGAATGTCTTGTTGGATGTACAAGTCTACTTGGACTTTTTGAATTCAAACAAGGGAATATTCCCTTTTGATGCTATGTGAGGGAAAATGGAGAATTAAATAAATAAAAGTAATTGATTTATCGTGCAAGTTGCATTCTCTAGAGGATTTTAATGAGAAGGATTAACTTAATCAAGGATTTGATTAATTTAATGAAGAATTAGATGATTTGACAATTTTGACTTAAATAGATGAATTAATTTAAATCATAGTCGAGAAGAAATGATTAAATAAATAAATGGTTTTGATTTATTTAACCAAGGAGGAATATGTTAGATTAAATCAAATAAGGTTTAATTTATTTAATTTAATAAGAGGACTTTAGAGAATTTAATCAAATAAAATGATTTATTTAATTAAACATAAATGTAAGATTAACTAAATTAAATTGATTAATTTAATCACTAGAGGAGAAAGACTTAATTAAATGAATTATGACTCATTAAATTAAGAGGCAAAATATGATGAAAAGTTGAGAGTATGATTCGGGAAGGAATGTTGTTAATAATCAAGATCAAGTGTGTCAAACTGAAATTATACATTTTCCATGTCTATAGATAGAAAGAGTAAAATTGGCGGTGCATTATTTCTTGGATGTAGATTGGTGGCATGGTTGATTAAAAAGCAAGATTCAATCTCTTTGTCTACTGCTAAAGTTGAGTATATTTTTGCTGCATCTTGTTGTACACAAGTTTTATGGATGAAACAAACATTGGAAGACATAGCAATTCTATATGATGATCCCATTTATATTTTATATGATAATATAAGTGCAATTAACATTTCTAAGAATCTGGCAATGCACTCAAGGATGAATCATATATCGATCAGGAATCATTTCTTGAGAGAGAAGGTCATGGAGAATGAAGTCAAGATTGAGTATGTTTCGACAAAGGATTAGATTGCTGATATTTTCATGAAGGATCTTCGTAAAGATACTTTTCAGTATCTTTGAGAAAATTTATGGGCTATTACCCCTCATTTCATGAACTAGATGCATATGGGGATGCATTAGTCTGGTGGATCTATGGATCTATCTTTCTTCTAGACTGATTTTTTGTTAGCTACCTTGCATGTAGTATCGGGTGTTATCATTGTGAGTATTCTTCTTTTCATGTCAAAGGAGATATAAATGGAAAATATTCTTTTTCCTCTTCCATTGATGTCAAAGGGTGAGAAGAAGAAGCATGTGAAAAAAAGAAAAAAGAAAAAAAAGGGAAAATAAGCATATAAGAGATTATCCTCTAATGGGGAGAAACAAAAAAATGTATTTAAAGGTAGTATGTTGTTTTTGATGGTTTTTCACATCATCTGTTGCCATCAATGACAAAGGGGGAGATTTTTGCAAGAATAAAAATATTGAAGGTGTTGTGGAAAGATTCAAGGTTTTGTCATTTATGTCAACTGGTTAATTGGTCATGTACTAGTTGTTGTTGGCAGTATATGTTGAGGATATTGAGAAAATTGTGATGAAGATATGTTGTAGGTGTTCAGTGGTTGCTCTAGGTTTTGGTCTATATTTTCTCCTATGATTGTGTGGTTTAGATATGTTTTTCATGTTTTTTAGTAGATTCTATATCTATATTTTTGGTTTTTGCTTTGTTGTATAGTGCAAGTTGTGTTCACCAGTTGTGAACTATTGATTTTTGTGTTTTTGGTTGAGGTCTAGGAGAAATGTTGTTGCTCTGGATTTCTCTTTGATGAAGTGTTATGCCTTGTGGTTCTAGAGTTGTGTTGCCTTGATTCTATTGAAGATAGTTTCAACATTTGGAAGGTTCATGCTTAATGGTTCTATGTGTTTTACACTAGCTTGGCTAACCTTGTGTAAAATACTACTTTTGAGATTGATGAAGCATGTTGGATCTATTTGTGTTGTCCTCATCCTAATTCCACCATAGGATGTATTTGCACTTACCTAATCTTAATTTTAATTTGAATTTGGATGGAAAAATTTGGATATGTTTCAAATTTCAAGATGGTATAAATGCATGATGAGTTAATGATGAAACATGATACAAGAGAAAAAAAGAAGAGCGATAAGAGAAAAGAGGAAGTGCAGTTTTATGTGACATTGATTCTCTTTAGTGAGTGTGTGTGTGAGTGATATAGATCATTAATGTTGAGTTTCTAGATGCAATGAGAAAAAGGTGAAATTTATCATAAATGTATGTGTGCAAGTAATTATGATGGAATTCTTTGTTGCATTTGGATTTTAGTCTCTTTGTAACAAGTCTTCTTTGTATCTCTATGGTAGTGAGCCCTCCGAGTTGTAGCTTTGTTGGAAAATGAGTCCTTGTTCCAGATAGTGAGTCCTTATTTTATGCAGTGAGCCTTGTTTCAAGTAGTGAGATTTTTGTAATCAGTTTTGATATTCTCTATAGTGTGATTTAATCCTCACCATGGTTTTTCCCTTATAGGGTTTTCCATGTAAATATGGTGTTATTATGTTTACATGTTGGATTTAAGTTTCTACATTGGAATTTGATGATTAATCATTTACGTAGTATTAAGAATTAGTTCTGGTGATTTAATTAAAGGTTTAATTTTGTGAAAACTGATTCACCCCCCTCTCATTTGTCCTATTCAACACAATTTGCAACCCATTGAGGTTGGATATGGCTAGGTTGGTTGTTCCCAACATGTATATAGTTGTGGATGTTCTAAAGGCCATTAGTACAAAATATGAACCCCTAGTTAGGGTTGTCAAGATTTGTCATGGATAAAATATGGTATGGGCTACTAATGAAGAAATTTAATATGTGTTCAAGTTGAAAAAATGGAGCAATGACATGGTCAAGATTGATAAGAGGAAGTTGAAAGAAGAATGTGCGAAAGTAAAGCACAGTTTCAGGGTCTTAGTAATGACCAATTTCCTAATATCAATGGGGAAGGGAAAAGAGAAAAGAAAGATTACTTTGGGACCCTCTGATGTTGATCCCCTCCCCATTAAATATTTCCTCGCATATTTTCAAAAGAACTTTTATTCCTTTTGCTGAATTTAAGGGTTTGATCTTGACTCTAGCATGCCAATTTCCAAAATTTAAATGGATGCAAGTATCTATCACCCTAAAATAAATGCTTTAAATAATTTTTCCACCTATTTAGCAAATGAAATTCATAAAGGGTTTGTGGCATTGAAAAATAGGGAGCCTAGTGTCAGATTATGGTGTTTTTCACTATTCATGCACATGTTTCTTTGTAAAGGTGTAGAATACTTTGGTCATGATATGGAACTTAAAAGGAGTGTGGATGGCATTGAAATTTTAGTGAAATCATGGACTCCTTTATTGGATAATAATGAGCAGAAGACCAGTTTTGTGACTTCTACCAATCTTTTTTACATCTAAGTTGAGAAAGGCTTTAATGGTGGATGTGCCTAGGGTCCCCAAAGAACTACATGACTTTTTGAGGCCAACTAGGAGGAGGCCTGATTTAAACATTTCTCAAAATTGGGGAGATGTAATCCCCTATAAGGATTGTATAATTTTGAGGGTATTTAGCACATAGATGACACCTCACATGCTCTCTAGGGAGGTGCCTTTAAGAATTGGTTTTTTGGAGGTAATATGGTGGTTAGGAAATGTGGATGACGTTTTCCTAAATGAGAAGAGGAAGGGAACCTTTTTTCCATACATACACTATGGTTTTTTATTTTGTAATGATAACACTTGGATGGATAAACATTATGGAAAATTACCTCACACCCTATGATATGAAAATTCAAGAATATAAGACTTATTATCATGAGGGGTTTATAGTCTAGTTGATGAAGAGAAATAAGGGAGGAAAATATGTTCATACCCATACTCTTCTTGAGGATATCATCAAAAATATTTTTGACCTTGATGTCCAAAATGATAGAATGAGGAAGCAGTATGTTTTTATAAAATTGGAGAGAGCAAGAAGGGTCAATGAACCTGATTTTCAAGCTTTGTTAGATATCATTGACCCATTTTTGAAGGTTGAGATAGTTTTAAAAAAAATTGATAGGACTGTTGCTAATCTAATAGAATAAAGGATTGTACAAGATAAGGGGAATTCCCCTATGATAGAGGTGGAATTAGCCCTACAATCTTCCAAGAAGTTGCACATTTATTCAAGGAGGAAAAACACAATAAAAAAGTAGTAAACAATTGCAACCCCTACATAGTTGAGGATTCAAAGGTGAAATATCCATAGTAGCAATTACCTCCATTGTCACCACAATATTATTTTTCTCCATAAATAATTGATTTGGATTCACCAACTAGGGAGCCATCCTCTCCAAAGGAGCCATTAATAAATAGGAAAAAGGTTGAAGCTATCGGCCTTGTTGATTATCTTGCAGATGAGTTTGATGATGAAGTTTTATATCAAAGGATGAAGTAAGGTAGGGAATTCCATCCCCTCCAAGAGGTACTGAGACACAAGATATAAACCTTAGATTAAGAAAATATGACCTTAATGGAATAAATTGCTCTAAGGATGTAATGTTCCACACTTGTGAAAAGTTTATGGAGGATGATGAATTTGTTAAAACACAAAAATTCAATGAGTTTATATGGAAATCCATGAAGGATGAGTATGCCTTGAATGTACAAAAGAAGGAAAGTAAGAACTTAGATAAGAGTCAAAGGATTATTGAGGCTAAGGTTCAAGATAAAATGAGAACCAAATATTTGAATATTACTGCAACAAAGTGCAGAGTGTTGGTAAGGAAGAGTGGAGTACTATCACTCCCAGAATGAGACTTGGTATCAACCATTGCATTTGATAGTATAAGGAGACAAGATGCCCCTATATTTAATAGTGAAGAAGAAGTCACATTGGCCTTGTAGGGGTTAGCCTTTAGTCAACAATGGAACACTCTTGCTATTTTGGCTCTAGCCCCAACCATAAAGAAGCTTGAAGTTACAGAGCATGCCCCAAAGGTCAAAGGGGGATTAATCATAAAGAGAGTTTTAGATACATCCGCATTAAAAGAAACAACCATGAGTGTCAATATGGCATAATTTACTAGGGCTATAGTTGAGTCACTAACAGAGGAAAGAGACAAATTTAGGACTCAATACAATGAAATGGTGGTAGAATACAGCTTGAGTCAATAAAAAATGGCACAAATTCAAAATCAAATGGTTGTGTGGAAACAACAATTCCAATCACTAGAACTGGGCACCTATCATGCCATATTTTTTCCTCCACCTTCTCTAATTTTTTCACTAGCTCAAACTCAAGATGAGGTTACTCCCAGTGAATCTAAGGATCTGAAAAGTGCACAATCAACTCTTGAAACATCAAATGCCCCTCAAACTAAGGAGGTTACCAAAGAAGATCTGATGGAGAAGCTAAAGAATTATGAAGATATACTTGATGATCTTGTTCAATTGAACAATATGAAAATTGTGACAATAGTGCTTGAGAACTTAAATAAGGGAGTTGAGAGGAGATTAATTAGTATTCATGCTAATCACTCTTCCATATTTGATGTTGTAAGGAACTTTGATAGGGACAAGGAAGTGGAAATACCATTGATGGAGAGGTCGATTCCTAGGTACCAGGACTTAAGGCTTATGGTAGTTGGATCTAAACATGATGTGGATAAGCCACTTAGTATTCAACCCACTCTCAAAAATGTGGGTAGAATCCATGAGTTCCAAGGGAAAATTGAACCATTGGAAGCAAAGATTGGAGAGTTTGTGAGGAGGTATGATGAGTTGAAGTTCAACCTACTCCCAGACATTTCAATTGAAGATGGTAAAATCAAACCCTTGCAAGGATGAAAGGACCAAGAAGCTCAATTAATAACCTCCTAGGCCAAATTGATTTGTGACGGAGTTGATTTGGAGTTGTTGAAGAAGAGTATGGATATTCTCACTCACACAAGAATTTTCCTCAAGGAGTTTAATAAGGAAGCTAACCAGGTGTTAGTCAAGTATGCTCCATGCAGGTTACAGGTTGACAAGGTCATTGGACTCAATTGGTCTTCTTAGAAGGATTTTGATGTCTGGAAAGATAAATACCTTGATTTCTTGGATGATTAAGCTATTGATGTGGGGGTCTTTATTGCAAATTTTGGTTCTAATTATACAACAATGGAGAATAACAGTAGGGAGAATACAATACATTTCCTAGAACTAATGCATATTAGGCCTTTGGTACAATAATATTAAAACATTGTATTCTCTCCAATTTCAAATGGTTGACAAGGATGTAGATGTGCATACAATTTGTCTTTTCCCCTTTCTCCATTTTATGCTTTTCTTCCTTCAAGCTTGGAATATGTGAGAGGAATTTTGGAAGCACCTAGATATATTTCTACAACAACTAAAAGGTTCCTTTTCGAAAGTGGGACAAATATTCATCAAAAAATGCAAATGGTTTTGTCCCACGTGATGTCTTCCCTCCATTGAGTTACAAATATAAATGCATTGGGGAATATTTTGTATCAGTCAAATGAGAATTGGACATGTGTACATTTTGGCCCAAAGCTTGTTTGCTCCTTGATTTCTATAAGAAGGAATTAACAACCAAATATATAGGTTGTTGATTGATCACTAAGAAAATTTTGTAATGAAAATACAAAGAATAGTTTAGACTTTTGTCTTAGGTTTTTGAGTCTAGGTGATATAATAATGTAATTTTTGAAAATAGTACTATCATTTGAATTGAAAATGGTGAAAATTCAAAGCCATTTCTCTCTTGGTATATTCATTTCATGAACTAGTAATAAAATTATCAAGGTTTTTTTTGCTAATATTCATTGTGTTCCAATGAATGTGTGGTTCTATCCTTGTTTTTAATGTTCCAATGAATGTGTGGTTCTATCCTTGTTTTTAATTCAAAGAATTAATGAAATTTCTTGGATGAAGCTATAGGCTCATGTAATTCGAGTATCAAGATCTTTATAAGAAGTTATGGTTTAGGATATAATGGTATGGTGTTGCAATGCAGCATTGTAGAATCTTTGTGGTGCTAAGTGCTAATCTATTATCCAATTATGCTTATATTGAGTCTGACTCCATTTCCTAGGTTGAGGCACTAATCTAGGTTTTGTATTTATGAAGTGATTATTAGTTTTTCATCAACAAATATAAATTCATAAACAAATTTTCTAATAGATTGTAATTGTTATTACTTCATATTTAATTATTAATTCTCTACTCTAAATGTTAGATGTATAAAGGATTTGCCAAATTCTTGAATTTTTTCATTTATTGAGTTGTGGTTAAGAGAATGTATCTGTTATTTGAAAAATATACTGGGTCATTAAGTGTTTAAGTCTTTAGGTACATTGTAGGATCACCCTCCTAGGTTTTGTAGAGCCCAAAGTGCAGGAGGAAAGCATTGTTTCTTTCACTCATTCATTGGCCAATCCCTTCAGATTGCTAAGAATTGAAAATGGCAATTCCATAGGCTTATTTGAAGATTAGCTTGGTTCTTAAAAAACAAAAAATATATTGGCATCTATGTTGGGGATACTTTTGTGAAAATATTCATGTCCCAATATGCTTTGTCCAAGAATTACAATTAGAGTCATACATTTCAAATGGGGTATAAATTTTTGCAAATATTTGTCAAATTCTCCCTCTATTTATCATCCTAAGGTCATTTGTATAAATTTATATCAAGTATTTGTGTGTCCTTGCAAATATTCAACCTATTTTGTTGAGGGTTGGCTTAGGGGTTCTCTATGTTTGAAATCCTTGAAATTCTCTGAGGATCTGCATAAGTGACATCCTTATTTACAATTCCTAGTTATTTTGAGCAGCGATTCTAAAGTCTTTACACTAGTGTGCATTATTTGAAGAAATCAAGAAATTATTGAAGAGAAAGAACTATGGAAGAAGGATGAGGAAAACCAGAGCTCACGTGAAGAAGCATCCCAAAGAAAAGTTGGAAGGTGAAATTTAAAAGAATCCTAAGCAGTCATGGATACAAAATGATGCAAATACAAGTAAGTGTACTCCACATCTTATCCCTGAATAAACTAAATCTCCTTCAAGAAATTGTAGCAGTCATGAAAGCTAGCAAAATTTTTTAGGGTTAGATTATGAGGATGAAGAAGATTACACAAATAAGAATGGTGTAAGAATTCGTAGATCTAGACCCAAAAAAATCAGAAGTAGTAGTAAGATCCATTATCATGAAATTGTTGCTGCCAATGCTATTGTTGGTGGTAGTTTCCCTCCTACATCCAATGAATGTTCTCTTTTATCACCTAAATTGCTAACTAGATCCACTGATGAATCTCAAAACCTAATAGATCTGGAGGAGTTTTCAAGTTTTGGAATTACTCTCCCAGAACCTGATGAGGTTTTTAGAGATATTAATGCCTTCTAGAGAGCTTAAAATACAAGCAGAGATAAGGAAGAAGGAGAAGGAGAAGGAGGGGAAACTTATAAATGCTATGATTAAGAGAGAGACATTAATAAGAAAAGTGGAGAAAATCAAACTCATGAATCAAGTAGAACCCAAACATAGTACCATAGGTCCTATAGTATCTGAAATCCTTGATTATAAGACCCAATTTGATTCTATAAAGGATACCAATACCACTATTCAGACTAAATCCATAGTCACTAGCACTATTTCTCCACACCTTGCAGCTAATGCTTCCAACCAACTAGTTGCTATGGGAAAGAAGCCTATGAAGGATCTGGTTATCAATGAAAAATCCACATTTGAAAAGAAACCTCTACCCCCTAAATTTGAATCTACTAAAAATTAACTGAGCAAAGACAATGAGGATTTGAAAAAATAATTAGAAAATATGTATATTATGGAAACTAATGTTGAGATGAAAATAAAGATTGATTTCTTCAAAACTTCATGCTTAGTAGATGGTGCTATAGGATCTAGTTCATAATATCCTTCTCCTTCCACAATAAAGCCTACACCCACAGTTGATGGGAAGATTTATGTTCATATAGATCAATCCAACCATAATTCTAAATCTCTAAACAAAAGTAGTAATGATTGTACCCACAATCAATTTACTAATAGAAACATGGATCATAAGAGAGGAGGTGGAGAAGGTAGTAGAAGTAATGAGGATAGAGAGAATCAATTTTATAGGTGGCCTATGCAATTGGAAAGGCATAGGAAATTGTACTTTGATGGGATCCCTAGCCCAAATCCCATTGACAATGATATCAAGGTTGTATTGAGAAAGTTTATTGAAAATAATGTAATATTCGGGGAGGATCACTTAAAGGATTTTCTCAATTTTCTTGATGATTATGATGTAGAGTGTGAGGATGTGGTTATGAAATTGTTTATGTGGTCATTAATAGAGGATGCAAGGGATTGGTACAAAGGTTTACCGGATGGTAGTATTGGCTCATGGGATGAATTTAAGAGAGTCTCTAGAGAAAAATATGGAGATAAAACTAACTCTAGATTTATGCTCAATGAATTCAATAATATCACTAAAGGACAAAATGAGATGGTGTCTAATTTCAACATCAGCTTTTAGAAGGCTATGAAGAGGTTACCACCAAATTTGAGGTTGAATGATCAAGTGTTCCTTGTAACTTATTGTAACACATTTGATGCTAAGATGGCTTACCACCTAAGAGATAAAGACCCTCAAACTTTGAGGGATGCATTCAAAACCACTCTACACATTGAAAGTAATAGAACTTCAAGAAAGATGGGAAGAAGAGATGATGTCCAAATATTGAAGAAACACAAAGATAAACAAGAAAAAAAATCTAATTCAAATCCCACTTATGATGAAATATGGGATAAAGTGATGAGCACCCTCAAAGATATCAAATATACTATTGCAAAAAATGAAAAGGGGATTGGAAATGAAAAAAAATAGTTCCCAAAAGAATGAAAAGCCCCCAAGGCTCTAGGATTATCCTTACAAAACCAATTGGAAAAATGGAAAGATAATCCACAATAATTAGAAAATAAAAAGATTTGGTCACACCTGATCCTTTACAAAAGCACTCTACAAATTTCATTGATGAAGCTCCTTGGTGTATGGGTTTTTAGTTGCCATATTCTCCTCACTAATGTGCAGTTGCAAAATTGGTGGAAGTTGAGGAAGGTGCACTAGAGGACTATGATCAGTATCATGATGATGATGTTGAAGTCAATATAATCATGAGAAGGTTTGATTTTGTTGACAATGAATTCTCATCTATTGTGGAGTCCTATTGCGAAGTCTTATGAAATTGATGTGGAAGGCCAAAGGAAAAGATTAAGTGTAGATCACCTATAGATTCTCCCTAATGAATACAATGATGATGATCATGAAGTGTGCACATTAGAAACAACTGAGGATGATGTGTCCTTAAAGAGATCCTCAGATGAGGAAATTGCAAAGCTAATAGTAGTGTTGGTTGCATAGGAAAGCAACTCTTATCACTTGAGAAATAGAATGGTGGGTGGAGACCAAGGAAAGGTTGGTAGCCTCTTCATCAAAGAGCAAAATGCAAAAGGAAAAGAATCAAAGGTTAATAATAAAGTGGATGGGGCTAAAACGAAGGAAGGAAAGAGAGAAATTTTTTGGGAAAATAAGGCTAAGAAACCAAAGGTTGATGGAGAAATCAATTCTCCTATTGTGAAGGTTAAAACACATAAGAAAAATTTTGAGCCTAAGAAGAAGGATTCCAAGCCTAAAGTTGAAACAAAAAGTGAGCAATAGAAGGAGAGAAACACTAAAGAAGGTATGATATCAATTGATCTACCTAAATATACTCTTGATTAGATGTTTTAATTACTTTCTCAAGTAAATGTTTCTATCCCCTTGCTTGAAATGATGAGAATTGATGAGCACAAACAAAAGGTAGTAGCCCTTATCAATGGTGCTACTACATTCTATAATGAACTAGTGGTGTCTACTGCACTGAAAGTGAGTGGAAAGGAATTGAAAGAAAAGGAGGTTGAAGGAACAATCACTAAAATCCCTCACATTTATCTAGGAAACACAATAACCACCTATCCTAGTAGCATAGATCCATTTTTCGTAAATATAATTGTAGATGAAAAGTTATTGAAGAATTGTATGATTGATTCAAGAGCATCTAATAATATTATTTCAGTTAAGATCATTGAGGCAATGGGATAGAAAATTGATAGTTCCCATGCAAAATTCTATGCTATGGATTCTAGGGAAGCTCCTGTGATTGGTGTGATTTGTGAACTCCCATTTATATTAGTTGTATTCAGAGAAATAATTCAAAATGATTGTGATAGTGATAGAAATTCCACCAAATTATGGAATGTTATTGTCTAGAAGATGGAGTGCCTCCATGGGGGGTAGTATGCAGTGTGATATTTCTTATGCCACTTTTCTAATTGATGGAAAATACATCAAAATGGTTAGAGAATCAAGAGTCCCACACATGATTGAACACATTATTGATGATGATACAGTCCACTTTGTTGATACTGACATCAATTATTTCAAGATAGAAGAGTTACCAAGGGAATATGAAAGAAATCCTACACCTATTGAGAAAGAGACTATAAAATTATCTGATAATGATGATCTTCGTACCATATATTTTGATGGCGCAAGCTCCACGAAAGGTGTAGGTTCAAGAATATTATTGGTCTCACCTAGTGGCAATACATTTATGTTTTCTTTTACTTTGTATTTTTTTTGTACAAAAAATGTGGCAAAATATTGAAGCCTTGCTCATAGGGTTGACGTTAGCAGAAAAAATGGGATAAAGAAGCTGAAAGTGATTGATGATTTAGAATTGGTGATATCCCAAGTTAGATCCAGATTTCATTCAAAGAATAAGATATTGAAGCAATACAAGAATGTCGTTTGGGATTCAATTGAATAATTTGATTCATTTGGAATTGATTGGATGGAAATAGGCCAAAATAGAGTGGTAGATTTGCTGGAAATATTGCACTCAAGATTGATGATATAACTTTAGATAGTACCTCCAAAGTAGAGGTGAAAGCAAGGCCTTCAGTCCTTGACAATATATAAAATTGGCAAGTCCTCAAAGATGATGAAGATATCTTAATACTCTTGAGATGTGTAGATGATAATGAAAGTCGAGAGATTGATTTTGTAGCTTTTGTTGAGATAGTGGATGGTAAGGACACATTTTTTGGTAACAAAATCATTCAGTTGAAGAAAAAAAAGATCCCTAAAGGCCTTGTAGCCTTGGAAAGAGTCTTTGACAACCAAGATAAAAGAAATTCCAAGAAATCTACCACCCATCTATAATATCTAGAAGAGGTGAATTTAGGAACTAAAAATGCTCCTAAGAAGGTTTATGTGGGAAAGAAAATGAATCCCAAGATCAAATAAATGTTGATCGCTTTGCTGAGAAAATATAGGCATGTCTTTGCTTGGTCTTATGATGACCTAAAGGCATATAGGGAGGAATTTTTTCGATATTAAATTTCTCTAAAAGAAGATGCAAAGCCTTTTAGGAAAAATAAAAGACCTATCAATCCCACCTTAGCACCAAATATGAAATAAGAGTTAGTGAGGGATTCTAGCATAATTAAGCTGATTAGGTACTCCTTTTGGGTATCTAATCTAGTGCCAGTTAGGAAAAAGACTCGGGACATCAGGTTATGCATTGATTTCAAAAATATCAACATGTCCTCATTGAATGATAACTATGCATTGCCTAATATGGAAGTTGTGTTGTAGGTGACTGGTTATGATCTCTTGTACATGATGGATGGTTTTTATAGTTATAATCAAGTTAAAGTAAAGGAGAAATATAAGACTAATTTACTACTCCATGGGGGCACCTTGTTTATGTTAGAATGTCATTTGGCTTGACTAATGTAGGTGCAACATTTCAGAGGGCTATAGATGTGGCCTTTTCTAATTTCATTGACTTTTTTTGGCAATCTACCAAGATGACTGGACTGCATACTCCAAGAAAGAAGAAGATCATTGTATGCACTTGGAGAAGATTTTCATCAGGGCCCTTGAATATGGAATCTCACACAACCCAAAGAAATACATCTTTGGGTTCATCGAAGGCAAGTTGTTTGGACACATTGTTTTAAAGGAAGGAGTGAGAATTGACCCTAAGAGGGTAGCCGCCATTGACAAAATTGTATAGCTAAAGAATGTGAAAGGAATTCAATCATTCTTTGGCCAAATTAACTTTTTAAGAAGATTTGTTACCAATTTTTCAGATATCACTTGCCCCATATCAAAGGTATTGAAAAAGGGTGAGAAGGTGGAGTGGACTGAAGAGCCAAGCAAGGGTTTTCAAAAAATTAAGTAGGAAATCAAGGAGGACCCAATTCTAAGGACCCCTGATTTTTCCAAACCACTACAAATCTTATCATTTGCATCATTCCACACTATTTCTATAGTTTTGTTACAAAATAATTAGGAGGGTTTTGAACAACCCATTTCATTTTTTAGTAGATCTCTTCAAGCTACAAAATTGAAATATGACTTGATTGAAAAATAAGCATATGCACTAGTCAAATTTGTAAAAAAATTTAGAACCTATCTTGATGGAGCTATAGTTATTGCATGTTTTTAAAATTTCATTGTTAAATACATCTTCACCAAACAAGAAGTTATGGGTAGGAGATGTAGATGGATAAATAGAATACAAGAGTTTAACATTGACATCCAAATTACCAAGTTGGTGAGAGGTCAAGGGCTAGCCAAGCTAAAGGCTCAAGAAAATTTGGATTCCAATCAGCTAAATTAAGAAGATTATTTTGATAGGTCACATATTTGTGATATGCAAGATTGTGATTGGTACAAGAATGTATCTATTACTTGCAGAAGATGCAATGCCCTAAGGGGTTCACTGACAATGAGAAGTGGACTCTCAAGTTAAAATTTATCAAGTATGTGATAATTAATGGTGAACTATGGTGGAGGAATCTAGACGGTGTCATGTTGAAATGTATTGATAATGCCAAAGCTACTGAGCTGCTAATTGGAATGAATAGTGGATTGTGTGGAGGAAATTATATGGACAATACCACTACTCGCAAGCTCTTAAGAGCTGGGTTTTGGTGGCTAATGGTCTTCAAGGATGTATACAAACTTGTGAGAACATCTAATGAATGTTAGAGGTTCTTTGGGAAGCTCAAGTTCTCAGGTGATCTACCACTCAGACTAGTTGTTGTTCAAGAACATTTCTAGCAGTGGGGCATTGATTCTATTGGAGAAATATCAGAAAAGTCTAGTGGAGGCCATTCTTGGATCCTGGTTACTACATATTACTTTACTAAATGGGTGGAAAAAATTCTAACAAAAAGAGAAAAAAGTAAGGTAGTCATTGATTTCTTGATGGATAACATATTAACCAGGTTTAGAGTGCCTAAGAAAATTCTTTCAAACAATGCAATATGCTTTAGGTCTGAGGAGTTCACAAATTTCTATTCTAAACATGGGATTCAGGCATCCTACTCTTCACCATATCACCCATAGGGTAATGGTAATGTTGAAATGCACAAGACAACTGAGAGGGGGGGTGAATCAGTTGTATCAAATAAATTTACTTTTAAACTTAATATTTTCTCTTTAACTTCAATCTGTTATTAAGTGTAAACATGAAATGTAGATGACAGAAAGAAAACACTAGAGACACCAGATTTACATAGAAAACCCAATGAGGGAAAAACCAGGGTGAGGATTAACTAACAATATAGTAGTAATGCAATACTAGATACATAGGCTCACTACCAGAGGCCTCACTACCCAGATATAAAAAGGCTCACTGCTCAAACAAGGGCTCACTTCCCTCAAAGGACTCACTATCTAGAAAGGAGGCTCACTACCTACAAAAAATAAAAAGATAAATGAATATCCACCACTAGGGTTCCACAAATTTGCAACCTGATCAGAAGATTGTAGATGCCATCAACTCACTGCTTTCAAGAATCTAACACCTTAAATTACTTTTTCCTTGATTCTCTCTTCCACTCTTTTCTGTTTGTACTTGTTTGCACACTTCACTCACTTGCTCGATTCATGGATGGATAGATATCAAATTCACTACAACTTGATTTTATTTTATACCATCTTCAACCTTAGGAACATTCTTCAAGGTAGACTATACAAATTCATCTACAAATTGAAACTATTGATGGGTTCTTTTGCACCTTCTCAACACAGGCAACACACAACTATGCTACCTCACTTGAAAGGTAGAAATCTACAAACAAATTACAAATTACTACCCCAAGGTCTCTCGGATGCTAGGTCATGACAATGCTTGGAATAGTTCAATTGGTTGATGTGTTTTGTTGGTAACATAGGTTTGGCCTTTATGGTTTACAAAGCATGAGAAGTTGGGTCTACAAATGGAGTTTCAAGAGTGCTGGAAGTGAATGGACAATGGCTTCCCACTCAAAATAGCAAGCTAAAGATCACCATGTTCATCTAATATAGTGTTGTGACGATGCTTGGAATTATGATGTAACAAGGGACTAAAATAAATATCATAATGAGAAGGGTTAGAAAACTATTCTAACTCCTAAGCAAGAATGAATAGTAATAATGGTGGCTACTACAATAGAAAAACTTCCTAAACTGGGTTTTGCTTGACCAAGAGAACCTATAGCTACACAAAACCAGTGCCATCTTCTAAGGAATATTGATTTTCAGATTGCACATGGACATCATGAACATGCAATTGAACTAAGTTGTAGTAATGAAATATGGAAACCCAGGCTAACTTTGCACAACAACTTGTCATCAACAAGTGCCAAAAGTATGGGCTGGAAATTCATCAACATAGCATAACAACAAGCAACATTATCACAACCATCCAAGAAACTAAAAACTAAAACTAACATGGAAGTAGAACCATGCATGCAAGATGAGAAAATTCAAAGAGAACATCCATAAAATCATGCAATGCTATCTTTTATTGCTGAAAATTCCCTTTGCACGAATTCTCCAACCATTTACAAATGAAGAGTAAGCCCCTATTTATAGTTTTTCAAAAAAAGAATGAATGGCCAGGATTAATTTTCATTGTGTGGCCCAGATTTGTTACAAGCTAGGGTTTCACCTACCCCCAAATATTCAACAATTTAAAATACATTCTTTGTCCTTTCCCTATTTCGTCCTCTAGTGACCCATGCACTATAGCACTTTTGTCTTCTAGGTGATTTCCTTTGCTGCAGCTGAAAGTTGTTAAAGGCCACCATTTTTATTGATGTATTCACAACATTATTGTAGCCAATTAAGTGCATTCTTTTTGCATATTGGTTCTTCTGAGAGGTAGATATGTTGCTCCTAATTTGTATGAACAACTCCTGACAATCATCATTATTTTGGTGAAATAAAACACCTCCCTCCATCATCCTTCGTATGTTGGTGCTTTTATGGAATTGATCCATTATTCCCCCAAGCATCCTTAAAAGTACCTATGCCATAAGATACCATGATTTAGATCTCCAAAAATAACAAATTCCCTCATTTAGAAAATCAAAATGTATCAACTTATAGTCCATCAAGAATTTCATATTTCAAAAAAGATTTTCATTTTTGGAAACTTTCCATTTTAGGAAGAAAAATCAATTTTGGGAATATTTGCATTTTAGAAAAAATTCCATTTTGGAAAAAAAATCTATTTCAAGAAAGATTTATGTTTTGGGAAAATTTCCATTTTTGGAAAATTATGATTTCAAGATAATTTCCCTTTTGACATTTTGAGAAACTTTCATTTCCGAGAAACTAGATTTCGGGGAGATTTCACTTTTGAGGGCCGGAGCAATGCAGAGGCTGGGAGGTGGGAAGCCTGAAAAGCTTGCATTATACAGACAACACTGGCGACCAGAGCATCTAAACAATGGTTGGAAGGCAGACAGCAGACAGACAATGGACGACTGGCGGACGAAAGGTGGACAAACAGTGGATGGTAGCCAACCTTCCAGAGGGGTAGACCCACAAGCGGCAAATGGACAACGAATGGAAGGTGGATGAAAAACTGAATGTGGAGCCCGCCAGGTGGGGGAAGTCAAGGGTCGGCTGCCCTAAAAATGGTGATCCAAATATGGAAACCCACACAAGGCAACCCATAAGGAAGTTCTCGCGGACGGTGATGGAGGGACGGCAGCTCACAAGGGAAGTTCCCACTGACAATGATGGAGGGATGGTGGCTCGAAAGGGAAGTTCCCATGGACGGTGATGGAGGGACGGTGTCCCGCAAGTTCCCATGGATAGGGATAGAGAGATGACGACTCATAAGGGAAGTTCCCATGGATGGCGATAGAGGGATGGTGGCTTGCAAGGGAAGTTCCCATGGATGATGATGAAGGGATGGCGACCCACAAGGGAAGTTCCTATGGATAGCAACAGAGGGATGGTGGCTTGTAAGGGAAGTTCCAATAGATGGTGACCCGCAATGGAAGTTCCCATGAATGACAAGGAAGGGATGGTGGCTCGCAAGGGAAATTCCCACGGACGGAAGCAAAGGGATGGCGTCCCATAAGGGAAGTTCCCACGGATGGCAACAAAGGGACGACAATCCACAAGGGAAGTTCCCACAGATGGCAACAAAGGGATGGTGGCCCACAAGGGAAGTTCCCATAGATGGCGATGGAGGGATGGTGACCTGCAAGGGAAGTTCCCATGGATGGAAATGGAGGGATAGCAGCCTACAAGGGAAGTTTCCATAGATGGCGGCCCGCAAGGGAAGTTTCCACAAACAGCGATGGAGGGACGGTGGCCCACAACTTCACAAAAATTAGTAAATTTGAGATTTTTCAATTTAGCACGTGGGCAAAGGGGGAGAAAGAGTGCCAAGACATATTTCCTTAAGATTTGACTCATTTTGAACAATGCAGAAATTTGGGAGGGGAATGTCGGAGGGTCTGTCACCCTTTGAAAATCTTAATGAGCACACAAGGACCTGCACATGGCGGCCCACAAAGAAATTTTTGACAATGATGATGGAGGGATGGCAACCCATAAGGAAGTACCCATAGACGGTGATGGAGGGATGGTGACTCACAACATCTAAACACATAGAAAAATGAATGAAATACCCTTTAGGCATGTGAAGTCATTCATTTATGGGTCCTAGATGATAAAAACTTGAATTTTGTGCCCCTTTTTGGAAAGGAAAAAATTTGGAAGGGGGAAGCCAGAGGATTTGTCACCCTTTAAAATGACCATGAGCACACAACAACCCACACATGGTGGCCTACAAAGGAAGTCTCGCAAATGGCGACAGAGGGACGACAACCCACAAGGAAGTTCCCATGGACGATGATGAAGGGGTGGTGACCCGCAATGAAATTTCTGCAACTTCCCGAAATGTAACAAAACCTTGGCAGTTCACTTAGGCATCACAAAAACATCCCAAATCCATAGGAAACTTGTCCCCAAAGTCAAAAATGAAGGAAAAACTGAAGCAAGCGAGCAGGGACCAAGTCTACAGGAGCAAAGGAAAAGCAAAAGGGGGGCCCTGGAAAATCAAAAGACTTAGCAAATTTAGATAGGAAAATTTGGTCAAAGGGAACTTTAGTTGTTTTAAGACATATGACCAACCTAATCTTGGGAATAGGGGTGTGCAAAATGAGGCGGGAGCAAAAACGCCTGTCAAGAGCAAAAGAAAGGGGGTCCCTACCGATGTGTAAAATGTCCACAACAAATCGTGACTCACTAGGGAAATGCTATAGAGAATTTCAATGACAAACTGGAATCACGAACCCAAAATATCGTGTTCCAATGTTCACATCAAGGAAAACAAACCAGATGCTTGACCAAAGTATCGAAACCACTATTCAACCCAACCCTCAATATGCTAAAAATCCAAGTGTGTGCAATTGTGTTAATTTCTATCCTTGAGCCACTACAGGAATCTAAGCTCTATCAAATTAAGCTACGTAATTGATTCTAACTTCAAAATCATTTGAGACATTTCCTCACTGACAGTCAAGCGTCCATATCCTTGACGAGGTTATCGTTGTGATTCTCCCCAACATTTCTCTACTATTGACCAGGCATCCATAGCCCCGATAGAGTTATTTGTATCCTCCCTAAATTTGAATTTTTTTATTTTTTATTTTCAATAGTTTCTTTTCTTTACTTTATTTTGATTTTTTTCCTTTTCTCCTCTTTTGTTTCAACCCACAAGCAATGAAGCTTGCACTCAGGGTTGAGAATCATAGTGGCACTAAAGCAAAATTTTAGATTTTTCACTTAACGAGACTTTACAAAAGGAACTATAACGACCTCAGGATTTTTAAAGTATGTGAGATATATAAGATTTCATAATACATCAAAATCAAAGTAAACCAATGACTTATCCTCTTCAGACCAAGCAACTAAGTCACTTGATGCTAACACAAGACCCTCACCATCCACTCTAAAAAATTGATTAAAGTTTATTGAAGTAATACATAGAACAACCCCAGGCAATAAAATGATGGTTGTGCATATAAACATACCTAGCTAAAAACAAAGGGACCCCAAGCAAATGGAAAGGAACTTAATCTAAAGAAAACTAACCTACGACAAACCAACTAACCAAATGAAAGTGAGAAAGAAGAGTATATACATGAAACCCACACTACTCAAAATGGACCATGTACAAAGGTATTTACAAAAAACCACATTCAGGAAAGGAAAACCAACACTCATTCCCATTGGATTTCGTAATGCATGCACAAGAAGGAGAGTGACCATTACAGTTCTAATCCATGCAAACTTATCCTTATATTCAAAGAAAATAAGTTTAACATTGGAGCATTCAAATTTAATCACATAGTTCCATACAATCAGCACTTGAGGAGGTTCATTAAATCCATGGTCAATCCATAAAAAATTTAGTCTCCCCTCATTCCCATAATCAAAATAATAAATGCGGCTATAGGAATTCATAGGAGAAAAGAAAGATAAAACCTGGATGTCAACATGCAAATGTGGTAGTGTTCGACAATCAAGAGCAAGCACTACATCGTTAGTCATTCCATCAACAGCCTCAGGTGGATGCAATGGATGGTCCAACATCCCTCATGCATCACAAATCTATAGATCACAATCAAATTGATCAGGTAGTACACATTGTGAAGAAGAAATTTCAAATGCAAGGAACCTTATACCTGATCTCGGTCTTGCACAAGGCTCGGAGAATGAGGCAACAAACACCTCTTCAGAGCTACCAGTGGGACCCGCAATCTCTACCGGTTGTTCTTCAAAGATATACACTTCATCTTGTTGATCTTTTGTAGTCCATGGATCTACTTGATTGTTGTCTTCAAGAGGAAGTGTGTTGTCACCTCTCCTTCCTGAGGTGTTGACCTTAATTTTATGGTGTTCATTGTCATAGGAAGATGACACAGATGAATTTGTTCTATTGTAGCCTTCTGAACATGTAAGAGGATCAACATTAATCATGGTGGAAGGACTCCCAGTCACCACTTGTAGTTGGTCAAGCCCATCATACTTGTGGGCATCCATTAGAACACCCCGCCTTTATCTTCTTCTCTTTGGAGTTCATGTATTTCATTGCGACGTTCACTCATTTCCTCTTGTTCATCATCACTATAGATGGAGAAGGATTTTCTCTCTGAATCCAAAAACTCCAATGCATCACCATCCGGAGGTTCATGTTGTATATCTTCATCACTTCCCACTTTTGAAATGTATTCCTCCTTAGTATTGGCATACCTCCAAAGTATAGTTCCTAGTGGAAAGAATTCATCAAGTGATGGTGCTTCATCAAGGGGGCCAAAATTTAATATATGATTTCCCTCCAGTGATTCCCCATAAATCCTATCGTCCATGGTGTATAAAAATTCTTCAAGAGGGAAAGGCTCTTGATGTTCAAAGGTCAGTTGTCCCACTTGATTTGATTCATCATTCGAAGGCTCAGAACTATGGTGTTCTCTCGCCGTTTCTATCCCAAACTCTTCTTGGAGGTTTCCCTCAGCTAAGTTGTCACCTGGTTCTAGCTCTTGGACTTCTAATTCAATCCTTGAAGCAACCACTAGAGGTGGTGCACTTGGCTACCCCACTTGTTCTTTAACTTGGTCGATGGTATCTTGGCATAGCTCACACATGAGCTCTGAATGTGGCAAGTCATGAAGCCTACACCAACTTGGCAGCAATAACACTTTCAATTTCACCTAGCATCTTAGCTCTAACCAATCCCTCATGAGTCTTGAAACAAGTTCATTATATCTTCTCACTAACGAGTCTTCATTGTCAGTTGGGAAGGAATTTTGATGGTAAACAGTCATGACTTGTAGTTGTTCCCACAACTCTAAATCTTCATTTTCAAATTCTTGATCACTATCATTCATGAAGGAGAGGTCTTCTAATCTTATTTCACTTATTCTTTCATCCTCATTTTCTGCTGCCCCAAGGCATTCAACCTCTTCCTCTTCATGTTCTTCAGCATTTTCATTGGTTGTCCCAACATGCGTTGCTACAAGTTTTGTTAATTCATCCTCAATTTCTAGTTGTTCCTCCTCTTGAGGGAAGGAATGACCTTCACTGGTGAAGGAGGGGCTTTTCAATTCCCTTCCAAGTGAGCCTTCACCAAAGTTTCTTGCTACCCCAAGGAAATCAACTTCTTTGTCTTGATTTTTAGCCATCATGTTTGTTGTCCCACCATATACTTTTGTGGAGCTTCTTGGCTCAATTTCAATTTTTGTCATCCAAATGTTGATAGTTCTTCTTTCTTAATGTATGACTCTTCTTCATTGAGAGTTGTCTGCTCTGACTTGCCTAAATAGCCCTTGACTTGGGTGACGATATTTATGCATGATGGACAAGTAAACTCTGAGTGGGGTGCATTATGAAATATGCACCAAGTAGACATCAATACTTCCTCTAGTATTAGTCCATCCTTGTTGTCTGAGTGTTCTTGGATCATCCCTTTGAATGTCTCAGTTGCCATGTTAGAAAATTCCTCTTCTGGATTGGCAAGAGCCAAGGGCTAGTAGACTTCCCAAAAAACATTTCTCCTTGCAAGACCCTCTCAATTCTATCTAAGAATGTGAGAAATTTAAACTCGTTGTGTCTAAATATGCTATGGATTTTGCATTTATCTTCCAATGAAAATTATTGCAATGGCCTCCTCAATCTCCTATTCAAATCTGCATGTAGCTGAGTGATGTTGATTTGAAGTCGTTGTTCCAACTCAGCTCAACTCTGGTTTGTCTTCCAAATTTTTTTTTATGATTTTAACTTTTCATCATGTGAGGAGATCTCCTATCTCATATTTTTATTTGAGACTACTTTCAACTTCCAACTTTCAGCTTTGCAGCCTCAAGCTCAGCCATGCCCTCCTTCTAGCGCCAGTTTTGTTGATGGGTGTTTTTTCACCTTCTCAACACAAGCAACAAACAACTATGCTACCTCTCTTGAAAGGTAGAAATATGCAAACAAGTTACAAATTACTACCCCAAGGTCTCTCGGGTGTGAGGTCATGAAAATTCTCGGAATAGTTCAATTAGTTGATGTGTTTTTCTAGTAACATAGGGCCAACCTTTATGGTTTACACAGCATGGGAAGTTGGGTCTATAAATGGAGTTTCAGGAGTGCTAGAAGTGAATTGAAAATGGCTTCCCACTCAAAATAGCAAGCTAAATCTCACCATGTTCATCTAATTTAGCTTTGTGATGATGCCTAGAATTCTACTCTAACAAGGGACTAAAAGAAATAGAAAAAAGAGAAGGGTTAGAAAACTATTCGAAGTCCTAAGCATGGATGAACAGTAACAATTGTGGCTGCTACAGTAGACAAACTTCCTAAACTAGGTTTTGCTTGACCAAGAGAACCTATAGCTACACAAAACCAGTACCATCTTCTAAGGACCATTGATTTTCAGATTGCACATGCACATCATGAACATGCAATTGAACTAAGTTGCAGCAACGAAATGCGGAAGCCTAGGCTAACTTTGCACAACAACATATCATCAACAAGTGCCAAAAGTATTAGCTTGAAATTCATCAACATACCATAATAGCAAGCAAAATTATCACAACCATCCAGGAAAATACAAACTAAAACTAACATGGAAGTAGAACCATGCATGCAAGATGAGAAAAATCAAAGATAACATCCATAAAATCATGCGATTTTGTCTTTTATTGCTACAAATGAGGAGTAAGCCCCTATTTATAGTTTTTCAAAAGCGAAATGAATGGCTAGGATTAATTTTCATTATGTGGCCTAGATTTGTTACAAGCTAGGGTTTCACCTACCCCTAAATATTCAATAATTTAAAATATATTCTATGTCTTTTCCATGTTTCGTCCTCTAGTGACCCATGCACTGTAGCACTTTTGTCTTCTAGTTGATTGCCTTTGCTACAGTTGAAAGCTGTCAAAGGCCACCATTTTTCTTGATGTATTCACAACATTCTTGTAGCCAATTAAGTGCATTATTTTTGCAGATTGGTGCTTCTGAGAGGTAGATATGTTGCTCCTGATTTGGACTTACAAATCCTAACAATCATCATCATTTTGGTAAAATAAAACAACTCCCTCCATCATCCTTCGTATGCTAGTGCTTTTATGGAATCGATCCATTATTCCCAAGGCATCCTTAAAAGTACCTATGCCATAAGATATCATGATTTAGATCTCCAAAAATGACAAAATTCCCTAATTTAGAAAATCAAAATGTATCAACTTATAGTCCATCAAAAATTTCATATTTCAAAAAAAATTTCCATTTTTGGAAACTTTCCATTTTAGGAAGAAAAATCAATTTTGGGAACATTTGCATTTCAGAAAAATTTCCATTTTGGAATAAAAAATCTATTTTGGGAAAAATTTCTGTTTTGGGAAAAATTTTGACATTTGGAGAAACTTTCCTTTTCGAGAAAATGGATTTCGGGGAGATTTCACTTTTGAGGGCCGGAGAAATGCGAAGGTTGGGAGGTGGGAAGCCTGACAAGCTTGCATCATAAAGATGACACTAATGACCACAACATCCGGAAGGTGGCTGGAAGGCGGATGACGGATGGACAACAGATGACCGATGAACGAGAGGCAAAAGGAAGATGTATAATGGATGGAAGGTGGATGGAAGACAACCTTCCACAGGGGTAGACTTGCAAGTGGTAGATGGACAGTGGATGGAAAAATCGAATGCAGAGCCCACCAGGTGGGGGGAAGTCAATGGTCGACCGCCCTAAAAATGTTGATCCAAACACGGAAACTCGCACAAGGTGACCCACGAACGGTGACAGAGGGATGATGGCCCCCAAGGGTAGCTCCCACGGATGGTGACAGAGGGATGGCAGCCTGCAAGGGAAGTTCCCATAGACGGTGATGGAGGAACGACAGTCCACAAGTGAAGTTCCCACGGATGGCAACAGAGGGACAATGACCCGCAAGGGAAGTTCCCATAGACAGTAATAGAGGGAAGATGGCCCACAAGGGAAGTTCCCACGGATGGTGATGGAGGGACAATGGTGCACAAGGGAAGTTCCCACAGAGGGCGACAGAGGGATGGCGACCTGCAAGGGAAGTTCCCATGGATGACAATGGAGGGATAGTGACCTGTAAGGGAAGTTCCCAAGGACGATGATGGAGGGATGGTGGCTTGCAAGGGAATTTCCCATGGATGATGACGGAGGGATGATGGACCACAAGGGAATTTCCCAGGGATGATGAATGAGGGATGATGAGCCGCAAGGGAAGTTCCCATGGACGGTGACAGAGGGATGGTGACCTGCAAGGGAAGTTCCCACAGACAGTGACAGAGGGGAAATGGCCCACAAGGGAACTTCCCATGGATGGTGATGGAGGGATGGCAGCCCGTAAGGGTAGTTCCCACTGATGGTGACAGAGGGATGGAAGCCCACAAGGGAAGTTACCATGGATGGTGACGGAGGGATGACGGCCTACAAGGGATTTCCCAGAGATGACGACGGAGGGACGATGGCCCACAAGGGAAGTTCCCTTGGATGACGATGGAGGGACGAAATCTTGTAAGGGAAGTTCCCAAGGATGGAGATGGAGGGATGATGATCCGCAAGGGAAGTTCCCAAAAATGGTGGCGGAGAGACGAAGGACCGCAAGGGAAGTTCCCACAGACGATGCTAGAGGGACAACAACCCACAACTTCACAAAACAAAGTAAATTTGAGATTTCTCAATTTAGCACATGGGAAAAGGGGGAGAAAGAGTTCCAAGACATATTTCCTTAAGATTTGAATCATTTTGAACAATGCAAAAGTTTGGGAGGGGGAAGCCAGAGGGTCCGTCACCCTTTTAAAATGATAATGAGCACACGACGACCCGCACATGGTGGCCCACAAAGAAAGTTTTGCGGATGGTGACGGAGGGATGATGACCTGCAAGGAAGTTCCCACAGATGACAACAAAGAGATGACAACCCGCAAGGAAAGTCCCACAATGTCTAAACACATGGAAAACTTAATGCAAACCTCTTTAGGCTTTTGAAGTCATTCATTTTATGGGTCCTAGATGATGAAAACTTGAAGTTTGCACCCCTTTTTGGAAAGGCATAAATTTGGAAGGGGGAAGCCAGAGGGTCCATCACCCTTTTAAAATGGCCATGAGCACATGGTGACCTACACACGGTGGCCTAGAAAGGAAGTCTCGTGGATAGAGACAGAGGGATGGCAACCTGCAAGGAAGTTCCCATAGGCAGTGATGGAGGGACAGTGGGTTGTGATAAAATTTCTGCAACTTTCTGAAATGTAACGAAACCTTGGCAGTTCACTTAGGCAACACAAAAACATCCCAAATCCATAGGAAACTTGTCCCAAAATTCAAAAATGAAGGAAAAGTGAAGCAAGCGAGCATGGACCAAGTGAACAGGAGCAAGTCAAAAGCAAAAGGGGGGCCCTGCAAAAGAAAAAGACTTAGCAAATTGAGATAGGAAAATTTGGTCAAAGGGAACTTTATTCATTTTAAGGCATATGACCAACCTAAGATTGGGAATAGGGGTGCGTAAAACAAGGTGGGAGAAAAATAGCAGCCCATCAAGAGCAAAATAAAGGGGTCCTTGCCTTCAACGGGGCTTGTGCGCAAAATATGCACAACACAAAATAGTTGGCTACTCAACATTCTCGCGATGGATAATAATGAGAGAGAAACAATTACATAGTTAATTTAGGAACCAAAAAACATTTGGATCAAGCACACACTTTCTTAAGATGATGCAAAAACTTAATGTATCATGTAGACACCAGGTCATCCAAACCTAATGAAAACATCAATGATCTTTGAAGTACATGCATCTCTAGCAAGATGATCACACATGGATCACCCAACATGCTTTACTAGACATTTTTCCATCTTTGAGAATACCTCAGGTACATTTGTAGCAATTATAACAAACTTCATTCATAGAGAACACTTCATCAGTCCAACCGGACCAATCAACAAAACACAAAAGCTCTAGAGTAGGTCTTCCAGAGCGCCAAATCACAAGGAAGTTTGTCATAACACATAAAACATCAAAAAGAGTCATATCCCATATCTGTAAGATCTGAAACCAAATATCAGAATATTTCAAAGCCAAAACATTTCTCCCAGTCCATAAATAGATAATTCTGCCAAACTAGTCCATGCACCGGTGAACACACCTTCTACTTGCCATCGACTCATAAGCTAAAAATCAATATATACAATCCATTAAAGCTTATGAACATGCTTATAGATCCACATAGGCATAGGATCAACATAGATAAAATTTGGAGCACAATACCAGAGCCCATTTAAAACACACTTCAACACTACTTTCATTATTTCTTAAGCTTTCTCAGAAGCACTTGGAAAAAATACAACTACAACTTCACAAATATAGCTCCATGTACTCTAAGAACTTCTACAATATCTCAACTATACAAATACCATCTATACACAACATGAACTGTATTGACATCAATGAAAAAATTAGTGACAACACCATCAAACACATCCATACTTGCAACAATCTCCCTCTTTGTCATTGATGGCAACACATGATGTGAAAAAACATCAAAGACAACATACGTGACTTTCAGAAGTGACAACCTGCCAAGCATAAAATTTTCACATGATTCTCTCTCTCTCCCCCTTTGACATAAATGGAAAAGGAAATTATTACCATATAAAGCTCTATTCACTCCCCCTTAGGAGTACACCCACATCACATACTGCAACAATGCACTTCTCTACTCCCCCTGAGGAGTACACCTCAATCGTCAGTCTAGAACAAAAGAAGTATGTGAGTTCACTGGACTGATGCACCTCCATGTGAACTTAGTTTAAAGAAGGAGGATCAGTAACCCATAACTTCCCTCTAATATACTCAAAAGTATCCTTCATAAGGGCCTTAGTGAATATGTATGCAACTTGTTCCTTGGTAAGATTCAAGTCTAACTTCATTCTTCAATACTTTCTCCCTCAAGAAGTGATACTTGATAGATATGTGCTTTGTTCTAGAATGCATCACTAGATTCCTTGAAATTTGTATAGTACTTATATTGTCACAAAATATAGAAGTAGGCTCATCACTTACCACACCTATGTCCATAAATTTTTATTTCATCCAAAGTACCTATGTACAACAAGATGTTTTTGCAATATACTCTGGTTCTATAGTGGATAAAGAAACTAAATCTTGTTTCTTACTCAACCATGAAACTAATATTCCTACAAGGAAGAATGCACCGCCACTTGTACTCTTCTGGTCATCTACACAACCAATGCAATCTGCATCAGTCTAGACATTCAAAGTGAAATCATTGTCCTTCGGATACCATATCCCATAATTTGGAGTTCCTTTAAGATATCTGAATATCCTCTTCATAGTTGTAACATATGCTTCCTTAGGTTCTTCTTGAAATCATGCAACTAAACATATTGCATGCATGATATCAGTTCTAGTAGTAAGATATAACAGTCCACCAATCATAGATTTGTACATGCTCTGATCAACTTTAGCAGATTCATCATTCTTACTCAGCTTGCATCCAGTTACCATAGGGGTACAAACTAGTTTGGAGTCATCCATTCCAAAATAATTTAGCAATTCCTTAACATACTTGGATTGTGAAATGAATATCCCTTTATCAGTTTGATTTACTTGAAGTCCAAGGAAGAAATTTAGTTCACCAATCATAGACATTTCATATTCTTTTTGCATCTCTTCAGCAAATATCTTACACATACCTTCATTTCCACCAAATATGATGTCATCAACATATTCCACAAATATTAATATCTTATTTTTCTCAACCTTGAAGTAAAGATTGATGTCTGTAGACACTTTGTTGAATCCTTTATTTGTCAAGTATTTATCTAGTCTTGCATACCAAGCTCTTGGAGCTTGTTTAAGTCCATACAATTCCTTCTTTAACTTACAAACCATGTTCGATTTTTCAAATAGTTGAAAACCTTTCGGTTGCTCCATATACACTTATTCTTCCAATTCTCCATTCAGAAATGCAGACTTGGCATCCATCTAATATACTTTGAAGTCTTTATAAGATGAAAATTCCAAGAAAATATGAATGGCCTCCATTCTTGCTACAAGTGCAAAATTTTCTTCAAAATCTATTCCTTCAACCTGTGAATATCCTTTACATATAATTCGTGTTGTATTCCTTACCACTTCACCATCTTCATTCAACTTATTTCTAAATACACATTTTGAACCATTTACATTCTTGTTTGTAGGTCTAGGGACTAGTTCCCATGTCTCATTCTTCTCTATTTTTTGTAGTTCCTCTTTCATTTCTCTAACCTAACTTTCATCATCACATGCTTCATTCACAGTCTTAGGTTCTATCTTAGAAACTAAACACAAGTTTACCTCAATCATTTTTCTTCTTGTCTTCACTCCTTCACTTTTTTCTCGAATTATCTATTCCTCTGGATGAATCCTTTGAACATATTTAGGAGTCTTAAGTGCAAGTTATGGAATCTCTTCTATTTCATCACTTTTTTCTTTCTCTTCCTTTTCTTCTTCTTGTATTTGCACATAGATAGGATCATTATATTCAACTTCATTTATTTCCACTGGTCTATATATAACTTCATCAACCTTTACATTAGCACTTTCAATTATTTTCCTCAGTCTCTTATTAAAACATCTGTAAGCTTTGTTGTTGTTTGAATATCCAAGGAAAATTTCGTCATCACATCTAGCATCAAACTTTCCAAGATTTTCATCATCCCTTCTAATGTAACATCTACTTCCAAATACCTTAAATTACTTAATAGTAGGATTCTTACCAATCCATATCTCATAAGGGGTCTTAGTGTTGTTACCTTTGATCTGTACTATATTAAGAATGTAAACAATATTGTGGATTGCTTCCCTCCAATACACATTAGGAACATTTGCTTCTTTCATCATAGTTCTGGCAACCTCTTGAATAGTCTAGTTCTTTATTTCCACAACTCCATTCTATTGAGGGGTTCTAGGAGCGGAATAATTTATTTTTACTCCATTCTCTTCACAAAATGCATTGAACTCACCAGATGTAAATTCTCCACCTCTATCAAAACTTAAGAATTCTATTTTCAAAATTTCCTCATTTTCTACTCTTGCCTTAAATACTTTGAATCTATCAAGAGCCTAATATTTTTCTCTAAGAAATGTAATCCATGTCATCCTAGAGTAATCATCAATTAAGAGCATAAAGTACCTGTCACCATTTAGGCTTCTTGTTCTTGTAGGACCACAAAGATCTATATGGATTAATTCTAATATTTCGGTAGATGATTAATCTTTTCCTTTAAAACTGTTCCTTGTATTTTTTCCCATCTAACAACTTCTATAGATTGAATGTGAATGCTTTATGATTCTAGGCAGATCTCTAACAACTTCCCTAGAACTAATCCTGATCAGATAATCAAAATTCACATGTCCCATCCTTTGGTTCCAGAGCCAACTCTCATTAATCTGAGAAACAAAACACTAACCATCTCCACCTTTAAGTTGATAGATGTTTCCATGAGGTTTTCTTCCAGCTGCTACCATAGTTCCAGATTCTTTCCTGATATCACACATGTTATCCTAAAACACAAGCTTAAAACCTTTGTTGCACATTTTTCCAACACTTAAAATATTATGCCTTAAACCCTTTACATAGTAAACATCATCAGTATTATGTTTTCCATCATAGCTAATTGTTCCTTTACCAACAATCTTATCACCAGAGTTATCTCTAAACATGACTATACATCCATCATACTTCTCAAGTTTAGTAAACTTAATCTTATCTCCAGTCATATGATTTGAACATCCATGTCAATTACCCAAAAGTCTTCATCTTGTTTAGCATGAAAATTAGTTACCAGAGTACCTTCTATTTCATCCTTCTAGCTTTATGGACTATATTATTTTGCATATATCCCATGATTAGTAGATACAACTTTATTTTCCAGGGCTCGAAACAAACATTCATCTTTATCTTCCTCAAAGTCAAATTCATCATCAAAAATTCCTGCATCTTCTTTGACATAGTACAATTTCTTGAGCTTCCTATCCTTATTCTTCTTTTGTGTAGCTCTATTAGGACATCTTGATGCATAATGACCAAAATTTCCACAACTAAAACACTTAAAGGGTAACTTACCTTTGTATTTACCAGTACCTTTGTTTAATCTCCTTGTGAAATTTTCTTCCAAATATTTTGAATCATCATCATCCAAGTCATCTCCTATCTTCATTTCTTTAAAGGTTGTTTTAGTCTTCTCCTTATCTCTTGCAAAATTTCTCATCTTGAATGCAATCAAGACACCAAATAGATGCTCCTTAGTAAATGTCTCCAGATCATATTGTTCTTCAAGAGTAGATACTTTGTCATTTTAATTGTCCAGTAAGGTCATCAAGATCTTCTCAATTATATCTTCATTTGACATGGTACCACCTTGATTCTTGATTTTTGTTGCTATAAGTTCAACTCTCTAATAATAGCTTGCAATGTCTTCTCCCTCTTCCATTCTCAAGTTCTCAAATTTTTTCTTAGTAGTTAGTTTCCTCGATAATTTTACTCTATCATTCCCTTCATAAATGTCTTTCAACTTTGTCCATACTTGATGAGAAATAGGTAGAGAAATAACTTTTTTTCTTTAAATTTTAGATAAAGTACTGAAGATAGCATACCTTTCTCTTTCATTCTCTTCAAAGGTTGCAACCTCATCAAAATAAGAAGGACCAGCTGCAATCAACTCCATCAAAAATAAGAATATGCAGCTTGTGTGCCATCTAATCTACCTTAAGTGGTTAATATTTTCATTGAGGAACCAAAGCTCTGATACCAACTGTTGAAATACATAAGACAACTGAGAGGGGGGTGAATCATTTGTATCAAATAACTTTACTTTTTAACTTAATCTTTTCTCTTTAACTTCAATCTATTATTAAGTGTAAACATGAAATGCAGATGATAGAAATCAAACACCAAAGACACTAGATTTACATGAAAACCCCAATGAGGGAAAAACCATGATGAGGATTAACTCACAATATAGTAGAATGCAATACAGGATATAAAGGCTCACTGCTAGAGGGCTCACTACCCATATACAAAAATTCTCACTACTCAAATGCAAGGGCTCACCGCCTTCAAAGGACTCACTATCTAGAAAGGAGGCTCACTGCCTACAAAAAATAAAAAGATAAATGAAGATCCACCACTAGGGCTCCACACATTCGCAACCTGATCAAAAGATTGTAGATGCCATCATCTCACTACTTTCAGGAATTGAACACCTTAAAGTACTATTTCCTTGATTCGCTCTTCCACTCTCTGCTTTTCACACTTGTTCACACACTTCACTCACTTGCTCAATTCGTGGATGGATGGATATCAAATTCACTACAAATTGATTTGATTTCATACCATCTTCAACCTTAGGAACATTCTCCAAGGTTGGCTATACAATTTCATTTACAAATTCAAACTAGGTTGGCTACTCAACATTCTTGCGGTGGATAAGAATGAGAGAGAACCAATTACATATTTAATTTAGGACCCAATCAACATCTTGGATCAAGCACATGCTTTCTTAAGATGATGCAAAAACTTAATGTACCATGTAGACACCAGGTCGACCAAACCTAATGAAAAGACCAATGATATTTGAAGTCCACACATCTCCAACAAGATGATCACACGTGGATCAGCCAACATGCTTCACCAAAAAACATTATTTCTCTAAGAATACCTCAGGTACATCCATAGCAAGTACAAAAAAATTAATTCATAGAGAACACTTGATCAGTCCAACCAAACCAAACAACAAAACATAGAAGCTCTAGAGAAGGTCTTCCAAAGTGCCAAATCACAAGTGTTGGTTATTTTTACTATAACCAAGTTGATCTTCTAATATACCTATGGAATTTCCAATTCCAATCAAGGGCAGCTCGAAGGACGTAGACCAACTGATGAGGATTTTAAAGTTCTCCTACACTTTGGGCTCTGCAAGACTCGGGAGGGTGATGCCTTAATGTGTTTACAACCTATGCACCATTATCATAAACAACATTAACAATAATAGATAATCTCACTTAATAGCTCAAAAAAATGAGATAATACTGAATAGAATTGGTTGTTAATCAATAACATCAACCATTTGGAGTGTGAGATAATTACAACAATACTTCACAATAAAAGATAGTCATTAAATTTAAATTTTTAGCAAGCTCGAGGTGAACACAAACAAATACTAAATCTCACAAACAAGTACAACTTAGATTAGTACCTTACTTCCATTCGAGGAGTCAAATCCACAAATACCTAAGGGTTTATGATAGATTCAACACATAGCATTTAATATCTTTGATAATATTGCCTTACAATATCACCAATAAGTAACCCTAACTCAATACTAATTATCAGATCCTTTTACAAAACATATCAACTTATAATCTCATTTAAGAATTTTCATTAATTCCTTGAATTAAAGCTAAAATAAGAATTGCACACACCACAACAGTGAGATGAACAAAATAACCCTTGATCACTTTATTCAAAATTCAAATATGCTTGCAGACAGGAGAGACATGAGCTTGAATTTATCAGTATGATTCAAATGCTAGTACTATTATAAAGCATTATATCTTAATGAATTCAAAACCTATAACAAAATGACTCAAAACCTAATTTGCATTTCCTCTATAACTGCCAGATTTTACAATTTGCTTTGCAACTTCACCTAGACTCCACCAAAACTTTCTGACTTTCTAACTCCCTTACAATGAGAGAAGAAGAGAAGATGTAGAGAACAAAAGAAACCAAAAGCAGCCCTAAAATGCATCCGAAAATGCCATATAGAATCTTCATTCACCATTGATCAACAAATCTGCAAAGCCTCTCTCCTCTATTTGCAACAAACTTATTCTGCCTCCAAAACTGCCTTTGTCTCAATTTATTTTGAAATAGAAAAATGCCCATGTGAGAATCTCCATCATTCACCCAGGTGTGTGAAAAATAGTTTTCCCGTGAAAATCCTTTTATCTCTGCTTTTTTCCCTTTGTTGCACTTTATTTTCTCATTCACTTATCATAGTGAATATTTAAATCACTTGCTAAAATTCCCCCAACAAATTAAACTAAAGTGAATATCTTATTCACTTTCTCCCCTTGCCACATTTTAAAATATTCTCCCAAAAATTTTACTCAGTGAATAATTGTTCACCTCGCCCATGTCATAGGTTTTCATTTAAAAACTTGCACTCTTTACCCACACATTTTCATTTAAGAAATTTAAAATCCAAGGGCCCTTCACCTTACTTCGCAATGAAAATGATATTTAAAACAAAATTTAATTGGGCCATCAAAATTTTTACACTTTATATTCCACACGGGCCCACCTTTTATACTTGTGTTTTGTTTTAAATTTAAAGCAATATGCATTAAATAAAAGAAAATGAAACCCCCATTAAAAAATTTCCCGTGACATAAAAATACATTGAGCCCACATGAGACGTGGTGCAATTTCACCATCTTGCAGGAATTAAAACTCGGGCAGCTTGGGATCACGATCTGGCATGTGACGGTGCAGATCGAGTTGCATTCTCACCTTATTTTTGAGTTGTTGATCTTCAATCTACTTTTGTTTGTGCCCTAAACCTTCTGTCATTCATTTCTCGAGCTCTACAATTCCTCCTCTTATGCATTCATGGTGGTTGGCGCATAACTGCCAGTTGCATTTAGTTAAAAGTTTCTTAGAGCCTCTTTAATAACTCCATTTGGCATATGTTGCGCCAATCCATGGATTCTTTCCTTCTCTCCTACACATATGTTGTACTTCATGAAATTTTGAAGACTTTCAATAAAAAATTTATGCATATCATGCATTAGTGTTGGCGCCATTGAGATCACATTTATTGGGAGTTCACTTATACATAGTTCACATGCCCTGTCCAAGTGTTGTGTCCTTATCAAAGCATTTTTCTACCATTCTTGGGACAATTTCCCACCATCGAAATGATCCATCCAACAACACATGGGAAAAATTCTATGTCCATAACCTATTCCAAAGTTCTCACACTATGTTTCCAATTGTAGTTGCATGAAAGTTTCCAACGCCTTTTCTAAAATATTCATTTTGTGTATATCATGCAATGATGGTGTGTGTTGCTTATGCTCCCAATCTCTCCTCACTGGAAACCATTTTTTGATGGAATACATCTCCTTTGCCTTTGATGGATGTCCATGCCTTATTGCTCAACCTCATTATATTTCTCAGGTCCCTCTTCATACTACGCAGCTTCTTTCAACGAATTTGTCATTTATGTTCTCTATGTCCTGATAGGATTTCCACACCCCCTCCAAGTGTGGTTTGAGCCCCATTCATAGTTTCCCTCTATGCCTTGGTCATTTGCTTGAGCCCTTCAATGCATGAGCTTTTGTTTCATGGCTTTGATAGATGAGCATACCCCCCATTGTAGTTCACGCCCCTTCAATTGCATCTACATTGAAGTTTCTAAGGCCCTTCAACATGAATTCATACGCTAGTCGCTACTGCCATGGTGTTCCCATTTGACCACATTCACTTGGAAAAGATTTTTTGAACAAATGCACATGTTCCATGTTGTTTGGCACTTCCTCCTATCACTACACAAGGCCACACCAAGCTCTAAAAAAACACACTTGCTGTGTTTTATTTACTACTTATGCAAAGTCAGAGAAAATGCCCATCACCCCATAATATGTTTTCAAACTTTCTTTCATGCATGCCTTCATCTGGCACTAATTTACTTTGAAGCTTGATTTTTCAATACTATGATCTCTTATATTGTCCTCTTTGATTTGCATTAGACACTAACCATGCCTTCTTTGTCAATCACTACTCTACCCTCTTATCATGCCTTGGATTTTGATGAGTTTAGCTTGTTGTCATTAGAATTAAATGAAAACTAGGTTTATGCTTTGTTGTTTCTTTTATCTTGGCATGGACTGTACTTTTATATCAACCATTGAAACATGCCTTGCACTATTGGTGTTTCATTCCTCATCTACAAATTATAACATGGAACAATGAATCCTAATCCACATTCAAAATAGTTGTACACCATGGAAATTTCTCCATATCATTTGCATCAGTTGCCCTATAACAAGCACCTTAATGAATAGTGCTTTGTTCAAAGAAATATTACATTGCATACCATCTAGTTTACCACTTTATCCCTTGAGTCTCCTTTCATTTTAAATGCAAATTTTAAAACTCATGTTGCTTTGAGAATCTCAATTGAAGTGTGTTTCCTTGATTCCCTCTAGTAGCCTCAAGCAAGACACTATTTTCTACATTTTTCTTCTCATGATTTCACATCCTCAAGCCATTACTTATGCTCAATAATCTCATCATTATATTCCACCTGAAATGCTTCATGAATAGGCTTTGAACAATTCACAATACAACCTATTATTTAAAGACTTTATAATCACCCTTACTATTAGAAAACACAGTCAACACTATCCTTCACTATAATAATAAAAACACTTGAAACATGTCCATTCACCACTGAATAGTGATCTTGGTTGTCCTCTTCACCAATGCACTCGAGACTAAAAGAAACACTTTGACCTCATGAGTGTGTAAAGCATGTCAGATCCACATGTGGGCCTGACTAATTTTTTTTTTGTTTTCAAACAAATTTTGTGTTCAAATGGACCTTATGCAAATTCTGAATGCATCTGAGATGAAAATATGAACAGGGTCATCATTAAAACTTTCTTTCAAGCACTTTTGAAAAATGAAAAAAATGAGCCAGGTGGGCTCTGGAATCGGCTTTGAAAACTAGGTGAACGACCTCTGGGAGACATAAAATCTTGCAGACATGTAGCCATTGGTCCATAGAATGTAATGAAAAAGACAGATTAGAGAAATCAATCATGAGCCAAAAGTTATTAACTCTCAAAGTTGCTTACTTGAACTTTCTGAAACAACAATTGTTTTGAACTAATTAAAACCCAAAAAATCACCTCGTTGGAAAAATACCAAATCAACTTCTAGCAAGCTACCACTGGACATACTAGCTCATTTTGGTACACTTAGCACATGTGCAAAAGGAATTTTCTTGAATCATCACTGATCAAAATATATTGATGCTCAAAGTTGGTCTCTCAGAAAGGTTTCTAAAAATGCAGGTGTAGAATAGGAGAAATTGCATTTGGTTTTGATCTGCTAAAAATAGCAAATCAGATCATGAGGCTCTGAAAACTGACATACGAGCTGATTTAGGTGGAGAGAATGCAGAAAAATCTCATTTTGACATGACAGTCAACCAATTGCAAAATGCAAGCTCAAACGAGAGGCCACTTTGTGAAACTGAATGTTTGCAAACAACAGAAAAGTGCAAAACTCCTCTAGCTTCTCTTTTTGAAACCCTATCAAAACTCAACGTGGGAAGCTAAAAATTGACACACCTGCTCACATAGGACACATGAGTGGGCCTGGAAATGGGTTTTGGATGAAAATCAATGGGCTCCAAAATATGACCCTCCAAAGTGGGTCACTTAGGCAGATTCATCAGGTGCACTTCTGAGAGCCCAGAGGCAAATTTTTTGAAATGGGCACTTCAAATTTGTGAAATTTGAGAGTGCCATCAACAATCAAGTTTTTCATAACACAGAAACCATCAGAAAGAGTTATCTCCCAAATCTAGAAGATCTGAAACCAAATATCAGAAGACTGCAGAGCTAAAATATTTCTCCCAGTCCACAAATAGATAGTTCTATCAAACCAGTTCACAGACTGGTGAACACACCTTCTACTCACTATTGACTCAAAAGATAAAAATTAGTATATACAATCCATTAAAGCTTATGAACATACTTATAGATCTACATAGGCATAGGATAGACATAGAGAAAATGAAGAGCACAATACCAGAGCCCATTCAGAACACAATTCAATACTGCTTTCATTATTTCTCAAAATTTCTCAAAAGAACTTGGCAAAAATATAACAACTTCATAAATATAGCTCCATGTACTGTAAGCACTTCTACAACATCTCAACTATACAAATACCATATGTACACAACATGAACTGTTTTGACATCAATGACAACATTAATGACAACACCATCAAACACATACATACTTGCAACGGGTTAGGTAGAATCAAGCAACAAAAGCTTGATGATGATAATTAAAAGGGTCATTGATAAGAACAAGAGAGATTCAGATTCCAAGTTGAAGTTAGCTCTATGGGTAGATAGGGTAACATTCAAGAAAGCCACTGGCTATGCTCCATTTGATTTGGTATATGGAATTATAGCAAGGTTACCTCATAATTTTTTTATGAAGATGTACAAATTTATCTAGGAATATAATGAAGATGTGTGTGATGAGATTCAACAAAAAATTGATTCCCTCATGGAGGTGGATGAGATGAGAAGAGATGCTAAAAAAAACTCTATGTTGAAATTGTAGGTCAAGAACCTATATGACAAGAAAGCATCTCCAAGAAATTTCCAAGTAGGATATATGGTGTTGACGTGGAATGCTAGGTCTGAAGATAAGGGAAAACATGGGAAGTTTGATGCACTGTGGCTAGGCCCTTATCTGATCAGCAATACCCATGGTGAGAATCCTACTTATTACAAAATTTACCTAGTGAAATTCTTGAACTACCAGTACATGGACACTTCTTGAAGCCATATTTCTCTTGAAATATGTTCTCTTCCATGTGCATTGTAATTTTTGTATGTTTTGTATATAGGTTTTGTTTTCTTTGGTCAGGTTTGGCTTGGTTTGACTACCTAGTCCAAGTATTTTCCTAGTTTTGGTTGCCTTTATTGGTCTACTTAACCATGAGATTATATGATCTCATTATGTTCTAGAAGAATAGACATCCCCAATTGGAGCCATTGGTGGAACCCCTGAAAAAAATTGTGTTCCACTAATGATTGTTGCAAATTTGACTATCTTTTTTGGTTTGGAATGGGTCTTATGACTTAGGTTTTGATCTTACCCTTATTCTAGGGTTTTAGTTGTGCCTTAAACTTGTTAAAATCCCTAAGTGTTAAACCTTTGCATACGGGTTCTATTTCACTGTTGACTAGCAATCACCCATTCCTAGTTTCTTAAGTTGCCACTTGAGCCATTAAATCCATCTGATAACCAACCCCATATTAAGCCTAGCATTCCCGAACATTGCTCGTTGAGTCATTATAAATCTTGCTTTATATTATTGCGGGTCATAAGTATTTTAATATTTTCCTTTTTCCTAAGTTTGGGTTAATATTTGTCTAAAGTATTTTATATTGTAAGCCTAGGCAAGCGACCCATTAGGCAAGCGACCCATTTTAAGTCATGAATAAGCACACATGCTTATCAAAACCCTTAAAAATGTTGGGTTGGTTCCACCAAAGACTTTCTATTGGTTCCACACTAGACCACGAGATTAAAATAATAAAATTAAAAATCCAGAGGGATGATAGGTAGGTGACACTTGTCCACCCTCTTGGTGGGCCCTACCACTGATCAAAGGCACTGGCTAGTGGTCATCAAATCAATAGATAGGATGTGTTCTGAAAAATAAATCTTGATTGTTCCTCAATAGCTCATGGGGAACCTATTGTTAGATCTAGGTTTATAGAGTGATAGCAGGAAAAGAGCCACCTGGAACCATCGCCATCATCTGCTGAATTATTGAAGACATAGGAATATTTGGTGAAGTATTTCTAGGTAAATATTGAAGGGTTAAATAGTGTGCTAATAAAAGGATATATGTGCATGTGCATAATTGTACATCAAGATGTTCTAATCTCAACCATCTATTTTTAAAGGAGGATGTATGTTGTTTTCACTGGCGCATTGTGTTGATGGTTAAAATGACACAAACAACATGAAAACAGAATATTTCTACACTATTTCTCCTGAAAAAGAAAGACTACATGTAGTGGCCCAACTCCCAAGGTCCTGGTAGTTGGTTCTCAACTGTCTGATGTCACTCAATTGGTTCATGCAACTACAATATTCAAGGGGCCTGGACTGGTAACAAAGGATTCAAGCTATGACTCTCTTTGTCAAAATAGTTTTTTGTAAATCAAGGGGTTTAGAATAAAAGAAAAAGATAGATCCGAGGGGTAAATCAGTAAGTATGAATTAAATTTATCTACTATCCAGACATATACTTTTAACAATGAATGTTTTCTTAACCAATCACAAAAACCATAACATGAAACAACCCACAGTATAACTGTACCATCATATACATCTTAGGTGCTTAATCCAATTTCTCTATTTGCCTATCACAAATATTTCCAAGATCCCAAAACTACACACATTCATTCATCATTAAAACTATAGATCAACAGACTTTAATAACCTTAATTCAATGACAATCTAACAAGATAATCTTTAAACCTGGTTTCTTCTAATGACTTTCATCATATAAGAAACTATCATGCTTCAGCACAATCACTGGCATTCAAGTGGATTATAACTCATTAACCTTATGCAACACACAATTTAATTCCAAACTCCATATTTCATAAACCTACAATTCTATTAACTATAAACAAGATCTGGTACAATGTATCTCTGCAAAAATGCTCTCTGAAAATTCTATCTCCTAACACTAGGTAAGCCAATCCAATTCTCAATTAGCCGACCTTTACAATATAATACCCCACTGGTATTTATAGAATACAAAAAAAAAAAGTTTGAACTTTTACTTCTATCTTAGGTTTCCACCCTTTTAGGAACAATCAATTGTCTTGGAAACTCAGATCAATTTCGATCTTGAGTTCTTACATTACACATTCAGTTTGATCTAACAATAGAAGATAGAACAAAGGAGAAAAGAAGATCCCACGTCCTTGAGACTGCTAGTGCTGCATGCATGCAACATGCAAGGAAGAAGATCATCATGCATCATGCAAGGAAGAAGAATATCATGCATGCAATATTTTATGCATGTGATGCCGGATCCACTATGAACTCATCATAACTTGTGAAGACCTATTGTAGCATATCCATATCTGGCCCATCAATCCAGTTATCTTCAAATTTGATTCGATCCAACTCAACTGCAGCAAATTCTTTCATGCTTTTTACCTTGACCAACTCTCTTCCTGCAATTTTTATCTCTTCCTTGACCTCTACAAGTCGATCTATTACCAAGTCTTCTCCATCATCCTACATGTGTCCTTGGAATATTTCCCTCCATTTCTCTCTAACTTGACTTAACGGCATGCCATCTTTAGTCATTACATTCACATCTACTATTATAGCCATAACCGCTTCCAACTCCTCCAACTACTCAGTTAAATTATTAACTGCTCCCTGAATTTCCTCCTTATGTTTGCTCAAGAAGCCAGTCCTAAACTTAAGGATACGAGAAGTCTTTTCTACAAAATCTTTATTATCATCTTCAAGTATAGATTCTTCTAAAAGAGTAGTTAGAGGCAATGTATTTATCTTCTCCAACTTTTCACTATACTCTTTGTACTCTTCTTCTAAATTCTCGGAGGCCTCAATATATTGATGCATCTCTTTTATTACTCCTTCCGCCTCCTTATAGGTTTCAAACCCCTTTTCCAAAACCTCACCTACCTCCTGGTTCACTTTATCTATCCACTTGTCAACCATCTCCGCCTTACCTCTAACCTGCATCAAATCATCAACCTCCTTTTTGCTTAGCAAAATAGGAGTCTCAATTGCTGCAACCTTTTGTGACCTTGGAGAGGAGACACTCTTCAAAAATGAATGTAACTGATCTAATTGAGCCTTAAGCTCATCTTTCTTTTGTTTGTCCTTGATCATTCTGGATTTTGTCATTGAAACCACCACATCAATCAAATTCATTTGTTGATTTCTAGTGGGTCTTCCCAAGTTAACCATACTCAATTGATAGTCTGTAAGCTGCATATCCCCTACCTCCTTTTCAATCATAGGCATGACACATTCAACAACTATCTCCCCTTTATCTATGAGTCTGGTAGAGTGCAAAACTTTAGCCCTCTTCTTAGGCCTTTCCTGTTCAATCTCCTTCATCATATCCTCCCAATTGAGAGATTGAGGAGGTGTTCTAGCTCTTTTCTGTAGATCTAATTTCAACCAAGTAGGAGCACCAGGAGCCATCATCATGGAAGAGGAAGCAGCAATTGTAGAGGATGGCTGAATATCTATCTTAGGTTGAGAATCAACCTTTGCCTTTTCTTGTTGCTCCTGCAGTACATGCAACTGCACCAACTTCTCAGCCTCCTCTCTATCTCTTTGTTCCTGCATCTTCCTGTCTCCTTCTTCTTTTCTCAATCTTTCCTCTTCCAAGGCTATGAGTTTCTCTACCTTTTCCCTTTCTTTCTCAGCTAGCTGTTTCTTTACCAGCTCTTCAGCCTCCTTTTCTTTCCTTAGAGCTTCAGCCTCTTGTTCTTTCAATCGAGTCTCCTCTGCAAGCTTCAATCTAGCAACAAGGGCTTCCTTTTCCCTTCAATTTCTTGCTTTCTCCTCCTCGAGATCATGGATCTTTTGTATCAGTTCCAACTTGTCATTTTCAGCTTTGACCTTGATCTCATGCTCTCGTTGCCTCATTTGCTCCTCCATTGTATCAGCCGCCGTTCTTGTTTCAACTTCTCTTTCCTTCGATTGCTGTTGTTGAAGTAGAGCATCAAATTGCAACTTTGCCTCTATTTCCTTTTGTTTCTCCACAGCAGCCCTTACATCAAATTCTCTGGTAGCATCTTCAAACTGTTTCCATTGCTCCTCCTGTGTAAGAATCTACTCAATAGTAGGATCTAGAGGCATGTTTTCTTGCAAGTCCTTCTCTAACAGAGTTTCATCTGAATCTGTCTCAATTTCTACCAACTCTTCCTCCACTTCCTTTCCTTTAGTAGCTTCATCCATGGCATAAAGCACTCCTTGAACTTCTTTTCTTTTCTTTCTTGTGAGTGGGGCTTGTGTAGATGACTCACCCAATGCAGGCATAGGAACAACAGATTCAATTGGGACATCTCCCTTGGGTGTCTCTTCTTCTTCATCAACCACCTCCAACTCTATTTCTTCAAAATCTAGAGGAAAGAACTCCAATGGTTCCTTGGAAGGCGCCTTTCTTTTAATCCTCTTATACCCTTTACCTTTCTTGAGGATTGGTCCCTGAGGAGCTTGAGTCCTCATCATCAACCATTGCACACTTCTATCCAAGACTGCTCTTCCCAATTTCTTAATGTCAATCGTTTCTTCTTCATTCCAGTCTATTGGATCTAAGTTTTTGGTGCCAATATTCAAAGCTTCATATGAGGGATCTAATACCACTCCATCATCCACCAAAGTGTCAGGAATATTATCTTTAATACCTAGCTCTACCATAAGTGAGACTGGTAATCTCTCATAATTCTTCCTCCTCAAGTCAAATTCATCTTGCCTATCACACCAAAAATCCTCTAACAAATTAAAGTGCCTAGTAAACATAGAAGGTAATAAAGTATACATCTTCTTTTTCGGATCAAAATACTTACGAGCTATATACAATCCCAATTTCAATTGTATCAACTCATTACAAACCACCTTAGCCACCTTCAAGTGTTGACAACTATATTCCCCCAGTGTCATAGGAAACTTATGGCATCCTGTCTTGTGCTTCATCCCAAATCTAGCATTAACTCCGATGGATTGATATACAAATTCCATAAGCACTATTCTATTGCTGCAGCATCTTGGAAGTAAATGAGGATGACCTTCAAACCCAAACAATTTGAAGTATGTAAATTTGGGGTATTGGATGTACCAACTTCCCCATTCAGAAATGGAAGCCATAGCTTCCTGACTTAACCTGTATCCTGCATCTCCACTCAACTGATTGATAACCACATATAAAAATGCATCATTGACTCTTCTGAAGTGAGTCTTAGCAACTTGAAGGGATAATTGATCATAGTGTTCCCATACCTTCTTTTTTCCATCCAAAACTCCCATTATACCTACCCTGTTTAAACCTGGGAAAATCCCCAATCTTGCTGCAACATAGACCACATATGAATTCATGAAGAAAGATTTGGTCTGTCTGACCCTTGTGAGCTGATCATGTATGGCATTAGAAACAATCATGGACCAATCAAATTGATAATCACCTTGAAAAATCACTTGAATAAAATGAAACATCCATTCCTTGAAATGGAAGGCATCCCTCTTCCCAAACACTCTAGACAGCATCAATATTAAATCAGATATCTCCTTCTTGAAGTTTTCCCTCTTTGGCTGATCTGCCAATTTTCTCAAAGACTTCTTCTCAGTACTTAACCATATTTTGTTTAAATGAGACTTATTGGAGTCTTTATGCTTACTGTATTTCTCCAATGCCTCAGCCTCAGTTAACTACACTAAATTCTTGGGATCAGGAACATTGAATATGTTTTGGAACATCTGCGGAGTAAGATCTATAATTACATTATTCTGTGAATCCATGCATAATCTTGTAGCTGGATTATGAGTATTGGCCATTGTATATATCAACTCCGGACACTGAACTGACAAAGGAAACACAGTGATATGTGCAAGACCGGAGTCAACAATCCTTTGAGTTCTCCCGGTCAAGTTTTCCCTTTCTGCAAAGGTCTCTTCATGTAATTCTTTGAAATTATATTGGCCCAGATTGGTATCTATGATATCTGACCAATTTGATTCCACCTTGCTCGCCTTCACCACCGGATTCCTATGATCATACCTTAATGTATAAGGTAACTGTTCTGGTTTCACCTTCTTGATCTTTGGTGCAGGATTTGATGTTCCAACCGGTTGATTCCTTCGAGGAGCCTCTTCTGATGTTCTTGACATCTCTCAAATCTCCTGCAAGCAAACCTCTAATTAGACCCCTTCCAATTCATTATAAAACTTGTTTTAAAAACATACCTGTTACATATGTATCGGAGTCGGAGTCGGACAGAAACACAAAATAATCATTTTTACAAGACTGGTGGACTCGAAGCAAAAATCAATATAGGAACTTCAGCTAGTAACAAACGGGCTCGGAGTCGGAGTCGAGGAAGTTATCGGAACCGGGATCGGAAAAAAATAAATTTGTTTTTTCCTTCAAATTCCTCTCATTTCATATTCTATTTCCATTCCGCCTTCGCCTCTGATTTTTTTATCGTTATTTCGACAATAGACTTTCCACAATATGCAAACAGAACTGATAATCTTTACAAACAAAATTCTTAAGCTTAAGACCAGTTCCGATCCCACCTCCGCTAATTATCACATACTTTAAAAACCTTTTTAGAACTCGAAATCGAAAACAACATAGAAATGGAATTCACATCTTCGATAAAAACAAACTCTCATGCCAATACCCATTCCAATCCCGCCTCCGCTAATGCTAATCATGACATCATCAACTTTATTCATTTTCATCATAACTTCATGATTAAACCTAGGTCGCCATAACATAGCAAAGGAGCTTAAAAAAAAACTCTACCCTCATATGACCGTGGGGAACAATTATATTTTAGAGCCATTCTTTTAAAACTTATTGCAGAGACCGACGAAACCCTAAATTAACAAACTTAATAAAACTAGGGCACGGGTTTTAAAACCCTGCCATTCTACCAACAACGAAACCCTAAATTAAAGCATAAACCTAATCTACCTCAACTCACTGTAAAAATCTATAATCTACCTCACTGTAAATTCTTAATCTAACTTACACCATAGTAAAAACCTTTAATCTAATCTAAATCTACTGCAAATCGAAAACGACCCAACGTGATCACGATTAAGTCGTGAAAATGACAATGCCCAAAAATAGAAAGAAACGACACAACAAAATAAAACAACAAAGATAAAAACTAAAACAAATTAAAACAAGAACCTACTCATTCAATCACATTGTAGATCATAAAATTGCTTAAAACACAATGATTGAACATGTGAACAGATACAAAACACAACGAACACAACCGCAAATAAAACAACGAACAACAAAAACAAAAATAAAAGACCTACCTTAAATGCAAACAAAGCCATGCTGACTTTCTGAATCAATTCGCACACAATCCCTTCTCTATCTCGATCAATTCGCTCAAAATGAACTCTGCTATTGCTCTTCGCGCTTTCAGACTTGTAATAACAACAATAATAATCGGCTTTAACCCTTAATAAAGAAAAAAAAAATGTGAATTTCTACCTACATCGGCAACCACCATTAATGCATTAAAACACAGTAAAGGCGGAGTCGGAACTGTAAGAGAACAAACACTGGTCTATAGTGCAACTTCCGTCAAAATGTCAACGACACAAAAAAAAGGGCGGGGTCGGAACCAAAATGGAAACAGGATCTTAAAATCATAAACTTTCCAAACCTTATTCCCATTTCGACTCCGCGTCCGATAACTAAAAACAAAACAAAAACAAAAACAAAAGTTAAGTAAAAGATCAACCTAATAAAACAAAACACAAAAACCGAGACAAACAAACATTAAAAAGGTAGTGGAGTCAGAATCAGAATTGAATTTGATTTTGCAAATTTTGAATAGAACCATCCCAATTCCCACTCCTGCTTCGCTTTCGCTAAAGAGAAAAAACAAAGGCAAAGAAAAGACCGTTTGGATCAGAACCAAAAAATACACCTCAAAAGACCTTTCAAAACCCGATTCAGCTCCGGTTCCGCTTCCGACAGAGAAAACAAAGAAGAAAAACAAAATACTGGGAAAAACTATAATCCAAATTTTGTTCCAAAAACAACTAAGTACAAAAAACACAAAGGGGGACCCATTTTGACCAAGACAAAAGATGGGGAGGTTATGCAAGGCATAACACATTGGTTAAAAGGGAAGTAAGTTGATGGTCATCGAGCTGATCTGGGTCGTTTCCCACTACTCACAACCATTGATCTAAAACTTGCAAATATCAAAGGGAAAGCGGGTTGCTGACATGTGGCTTTCTTGTCAGTTTGTAAAGCATGATGGGGCCATGATGTTGATAAATAATATCTACACTTGGTGGAAACAAAACACAATGGATTTTGACTTATCTAAAAATAAATTATTCAAACCTTGTTGTCTCCATTTGCACTACTCACTAGTCCACATCAAGATTGAATCAACGACAAACATTCAAAGTTTCTAAAATGTACACCATTGAATCATTCTAGTTTGCACAAGTGAATAATGATGGTGGAGTTGACGGTTTTCTCTCAAATTGATGGATTTTTTTTCCATAAAACCTTTCCTTAAAGCTTATTTTTTATTGTTAAAGCATTCCCAATGCATCTAGAGATTGTTGAAGAGCTATTTGATCATTTGGCATTGTGAAATCAAGGTTTCCTATATCATGTAACCAGTAAGTGAAATTTACCTTTTGAACTTGAATTTACCCTAATTTCCACTTTCAATTGTGATTTTTGTTTCTTTCTCCCTAAATTAGGCTTATTTTAAGGTTTGACATTCTTTGAATTATTGTAAATTGTGCTTTTAGTTTGTTCTTTGCGTCAAGTCTTTCCTTGATAAGGAAACCCTACTTTAAACCAATCAAGCCTTAGTTTAAATTGTCTATTACATATGGCACCTAAATTCCAAGCGTCTACATCAATGGTCCAAGTTTTTGAGTTGAAACCTACAATTAGTCCTCTAGTTTATGATTTAATTGACCAATTAAAGCCCTCTACATCTGATAAAGAAAACGGACAACCTATCTATCATGGCCCCAAAACTAAGTTTGACATAACTGATAAGTTTTGCATGGTTAAGGATGTTTCTATATCATACTTTGGATGGAATCCTTTCCATGGATGGTGTGGAAATAGAAATTATAGAATTCCAATGTGCAATCCATGGAGGTTGTATATGGCTAGGTTGGTTGTTCCCAACATGTATATAGATGTGGATCTTCTCAAGGACATTGTTGCAAGCTATGACCCCCTAGTTAGGGTTGTCAAGACTCGTGATGCATAAAATATCATATGGGTTACTAGGGAATAAATTGCATATGTGTTCACGTTGAATAAATGGAGCAATGACATGGTCAATATTGATAAGAAGAAGTTGAAAGAAGAATATGTGAAAGTAAAACACAATTTTAGGGTCTTAGTGCTGACCAAATTTTTGATATCAATGGGGAAGGGAAAATAAAAAAGAAAAATTACTTTGGGACCTTCTGATGTTGATCCCCTCCCCATTAAATATTTCCTCATATTTTTAGAAGACCTTTTATTCCCTTTGCCAAATTTTAGGGTTTGATCCTGGCTCTAGCATGCCAATTGCTGAAATGTACATTGCTGCAAGTATCTAGCACCCTAGCATAAATTCTTTATATGATTTTTCCACCTATTTAGTAGACGAAATTCACAAAGGGTTGGTAGCATTCAAGAATGGGTAGCCTAGTGTTAGATTCTAGTGGTTTTCACTATTCATGCACATGTTTCTTTTTAAAGGTGTTGACAACTTTGGCTAGGATATGTAACTTAAAAGGACTATGGATGGAATTGAAATGCCAATGCAATCATGGACTCGTTTATTGGATAAGAATGAGAAAAAGACTAGTTTTGTGATTGCTACCAATCCTTTTTCTTCTAAGTTGAGAAATTCTTTAATAGTGGATGTGCCTAGGGTCCCCAAAGAACTACATGACTTTTTGAGGCCAACTGAGAGGAGGCTTGATTTAAAACAATTTCAGAACTGGGGAGATGTAATCCCCTATAAGGATTGTATAGTTCTGAGGGTATTTGGCACACAACTGATACCTCATAATCCCTAGGGACTTGCTCATTTAAGGATTGGTTTTTTGGAGGTAATATTGAAGTTGGGAAATGTGGATGACTTTTTCCTGAATTAGAAGAGAAAGGGAACCTATTTTCCTACATACACTATGTTTTCTAATTTTCTAATGATAACACATGGATGGAGAAACATTATGGACAATTACCTCAAGCCCTATGATATGAAGATTCAATCATATAAGACTTATGATCCTGAGGGGTTTATAGTATAGTTGATGAAGAGAAATAAGGGAGGCAGATATGTTCATACCCATTCTTTTCTTGAGGATCTCATCAGAAATATTTTTGACCTTGATGTATAGAATGACAAAATCGGGAAGTGGGGTGTTTTTATAAAACTAGAGAGAGAAAGAAGGGTCAAGGAACCAGATTTTCAAGCTTTGTCAAATATTAGTGACCCAATTTTGAAGATTAATATAGTTTTGAATTTTTTTATAGGGTTTTTGCTAATCTAAAAAAAGAAAGGATTGTACAAGATAAGGGGAAGGCCCCTATGATAGAGGGGTAATCAACCCTACAATCTTCCAACAATGTGCACATTTATTCAAGGAGGAAAATCACAATAGAAAAGAAACAAACAATTGTAACCCTTGTACAGTTTGAGGAGTCAAAGGTGAAATATCCATAGCAACAATTACCTCCATTGTCACCATAAAAATCTTCTACTCCAAAAATAATTGTGTTGGATTCACCAACCAAGGAGCCATCCTCTCAAAAGGAGCCATTAATAAAAAGGAAAAAGGTTGAAGCTACCAACCTTGTTGATTCTCTTGTAGATGATTCTAATGATGAAATTGTTATATCCAAGGATGAAGTAAGGTAGGGAATGCCATCCCCTACAAGAGGTACTTAGCCACAAGCTCTAATCCTTAGATTAAGCAAAGATGACTTCAATGGAATAAATAGCTCTGAGGATGTAAGCTTCCAAGATTATGAAAGCTTTATGGAGGATGATGAATTCCTTAAAACACAATCATTCAAGGAGTTTATATGGAAACCCATGAAGGATGAGTATTCCTTGAATGGAAAAAATAAGGCAAGTGAGAACTTAGAGAAGCCACAAAGGATTATTAAGGTTGAGGTTTAAGATGAAATGAGAGCAAAATATTTGAATATTATTGTAGTAGAGGATAGTGTTGAATTAACCACCAGCATCTCCCTTCAGGTTCATGACATGGTTTAACCACCTCTCATGGATCTTAACTAATGCTTGTATCAGGCATTGACAGGTCAATCTTTTGGTGCAATGACGAGGCTGACAATTGGTATCAGAGTTGGTCACTATTTTGAACCCCTCGGGTGACACTGAGGGGGGGATTGTTGGACTAACTGCTAGCATCTCCCTTTAGATTTGCGACATGGTTTAACCACCTCCCATGGATCTTAACTGATGCTTGTATTAGGCATTGACAGGTTGATATTTTGGTGTAACAATAAGGCCAATATGTAGAGAATTGGTAAGAAAGAGTGGAGTAATATTACTCCCAGAATGGGACTTGCTATCAACCATTTCATATGATACTATAAGGAGACAAGATTCCCCTATATTTAATAGTGAATAAGAGGTAATATTAGCCTTGTAGGGGTCAAACTTCAGTCAACAATGGGACATTCTTGCTATTTGGGGTCTAGCCCCAACCACAAAGAAGCCTGAAGTTACAGATGTTGTTGTAGGGGTCAAAGGGGGATTGATCATAAAGAGAGTTTAAGATACATTGACATTGGAAGCAACAACCATAAGTGTCAATGTGGCACAATTTACTAAGGCTACAGTTGAGTCACTAACAAAGGAAAGAGACAAATTTAGGACTCAATACAATGAAATGGTGGTAGAATAAAACTTGAGTCAATAAAAAATAGGACAAATGCATAATCAAATGGTTATGTGGAAATACAAATTCCAATCACTATAGTAAGGCACCTCTCATGCCACAATTTTTCCTCCACCTTCTCCAATTTTTTCACCACCTCAAACTCAAGATGAGGTTACTCCCACTTAATCTATGGATGTGAAAACTACACAATCAGCTCCTGAAGCATCAGATGCCCCTCAAACTAAGGAGGTTACCAAAGAAGAGATGATGGAGAAGCTAAAGAATTATGAAGATATAATTGATGATCCTATTTAATTGAACAATATGAAAATTGTTACAACAGTGCTTGAGCACCTAAATAAGGGATTTGAGAGGAAATTAATTAGTATTCATGCTAATTACTCTTCCATGTTTGATGTTGTAATGAACTTCGATAGGGACAAGGAAGTGGCAATCACATTGATGGAGAGGTGGATTCCCAAGTACCAATACTTAAGGCTTATGAAAGTTGGATCTAAACATTATGTGGATAAGCAACTTAGTATTCAACCCACTCTCAAACTTGTGGGTGGAATCAAAGGTTTCCAAGGGAGAATTGAACCATTGCAAGCAAAGATTAGAGAGATGATGAGGTTTGATGAGCTGAATTTTAGAAAATTCCTAGACATTTTAAGTGAAGATGGTAAAATCAAACCCTTGTAGGAATGGAAGGACCAGGATGCTCAAGTAATGACCTCATAGGCCAAATTGATTTATGAGGGAGTTCATTTGGATTTGTTAAAGAAGAGTATGGATATGCTCACTCATACAATAATTTTCCTTGAGGAGTTTTATAAGGAAGCTAACCATGTGGTAGTCAAGTATTCTCCATATAGGTTACAAGCTGACAAGATCAATAGATTCAATTGGCCTTTTGAGGAGTTTCAGCTCTGAAAATATAAATACCTTAATGCCTTGGTTATTTAAGTTGTTTTTGTGGGGATGTTTATTCTAAATTTTGGTTCTAAGTCTACAACGATGGAGAATAACAGTAGGGAGAATATAATACATGGCCTACAACTAATTCAGATTAGGGCTTCGATACAGTAATATTAAAATATTATATTCTCTCCAATTTTAAATTGATGACAAGGATACAGACGTGGAGGAACTTGTCCTTTCCCTCTTTCTTCATTTTATGCTTTTCTTCCTTCAAGCTTGGAGTACATGGGATGAATTTTCAAAGCACATGGATATATTTCTAAAACAACTAAAAGGTGCCTTTTGGAAGGTGGGATAAATCTTCATTGATAAATGCAAATTGTTTTCTCCCACATGATGTTTTCCCTCCTTTTAGTTGAAAATATAACTACATTGGCGACTATTTTGTATCGATCAAATGAGAATTTCGCATGTGTATATTTTGACCAAAGCTTGTTTTCTCCTTCATTTCAATAAGAATGAATTCACAATCAAATGTATAAGTTGATGATTGATCACTGAGAAAAATTGGTAATGAGAATACAAAGAATAGTTTAGAGCTTTTTCTTAGGTTTTTGAGTCTAGTTGATATGTAAATGTAGCTTTCGATAATAGTACTAGCATTTAAATTGAAAATGGTGCAAATTCAAATCCATTTCACTCTTGGTGTATTCATTTCATGAACTATTAATAAAATGATCAAGGGTTGTTTTGTTAATCTTCATTGTGCTCTAATGAATGTTTAGTTTTGTCCTTATTTTTAATTCAAAGAATTAACAAAATTGCTTGGATGAAGCTATAGGTTCACATAATTTGAGTATCAGGATTTTTATAAGAAGTTATGGTTTAGGATATAATGGTATGATGTTTTAATGCAGTATTGTAGAAGCTTTGTGGTGCTTAGTGTTAATCTGTAATTTAATTATGCTTGTATTGAGATTGACTCTATTTATTGGGTTAAGGCACTAATCCAGGTTTTGTATTTGTGAAGTGATTCTTGGTCTTTCATTAGAAAATATAAATTCATAAACAAACATTCTATCAAATTGTAATTGTTATTAGTTCATATCTAATTCTTCATTCTCTACTCTAAATGTTAAATGTGTAAAGGATCTACCAAATTCTTGAAAAAAAAAAAATTATTGAGTTGTGGTTAAGAGAATGTATCTATTATTTGCAATATGTTGGGTCATTAAGTGCTTAAGTATTCAGGTACATTATGGGACCACCCTTCTGAGTTTTGTAGATCCCAAGTGTAGGAGGAAAGAATTGTTGTTTTCACTCGTTTGTTGGCCAATCCCTTCAGGTTGCTAAGAATTGGAAATGGCAATTCCATAGGCTTCTTTAAAGATCAGCTTGGTTCTTAAAAAAAAATTGACAAGATCAAGTTGAAAAGAGGGCTTGTGTGGCTAATGCAAAGGTTAAGAATGCTACAACAAAATAAATATGGAAAAATTTGGAAACTATCTATGAAAGTGATGATAAAGTCAAGGAGGAAAATTTGTAGACTTAAAGAGCTTAGTTTGAAGGTTTGAGAATGAAAGAAGATGAGAAAATTTCTACATCCATGCTTTGGTTTGATGAAGTTGTCAACCATATCCGAGGTCTTTGTGAAATATTGGAAGAGAAGGTGGTTGTAAAGAGGTTACTTAGATCTCTACCTAGAAGGTTTGATCCTAAAATATCTACTATTGAAGAAGCTAAAGTTCTGAATACTTTAAAGATCATTGAGTTGTATGAAATACTAACTGCATTTCAAATAAGATTTGAAAGTGAATATTCTATAAGGATAGAAGATTATTTTAGATTATCTTTGAAGTAGGTTGAGCAAGATTATGATTATGGATTAGATTCAGAAGAAGAAAAAATTATTAGAAACTTGCAAAGAGGTTTTGGTTAGTACAAAGGTAAATTACCTCTCAAATGTTTCAATTGTGGAGAAGTTGGAAATTTCATGGCTAAGTGTCCCCATAAGAATACTAACAATGTTGAAAAAAAGAATGGAAAGAAATATTTTCATAGAAGATTCAAAGATCACATAAATTAGAAGAGATTATTCTATTGAAGGTGAAGATGAAGATGCATATGGAGAATAAAATGGAAAAGCTATATTCATGGCTTTTGAAACTATTGAAGGAGATGTTGAAATGGGTTCCAAAGATAATAAAGAAGAAGCAGATCTTATGGAAAAATTTCTATGGGCGAAAAAAGAAATCAAGAAGATGAAGGAAAAAATTACAAAAGAAGTGAGAGCCAAAGAAAGAATATCAAAAGATTTGAAGGTTGCAAAAACATTGATTGTTGATCTAAAGAGTCAAAAAAAAAAAAAAAAAGAGTTTAATAAATTATAATGGAGAGATTACTATAGAGAGACAAAGTTTTTGAGAAGATTGAAGAAAAAATTGTTGCATCCAGAAAAAATATTGAGAAAGTAAATCAATGAATGTAGTTGAAATTCAGTAAAAGTACTAAAACCCTAGATTAGATATTGGAAGGCCAGAAAGCTTCACATAGAAAAACTGGAGTAGGTTTTGATGATCAAAATAAAAAGGTGACAAAATAGTCAAGGAAGACTACTATGGAAATTTTTTAAGTGAAAAGTTCTAGAAGTTAAAGGTCAAAAAATACAATGACAAGTGATAGAAGTATGACATAGAATGATGGATTTATTCAAGTGCAGAACAAAAGAAGAAGATTCAAAAGACAAGGATACAATACCAGGTCAAACCTTTTTTCTTTGGTTATTGATTTAATTACAATGATTATGGACTTAAAATCATGGATTGTAGAAGAGTTACAGTAAGAAGAAATCATTTTGTCAATAATAATGCATTTGCGCATCTATACAAATTTAATGCCACTTTTTTCAAGTGCAAATATTTTGGACATGTTACAAGGAACTCTAGAAGTAATTTTGTGAGTTCCTCGTTATTGGATAAATTAAGATGTGTTATTTTAGAGAAGGTTTGGAAGATGATCCCTGATGAAAAGAAGTTTGAAAAATCTACGATTGCCTAGACTGCTTTACATGCTCAAAAGGAGAACCTATGGATTATTGATAGTGGTTTCTCTAGTCATATGACTGGAGATAAAAGTAAGTTCATGAATTTCAAGAAATTTGAAGGTGGTTCCACTACCCTTGGCAATGATTCAATTAATTAAATTTTTGATAAGGATACTTTAAGTCTTGATGGTGATAAAACAAACACACATGATGTTTTGTATGTTGAAGGTTTAAAACATAATTTGTTGAGGGTCAGTCAAATGTGTGATAAAGGATACAAGTTATCATTTAGTGCTAATGGTTGTGAAATCATAGAATCAAGTGCCAGTGAGTTGATTGTGGAAGGAAGTGAGAAAAATAGTGATACTTATCACCTCAGTGAGTTGAATGGATAGAGTTGTGTCATTTCATAGAAAGATGAAAGTTGGATTTGGCATAAAAGGTTAGGACAATTTTTTTGATTATATTATCAAGATTAGTTCAAAATGGCTGGTCTGATATATGCCAAGAATTAAGAAGCCTCAATCAATCAATTGAAAGAAATTTCATGAAGGAAAGCAGACAAGAGGAAAATTTCATGCTAAGTATTCTACATCAAAACCATTATACTTGGTACATACAGATCTATGCAAACCAATGATGACTAAGACTCCACAAGGAGATTGGTATTTCATGATGTTGATTGATGATTATACTAGGATGTCTTGGATTCCATATCTAAAAGAGAAGTCAAAAGCTTTTGAAAATTTCAAAGAATTTAAGACTATGGTGGAGAACGAAACTGAAAGGACAATCAAAGTCTTCATATCAGATAGAGGTGGGGATTTTATAGCTAAGAAGTATGGAAATTTATATGAAGAGCATGAAAGAAGAATGCAACCATGAGTTTCAATGTGGCACAATTTACTAAGGCTAGAGTTGAGTCACTAATAGAGGAAAGAGACAAATTAAGACTCAATACAATGAAATCATTGTAGAATACAACTTAAGTAAAAATAAATAGCACAAATATAGACTCAAATGGCTTTGTGGAAATAAAAATTACAATCACTATATTTGGGCACCTCTCATCCCATAATTTTTCCTCCATCTTCTCCAATTTTTTCACCACGTCAAACTCAAGATGAGGTTACTGATCCCACTTAATCTGAGGATGTGCAAACTACACAATCGGCTCCTAAATTCTCAAATTCCCCTCAAATTGAGGAGGTTACCAAAGGTGAGCTGATGGAGAAGCTAAAGAATTATGAATATAGACTTGATGATCTTGTTCAATTGAACAATATGAAAATTGTGACAATAGTACTTGATCACCTAAATAAGGGAGTTGAGAGGAGATTGATTAGTATTCATGCTAATTACTCTTCCATGTTTGATACTATAATGAAATTTGATAGGGACAAGGGAGTGGCAATCCCACTGATGGAGATGTGGATTCTTAGGTACTAGGACTTAAGGATTATGGAAGTTGGATCTAAACATTATGTGGATAAGCCACTTAGTATTCAACCCACTCTCAAACTTGTGAGTGGAATCAAAATTTTCCAAGGGAAAATTAAACCATTGGAAGCAAAGATTAGAGAGATGGTGAGGTTTGATGAGATAAATTTCATCCTATTCCAAATTTTTTTAAGTGAATATGGTAAATTCAAACCCTTGTAGGAATGGAAGGACTGGGCTACTCAGGTAATAACCTCCTGGGCCAAATTTATTTGTGAGGGAGTTCATTTGGATTTGTTAAAGAAGATCATGGATATGCTCACTCATATAGGAATTTTCCTCGAGGATTTTGATAATGAAGATAACCATGTGGTAGTCAAGTATTCTCCATAAATTTTACATGCTATCAAGATCATTAGATTCAATTGGGATTTTGAGGAGAATTTTTAGCTTTGGAAAGATAAATACCTTGATGTCTTGGTTGATTAAGTTGTCTTTGTGGGGGTGTTTATTCTAAATTTTGGTTCTAAGTCTACAACAATGGAGAATAATAGTAGGGAGAATATAATACATGGCCTAGAACTAATACAGATTATGCCTTTGATATAGTAATATTAAAATATTATATTCTCTTCAAATTGAAATTCATGACAAGGATGCAGACATGGAGGCACTTTGTCTTTTCCTCTTTCTTCATTGTATTATTTTCTTCCTTCAAGCTTTGAGTACATGGGATGGATTTTTAAAGCATGTGGATATATTTCTACAACAACTAAAACATGCCTTTTGGAAGGCAATAAAAATTATCATCGACAAATGCAAATGGTTGTGTCCCACATAATGTTTTCCCTCCTTTTAGTTGCAAATATAACTATATTGGGGAATATTTTGTATTAGTCAAATGAGAATTGGACATGTGTACATTTTGGCCCAAAACTTGTTTGCTCCTTCATTTCAATAAGAAGTAATTCACGGTCAAATGTATAGGTTGTTGATTGATCACTGAGCAAATTTTTCAATGAGAATACAAAGGATAGTTTAAAGTTTTGTCTTAGGTTTTTTAGTCTAGTTGATATGAAAATGTATTTTTTGATAACAGTACTAGCATTTGAATTGAAAATGGTGAAAATTCAAAACCATTTATCTCTTAGTGTATTTATTTCATGAACTATTAATTAAATTATCAAGGGTTGTTATGTTAATCTTCATTGTGCTCTAATGAATGTGTGGTTTTGTCCTTATTTTTAATTTAAATAATTAACAAAATTGCTTCGATGAAGCTATAGGTTCATGTAATTCGAGTATCAAGATATTTATAATAAGTTATGGTCTAGGCTATAATGGTATGATGTTGTAATGCAGTATTGTAGAAGCTTTGTGGTTCTTAGTGTTAATTTGTTTCTTGGATTAAGGTACTGATCTGGGTTTTGTATTTGTGAAGTGATTCTTACTATTTAATCACCAAATATAAATTCGTAAAAAAACATTCTATCAAATTGTAATTGTTATTACTTCATATCTAATTCTTCATTCTTTGCTCTAAATGTTAAATGTGTAAAGGATCTTCCAAATTCTTGAAAGTTTTCATAAATTGAGTTGTGGTTAAGAGAATGTATCTGTTATTTGCAATGAACTAGGTCATTAGGCGCTTAAGTCTTTAGGTAAATTATGGGATCACACTCCTGAGTTTTATAGAGCCCAAGTGTAGGAGGAAAGCATTGTTGATTTCACTTGTTGTTTTGGTCAATGCCTTTGGGTTGCTAAGAATTGGAAATGGAAATTCTATAAGCTTCTTTGAAGATCAACTTGGTTCTTAAAAAATAACCAAAAAGATCAATTTCAAAAGAGGGCTTGTGTGGCTAATGAAAAGGCTAAAAATGCTACAACAAAAGAAATATGGAAAAATTCAGAAACTATCTACGAAAGTGATGATTAAGTCAAGGAGGAAAAATTGTAGAATTACAAAGCTTAGTTTGAAGGTCTAAGGATGAAAGAAGATGAGATCATTTCTACATTCATACTTTGGATTAATGAATTTTTCAACCATATCCGAGGTCTTAGTAAAATCTGGGAAGAGAAGGTGGTCGCAAAGAAGCTACTTAGATCTCTACCTAGAAGGTTTGATCCTAAAATATCTACTATTGAAGAAGCTAAATATTTGAATACTTTAAATATGATTCAATTGTATGAAATACTAACTACATTTGAAATGCGTTCTAAAAATGAATATTCTGTAAGGAAAGAATGTGCTTTTAGAGTATCTTTGAAGAAGGTTGATCAAGATTATGATTATGGAGCAGATTCAAAAGAAGAAATTTTTATTAGAAAGTTGCAAAGAGGTATTGATTAGTACAAAGGTAAATTACCTCTCAAATGTTTCAATTGTAGAGAAGTTGGATATTTTTTGGCTAAGTGTACCCATAAAAATACTAACAATGTTGAAAAAAAGAATGGAAATAAATATTTTCATAGAATATTCAAAGATCAGAGAAATCATAAGAGATTCTATACCAATGAGGAAGAATATTATTTTACTAAAGGTGAAGATAAAGATGCATCTAGAGAAGAAAATAAAAAAGCTATGTTCATGGCTTTCAAAATTGTTGAAGGAGATGTTGAAATGGGTTCCAAAGATAATAAAGAAGAAGTAGATCTTATGGAGAAATCTCTATGGGTTGAAAAAAAAATCAAGAAGATGAAAGATAGAATTACAGAAGAAGTGAGAGTTAAAGAATGTTGGAAACACAAGGGTAGACAACTGAGAGGGTGGGGTGAATTAGTTGTCATAGAATTTCAAACTTATTAATTTTTTTAACCCTTATTCTCAGATTTTATTAATAACCATGAAAGCATAAATAAACAACAATTAAGAAATAAACATAACACCAAGATTTTTGTGTGGAAACATTGTTAGGGTAAAAACCACGGTGGAGGTTAATCTACAAGTTTATACTCTATTAAAATTATAAGAAGAATAAATGGGAATGCACATGCATTTAGGCACACTTCCTAGAGCTCACTGCTCAAATACAAGGGAAGACTCACTATCTTATAGAAACATTCAAATTAAATCCATTTGAAGAATTTGAACCGAGAAAAGTAGGATCTGCTAATGCCTGATTACATTTATCATTAAGCACATGAATAATTCTTCACTTTTCTTCACTCTTCTTCACACTGTTTTTCCTTCGAATGATTTGATCTTTATTCGTACATAGCACTCACACAACTCACATCATGCATTCCATAAATAAAATAAACAGTCACTCATATATATATGCAACAAGTACTTACATTGCTTAATGTTGGATTGAACAAAATAATAGAATGAATGTGAATTATCGGTCCAAAACAATAAATATTATTAAAGAAAATCTACCAAGGTTGTCCACAACATATTAGAGAGCCAAAAAATGTCCTCAAACACAAAACACCTTCAAATATATTTCCTTGAAGATACACAACACGCTTCAATCACCATGTCGTCCATGAATGTGAAAAACATGGACATGCAAGAGAAAATAACAGATCACGAGCACAACAATCAATGTGGATGTGCAACATAGATAGAGCACGATCTAGAAAAATCCACAAACACCACATGAACATACACAACAACTCAGATTACCGGAATCACATTATCTTCTTCCAGGAACACCAACTATAGTAACAGAATAACTATCAGAACATAAAAACTCATAGCTTTCTCAAATCTTCATGTGCACCTCTAAAAATTTTGGTGGATAAACTAGATAGAATTAAAAACAAACCCTTTAATCTAAAACTTCTCACCATCAACATACTAAACTTTCCATCATACTGATCTTCACTGCTTCACAGACAACCTTCAACTTATTTTATTATAATTTTCTCAATATCCTCAACATATACAATCTTAAAAACATTTATGCTAATAGTGCTGACATCAATGACAACCAAATATTAGAAACACAACCACAACATCGAACAATCTCCCCCTTTGGCATTGATGGTAACACATGATGTGAAAAACACCATCAACGTAACTAACTTCAACACTTACTCCCCCTTAGGTTCTGAATTTTCTCCCATGACTTCTTCCAGATTTTCACATTGCTCTTCACCTCCTTGATTCTTCAATAGTTTTTAAAATTATTCTTCTCCCCCTTTGACATCAATGAAAAAGATAGACAAGCTCTAAACCACATATCTGATTAATCTGACTACTCCCCTTGAGTAGCAGCCACCACAACATCAATCTAAATCAAGATATGACTATGAAATGCTCATATTGATGCAATGTATTGCATATTAGTTTTGATTAGGAGGGGTGATCACCCCTAACTTCCGTCTAAGATACTCAAAATTATCCTTAGGTAATGGCTTAGTAAAGATGTCTACAATTTGTTCCTTAGTAGCCACATACTCCAGTCTAGCTTCCTTATCACTCACCTTGTGTCTCAAAAAGTGGTACTTGATAGATATATGCTTGGTATTTGAATGCAACACTAGATTCTTAGAAATGTTAATTGCACTTGAATTATCACAGAATATATCAATAGGTTCATCATACACAACTCTGATATTTTTGAACATCTGCTTCATCCATAATACTTGAGTACAATTGCTAGCAACAACAATGTATTATGCCTCTACAGTAGACAAAGAAATGGAATTCTTCTTTTTACTTAACCATGAAATCAACTTCTTTCCCAAGAAAAATGTGCCACCACTAGTACTTTTCATGTCATTCACATCTCTCGCCCAATCAACATCAGTAAATGCACTTAAAGTAAGATCATCATCTTTAGGATACCACAAGACAAAATCAAATGAGATTCCTTAGAATCCGCTTGAAATCTTCCAACAATACATACAACATTCATGATATTAGGTCTAATTTGAGTCAAATAAAGAAATCCACCAATCATTGATTTGTATCTAGTCTAATTTTCCTTTGGAGAATCATCATCTATTATCAACTTACATCCAGTCACCATGGGTGTACCCATTGGCTTTGATTTTTCCATACCAAACTTCTTTAGCAATTATTTCACATATTTGGACTGAGATATAAAGATCCCTTTATCTAACTGATTAATTTGTAATCCCAAAAAGAATTTCATCTCTCCAATCATTGAAATCTCAAACTCATTTTTCATCTCATTAGAAAACTTCATGCACAAACCATCATCTCCTCCAAAAATGATATCATCAACAAAAACTTCCACAAACAAATCTTTATCATCATCAATCTTGAAATACATATTACAATCAGCAGTACCTTTGTTAAATCCAAGCTTCAACAAATACTTGTCCAATATGGCATACCAAGCTTTGGGGGCTTTTTTGAGTCCATACAATTCTTTCTTCAACTGACACACCTTATCTCCCTGATCAATGAATTGAAATCCATCAATTTACTCAATGCACACTTTTTCTTCCAATTCACCATTTAGAAATGTTGACTTGACATCCATCTGATAAACCTTGTAGTTTTTGTAAGTAGCATAAGCAAGAAATAGTCTCACAGCTTCAATTCTAGTAATAGGGGAAAAATTCTCTTCAAAGTCAATTCCTTCCATCTGAGAATATCATTTACATAGCAGTCTTTCTTTGTTTCTGATAACTTCACCTTGCTCATTCAATTTATTTCTAAAGACCCATTTAGTTCCAATTATATTTTTATCCGTAGGTTTAGGAACAAGAATCCATGTATTATTATTCTTCTCAATTTTTTGTAGTTTTCTTTCATTGGTTTAATCCATTGTTCATCTTTGCATGCTTCATTTGCATTACTTGGCTTAGTCTTTGATATCAAACAATATTCTTCTGCAATTATTCTCCTAGTTTGGACACCTTTGTTCTTATCACCTATAATATAATTTTCTGAATGATTTAATCTCACATACCTTGGAGTCTTAGGTTGTTCTTGAATTTTAGGCTCTTGTGATTTCTCTTCTTTACCTTCACTAGTTTCTCCTTCCTCTTGATCTTCTTGATTCACCAGAACAATCTGAACTTGATTTGAGGTCTAACCATTGTTTTTACTATCATTTTGGTCATTAGAATGATATCCACAGGTTCTGGATGGTCTAGCAATGTCTTCATCAACCTTAACATTTTCACTTTCAACCATTTTCTTCAATATCTTGTTGTAGCAGTAGTAGGCCTTTCTCTTAGTAGAATAACCAAGAAAGATTCCTTCATCACTTCTAGCATCAAAATTTCCTATACCTTCATCTCTTCTAATGTAGCATTTACTCCCAAAGATTTTGAAATATCTAACAGTAGGCTTATGACCAAACCATAGCTCAAGAGGGGTCTTACCAGTATCATCTTTGATTTTTACCTAGTTGAGGATATAAACAGGAGTACTCACAACTTCTCTCCGATAGATATGAGGAACATTTGCTTCTAGTATCATAGTTCTAGTAGCATCTTGAACTATCATGTTCTTCCTTTCCACAACTCCATTTTGCTAAGGGGTCCACAGTGTAGATAATTGTCTCTTTATTCCATGCACTTCATAGAAAGAATTACTCACAAGAAGTGAATTCACCACCTCTATTTAATCTTAGACATTTAATCTTCAATTTGTCTCTGTCTTAACCATAGCCTTGAAAATATTGAACTTCTCTAGAGCTTCAGATTTTTTCCCTTAAGAAAATAACCCACATCATCCAAGAATAATCATCAATAAGCAACATGAAATACGTATGATCTTTCAAAATTTGATTCCAGCAGGACCACACAAGTCAGTATGCACAAGCTCCAACAATTCATTTGAACAATGTTGTTTTCTTCGAAATGAAATCCTAGTTTGCTTTCTTAATAGACATTCCTTGCATATGGAACTAGTAGGCTTTACCAATTTAGGAAGATCTCTCACTACCTGAGTAGAAATTATCTTGATAATACTATCAAAGTTTACATGACACATTCTCATATGCCACAACCAACTTTCATCAACTTGAGCAATTAGACAACTTTTACTAGCAAAATTCAGGTGAAAAATGTTACCTTTTTTTTTTGTACCTAAAGCAATCACATTTCCAAAACTTCCCAATATTTAACACTGTACATATTTGAATTGAAGATTGTATCCCTTATCAACCATCTATCCAACACTCAAAATATTATGTTCCAAACCTTCAACATAAAGAACATCATCAACATTATACTTCCCATAAAAAAAATACATCCTCTGCCATGGATTATACCACCATTATTATCACCAAATATTACAACACCTAATCATACTTTTCAAGGCTCGCAAACTTGCTTTTATCACCTGTCATGTGATGTGAACATCCACTATCAATTACCCATTCGTCCTTTTCTTCAACTTGAGCAGCTAGGGCTTTCTCCACATTTGTACAACTAGTAGATTCAGTAGACATGGGTTTATTTTCCTTGATAGAAATAAAAACAAAAACTCATCTTTACTTGCATTCCCTTTATCAGATTCATTATCTATCACACCTTCATTAGCAACATAATAACACTTCTTTTGAAATATAGGCTTGTTATATCTTTTCTTAGGGACTCTTTATGAACACCTTGATACAAAATGACCTATCTTATTGCAGGAAACAAATTTAATATGAAACTTTCCTTTATACTTACCTTCTCCTTTGGATTCTCTTTGACAATAAGTGCTCCAAGCTCATTCAATTATCTTTCTTCTTCTTAATTTTGTCTCATTTCTTCCTCATACTTGAATACCTTTCTAGAAGAAATTTCACCTAGATCATATCTTTGCTTGTCTCTTCTAGATATAGTAGCTTTGAATGCAGATTCTATCTTAGGAAGGACATTACAAAATTCAATCAACTCAAAAGTAGTAACTTTACCAATCAACATATCTCTGGTTACATTTGTCATAGTTCAAAGCTCCTCAATAGTTGTAGCTTTGGTTTTGTATGCATCAAGAAAGGATCTAAGCACTTTAGCAACAATCTCTGATTCATCCAATCTTCCACTAACACATCTAATACCACACACAAATTCATTCACTCTTTGCATGAAAGTAGTAATATTCTCATCATTACCTATTTTCAATAGTTGACATTTCCCTTTCACACTCTGTAAGTTAGCAATCTTCACATTAGCATCACCTTCATACAAAGTTTCCATTTTTTTCTAGATCTCATAAGCAACCTTCAGATCCATAACATTTATCATCTCAAAATTAGTCAAAGCACTCAAAAATGATTCCTTAGCCCTAATATTGTTTTCATAATTCCTAATCTCAGCAGTAGTAGTAGGACCATTTTGAGGAATAACATACCTATTACTTGTAATGTTCTAATAAGATTCATCAATGCATCTCAAATGACACTCCATTCGAGTCTTCCATGGAGAATAGTTTGTTCCATCAAACCTTGGACTATCCTTCTTATATGTCACCATCCTAGATCACCTCAAGCCGTTAAAATTCTTCCATAAAACATGCTCTAATATAAATTTTTGGCAACACAAGGGAAGACAACTTAGAGGAGGGGTGAATCAATTGTCAAATAATTTCAAACTTATTAACTTTGTTAACCCTTATTCTTAGATCTGATTAATAACCATGAAAGCATAAATCAACAACACATCAGAAATGCACATAACACAAAGCTTTTTGCATGGAAACCTTGTTAGGCAAAAAACCACGGTGGAGGTTAATCCACAAGTTTATACTCTGTTAAAAGTATAAGAAGAATAAAGGGGAATGCACTTGCATTCAGGAACACTGCCCAGAGCTCACTGCTTAGATAAATGGGAAGACTCACTATGTTACGAAAACATTCAGATTAAATCTATTTGAAGATTTTGAACTCAGAAAGTAGCATCTATTAATGCTTGACTACACTTCCAGTTAAACACATGAACACTTCTTCAATTTTCTTCACTCTTCTTCACACTCTGCTCTACCTCTGAATGATCTGATCTTTATTCAAACATAGCACTCATGCATCTCGCATCATGCATTCCATAGATGAAATAAAAAATTGCTCATATATATCCACAACAAGTAGTTATATCGCTTCATGTCGACTTGAACAAAATAATAGAGTGAATGAAAACTATTGGCCCAAAACAATAAAAAATATTAATGTGAATCTCCCAAGGTCGGCCACAACATATTAGAGAGCCAAAAAAATTTCCTCAAACACAAAACACCTTCAAATATTTTTCCTTGAAGATCCACAACACGCTTCAATAACCCTGTCATCCATGAACGTGAAAAACATGGACATGCAAGAGAAAATCATGGAACATGAGCACAAAATTCAATGCAGATATGCAACATAGATAGAGCATGATCTAGAAAAATCCACAAACACCACATGAACATATTCAAAAACTTAGATTACGAGAATCACATTATCTTCTTCCAGGAATGCCAGCTACAATAATAGAATAACTGTCAGAACACAAAAACTTGTAGCTTTCTCAAATATTCATGCACACCTCTAAAAATTTTGGTGGATAAACTAGATAAAATTGAAAAAAAAACCTTTAATCAAAAAATTCTCACCATCACCATACTGAACTTTTCATCATACTTATCTTCACTACTTCACAAACAACTTACAACTTATTTTATTACAATTTTCTCAATATCCTCGACATATACAGTCTTAAATACATTAATGCTAATAGTGTTGACATCAATGATAATCACATATCAGAAACACAACCACAACATCCAAAAATCTCCCCCTTTGACATTGATGGCAACACATGATGTGAAAAACACCATCAACGCAACTAACTTCAGCACTTACTTCCCCTTAGGTTTTGACTCTTCTCTCATGACTTCTTCCATATTTTCACATTTCTCTTTGCCTCCTTGATTCTTCAATAGTTTTTAAAATTATTCTCATCCCCATTTGACATCATTGACAAAGATACACAAGCAAAGAACCACATATCTGAATAATCTAACTACTCCCCTTGAGTAGCAGCCACCACAACATCAATCTGAATCAAGATATGAATGTGAAATGCTCATATTGATGCAATGTATTGCATCTTAGTTTTGATTAGGAGGGGTAATCACCCCTAAATTCCCTCTAAGATACTCAAAAGTTTCCTTAGGAAATGGCTTAGTAAAGATGTATGCAATTTGTTCCTTAGTAGGCACATACTCTAGTCTGGCTTCCTTATCACTCACCTTGTCTCTCAAAAAGTGGTACTTGATAGATAAATGCTTGGTCTTTGAATGAAGCATTGGATTCTTAGAAATGTTAATTGCACTTGAGTTATCACATAATATATCAATAGGTTCATCATACAAAACTCTTATATCTTTCAGTATATACTTCATCCATAATACTTGAGTACAATTGTTAGCGGCAACAATGTATTTTGCCTCTACAGTAAACAAAGAAATGAGATTTTTCTTTTTACTTAACCATGAAATCAACTTCCTTCCTAGGAAAAATGTGCCACCACTGGTACTTTTCCTACCATTCACATCTCTTGCCCAATCAACATCAGTAAAGGCACTTAAAGTAAGATCATCATCTTTAGGATACCACAAGCCAAAATCAACTATTCCCTTCAAGTATCTGAAAAATTATTTTTATAGCAATCAAATGAGATTCCCTAGAATCAGCTTGAAATCTTCCAACAATACATACAACATTCATGATATTAGGTCTAGTTTGAGTCAAATAAAGAAATCCACCAATCGTTGATCTGTATCTAGGCTGATTTGCCTTCGAAGATTCATCATCTGTTGTCAACTTACATCTGGTCACCATGGGTGTACCTACTAGCTTTGATTCTTCCATACCAAACTTCTTTAGCAATTCTTTCACATATTTAGAATGAGATATAAAGATCCCTTTATCTAACTGATTAATTTGTAATCCCTAAAAGAATTTCATCTCTCCAATCATTGACATCTCAAACTCATTTTGCATCTCATTAGAAAACTTCATGCACAAACCATCATATCCTCAAAAAATGATATCATCAAAAAAAACTTGGACAAACAAATCTTTATCATCATCAATCTTGAAATACAGATTACAATCAGCAGTACCTTTGTTAAATCCAAGATTCAACAAATACTTGTCCAATCTGGCATACCAAGCTTTGGGGGCTTTCTTGAGTCCATACCATGCTTTCTTCAAGTGACACACCATATCTCCCTGGTCAATAAATTGAAATCCATCAGTTTACTCAATATACACTTTTTCTTCCAATTCACCATTTAGAAATGTTGACTTTACATCCATTTGATAAAACCTATAGTTTTTGTAAGCAACATAAGCAAGAAACAGTCTCACAACTTCAATTCTAGTAATAGGGGAAAAAGTATCTTCAAAGTCAATTCCTTCCATCTGAGAATATCATTTACATAGCAGTCTTGCTTTGTTTCTGATAACTTCACCTTGCTCATTCATTTTATTTCTAAAGACCCAATTATATTTTTATCCTTAAGTCTAGGAACAAGAATCCATGTACTATTCTTCTCAATTTTCTGTAGTTCTTATTTCATTGCTTTAATCCAATGTTCATCTTTGCATGCTTCATTTACATTACTTGGCCCAGTATTTGATATCAAACAATATTCTTCTGCAATTCTTCTCCTAGTTTGGACACCTTTGTTCTTATCACCTATAATATAATTTTCTGAATGATTTAATCTCACATACCTTGGAGTCTTAGGTTGTTCTTTAATTTTAGGCTCTTGTGATCTCTCTTCTTTACCTTCACTATTTTCTCTTTCCTCTTGATCTTCTTGATTCACTGAAATGATCCAAACTTTATTTGAGGTCTAACCTTTGTTTGTACTATCATTTTGGTCATCAAAATGATATCCATAGGTTTTGGATGGTCTTGAAATGTCTTCATCAACTGTAACATTCACACTTTCAACCATTTTATTCAATCTCTTGTTGTAGCACCAGTAGGCCTTGCTCTTAGTAGAATAACCAAGAAAGATTCCTTCATCACTTCTAGCATTGAACTTTTTTATATCTTCGTCTCTTCTGATGTAGCATTTACTCCCAAAGATTTAAAAATATCTAACAATAGGCTTATGAGCAAACCATAGCTCAAAAGGGGTCTTACCAGTATCACCTTTGATTTGTACCCAGTTGAGCATATAAATAGCAGTACTCACAACTTCTCTCAAATAGATATGCGAAACATTTCCTTCCAGCATCATAGTTCTAGTAGCATATTGAACTATCATGTTCTTCCTTTCCACAACTCCATTTTGCTAAGCGGTCCATGGTGTAGATAATTGTCTCTTTATTCCATGCACTTCATAGAAATAATTAAACTCACTAGAAGTGAATTCACCACCTCTATCTAATCTTAGACATTAAATCTTCAATCTGTCTTTGTCTCAACTATATCCTTGAAAATCTTGAACTTCTCTAGAGCTTCAGATTTATCCCTTAAGAAAATAACCCACATCATTCTAGAATAATCATCAATGAGAAACATGAAATACCTATAACCTTGCGAACTTTTGATTCTAGTAGGACCACACAAGTCAGTATGCACAAGCTCCAATAATTCATTTGAACAATGTTGTTTGCTTTGAATTGAAATCCTAGTTTCATTTCCTAACTAACATTCCTTGCATATGGAATTAGTAGGCTTTACCAACTTAGGAAGATCTCACATTTCCTAAGTAGAACTTATCTTGATAATATTGTCAAATTTTACATGACACATTCTCCTATGCCACAATTGGCTTTCATCAACTTGAGCAATTAAACAACTCTTACTAGCAACATTCAAGTGAAAAATTTTACCTTTTGTTTTTGTACCTCAAGCAATCACATTTCCAAAACTTCCCAATATTCTATACTTTACATCTTTGAATTGAAGATTGTATCCCTTATCAACCATCTATCCAACACTCAAAATATTATTCTTCAATCCTTCAACATAAAGAACATCATCAGCATTATGCTTACCATAAAAGAAATACATTCTTTGCCATGGATTATTCCACCATTGTTATCACCAAATATTACAACACCACCATCATACTTTTCAAGGCTCACAAATTTTCTTTTATCACCTATCATGTGATGTGAACATCCAATGTCAATTACCCATTCATCCTTCTCTTCAACTCAAGCAACTAGGGCTTTCTCCACATTTGTACAACTAGCAGATTCAATAGACACATGTTTATTTTCCTTAATAGCAATAAACACAAACTCATCTTCACTTTCATTCCCTTTATCAGATTCATCATCTGTCACACCTTCATCAATAGCATAATAACAGTTCTTTTGAAATCTAGGCTTGTTATATCTTGGCTTAGGGACTCTTTCCGAACTCCTTGATGCAAAATGACCTATCTTATTGTATGATCTGTATACGGATCTAGACTAGATTGCAGTATTTAAATGCTTTACTTTTACAATGCTTTTACAATGATTATTCCAAGTTAATTAAAATGAAATTAACTTAAGGAAATAACATAAAAAACGTAATCAAGGTGATTATAACAGAATGAAAAGAAATGAGAGACAGAAAGAGAGAAAGAGAGAAGTGCAAACAGTGTTTGATTTCGGAGTTCGTCACGAGAGTGACTACGTCTCCGGGTCCACTCCAATAGAGTGTGACCGATCCGATTAATCTCCAAATCAATTACAAAAGCACCACCATTCTCCAAGCATTTCGGCAGCGTAACGATGCTCTGATATGCAAGAATGATCTGAAAGAATTCTCCAACAAGACCTCTCTTTGACGCCTCAGCATTAGAACTTCATCACCTAAAAAAAAAACTTCCTTTTAATTCTCACCTCAAGCCCCCTTTTTATACAAAAAATTTGCTCAATTTGGCTCTCAACCAATTGATTTGCAAAATATTCTCCAAATCACCTTATCTCTCCAAAATACATAAAAATCTGCAAAAATCTCATAATCCCCCCATTTTACATAATAGATATTTGAAAATCTTTATCAAAAAATCCCATTATTAATTCTAGCCCCTAATTCACTTGTTCCCGGGCTACTATTATCTTCATTGGTTACACTTAATCCTTTAAAAAGGATTATTGTTTTTTAAGATTTTTAATTTAGGGAGGTTGTTTTAATTTATAAGGCATTCGGTTTTAAGAATGTTGACAAAACAAATCGAGGCCCATAGTTTTTTAGACAGTTTCGAGTGGCTCGTTGGTGGAGGATTATTTTGGAAGCCGGCCGGTTCGGGGTTCAAACCCCCCGGCTGGCTTTTTACTAACAAACAAATCTGTTTGTTTTAACAAAACAAACCGCCGACAATATATAGACAGCGACAGGTGCGTGGTCTATTGGTAGCCCGCGCGTATAGGAAGCCAACGGTTGAGGGTTCGAGCCCCTTGCGGGCCTGTGATACAAAATTTTGTTAACAAACACAACCGACGGATGGAGGGGAGTAAGGCAGGACACGTGGCGCGCCGAGGGTTCGCCACGTGGCGACATCTGATTAGCTGAAGCTCGATGACGAGGACTGACGTGGATGTCGACGGCAGATAAGGAGACACGTGTCGCACAGAGACTGCCACGTGGCACAAAATGATTCGCCGCTGGAGACACATCATCGCTGACTGTACGCTGACTGGATGCCGACGTGGCCGATGACTGTGCTGATGCAGACGATGACGTGGGATGCTGACTCGGATGCTGACTGTGCAGACCCGTACGCTGACTGTGTTGATGATGTGGCGTACGGATGCCACGTGTCCAATCCTGATTGGTCCGTACAAATGCCACATGCCACACTCTGATTTTTCCACATCAGATACCGTACCACATGCTGACGTCATCTGTATGGATGATGACATCATCACTGTACCTTCAGTCCACAAGTCAAACCTGAAACTTTGACCAGCTGTATCTTGAGCCTCTGATGTCGGATTTCGATGAAACAAACGTTGCCAGAATCGTCTCGATGAGCTCTTCGTGATGACGCTGACTTCGAAGATTTTTGATGATGCCATTTTTTCCACTTCCTGGACGCCCCTGATCCTAGTTTGACTGAAGGTTTGACCGGCCATAACTTGTGCAAACGGACTCCTTTTCGCTCCGTTCGAGTTGCGTTGGAACCAGGACGCTGAGATCTTTCTGATGGTGCAGATTTTGGAGAAAAATAAGACACTTCAATTTTCACTGAAAAATGTCCACCGGATCATTGTAGGAAAAACATTTAATAGGAAACTTTCCTTTATACTTACCGTCTCCTCTGGCTTCTCTTTTGACAATAAGTGCTTCAAGCTCATTCAATTATCTTTATTCTTCTTAAGTTTTTCTCATCTCTTCCTCATATTTGAATAAATTTATAGAAGAAATTTCACCCATATCATATGTTTTCTTGTATCTTCTAGAGGTAGTAGCTTTGAATGCAGATTCTATCTTAGGAAGGACATCACCGAATTCACTCAACTCAAAAGTATTAAGTTTACCAATCAACATATCTCTAGTTATATTTGTCATAGTTTAGAGCTCCTCAATAGCTATAGCTTTGGTTTTGTATGCATCAAGTAAGGATCTAAGAAATTTAGCAAAAATATTTGACTCATCCAACTGTCCACTAACACATGTAATACCACACACAAGTTCATTCACTCTTTGCATGAAAGTATTAATATTCTCATTATTACCCATTTTCAATAGTTCATATTTCCCTTTTAGACTTTGTAGCTTAACAATCTTCACATTAGCATCACCTTCATACAAAGTTTCCCACTTTTTGTAGATCTCATAAGCAGTCTTTAGATCCATAACATTTGTCATCTCAAAATCAGTCAAATCACTCAACAATGCCTCCTGAGCCCTAATATTTTATTCATCATCCCTAATCTCAACAGTAGTAGTAGGACCATTTTGAGGAATAATATACCTATTAATTGTAATGTTCTAATAATATTCACCAATGCATCTCAAATGACACTCCATTCAATTCTTCCATGGAGAATAGTTTTTTCCATCAAATCTTGGACTATCCTTCTTATATGTCACCATCCCAGATCACCTCAAGCTATTAAACTTCTTCCAAGGAACATGCTCTGATACAAATTGTTGGCAATACAAGGGAAGACAACTCAGAGGGGGGGGGTGAATCAATTGTCATAAAATTTCAAACTTATTAAATTTGTTAACCCTTATTCTTAGATCTGATTAATAACCATGAAAGCATAAATCAACAACACATCAGAAATACACATAACACCAAGATTTTTGCTTGGAAACCCTATTAGGGGAAAAAACCACGGTGGAGGTTAATCCACAAGTTTATACTCTATTAAAAGTATAGGAAGAATAAATGGGAATGCACATGCATTCAAGCACAGTTCCCAGAGCTGACTGCTTAGATACAAGGGAAGAATCACTGTCTTATGGAAACATTCAGATTAAATCCATTTGAAGAATTTGAAATCAGAAAGTAGCATCTGCTAATGCCTGATTACAGTTCCAGTTAAGCACATGAACACTTCTTCACTTTTCTTAACTCTTCTTCACACTCTGCTCTACCTTCAAATGATCTGTTCTTTATTCACACATAGCACTCACACATCTCACATCATGCATTCCATAAATGAAATAAACAATCACTCATATATATCCGCAACAAGTAGTTACATCGCTTCATGTTGGCTTGAACAAAATAATAGAATGAATGCAAACTATCAACCCAAAACAATAAAGAGAATTAATGTGAATCTACCAAGACTATACAAAACATATAAGAGATCCAAAACAATGTCCTCGAACAGAAAACACCTTCAAATATAATTTCTCGAAGATCCACAACACACTTCAATCACCCTGTCGACCATGGACATGAAAAACATGAACACACAAGAGAAAATCATGGATCGCGAGAAAAATGATCAATGCAGACATGTAACATAGATAGATCACAATCTAGAAACATCCAAAAAAGCCATAGGAACATATGCAACAACTTAGATTACTAGAATCACATTATCTTCTTCTACGAACACTAGCTACAGTAACATAATAACTGTCGGAACACAGAAACTCATAGCTTGCTCAAATCTTCATGTGCACCTTTGAAAATTTTGGTGGATAAACTAGATAGACTTGAAAACAAACCCTTTAATCTAAAACTTCTCACCATCAACATAGTGAACTTTCCATCATACTAATCTTCACTGCTTCATAGACAACCTGCAACTTATTTTATTACAATTTTCTCAATATCCTCAACATATACAGTCTTAAAGACATTATTGCTAACAGTGTTCAACCACATATTAGCAACACAACCACAACATCCAAAAAATAAATAATATCAAAATATTTGAAGGTTGTAAAAAAATTGATTGTTGATCTAAAGACTCAAACAAAAGAAGAAAAAAGAGTTGAAGAAGTTTTGAAAGAGAGATTACTATAAAGAGACAAAGTTTGTGAGAAGATTGAAGAATTTTTTTTTGCATCTAGAAAAGAGCATGAGAAAGTAAATCAATGGATGCAGTTGAAGTTTAGTAAAAGTACTAAAACCCTAGATTAGATATTGGAAGGCCAGAAAGCTTCACATGGAAAAACTAGAGTAGGTTTTTATGATCAAAATAAAAAGGTGATAGAATAGTCAGGGAAGGCTACTATGGAAAGTTTAGAAGTGACAAGTTTTAGATGTTTAAGGTTAGAAAATACAATGACAAGTGATAGAAGTATGACGTAGAATGATGGATTTATTCAAGTGTAGAACAAAAGAAGAATATTCGAAAGACAAGGATACAATACCAGGTCAAACCTTTTTTCTTTGGTTATTGCTTTAATTACAATGATTATGGACATAAGGCCATGGATTGTAGAATATTTCTAGTAAGAAGAAATAATTTTGTTTGTAATAATGAATTTGCACATCTATACAAATTTAATGCCACTTTTTTCAAGTGAATTTTTTTTGGACATATTGCAATGAACTCTAGAAGTAATTTTGTGAGTTCCATTTTACTAGATAAAAGAAGAAGTGTTGTTTTAGAGAAGGTTTGGAAGAGGATCCCTGATGAAAATAAGTCTGAAATATTCTATGATTTCTCATACTACTTTACATGCTCAAAAGGAGAACCTGTGGATTATTGATAGTGGTTTCTCTAGTCATATGACTGGAGATAAACACAAGTTCATGAATATCAAGAAATTTGAAGGTGGTTACATTACCCTTGGATATAATTCAATTGATTTAATTTTTGATAAGGTTACTTTAAGTCTTGATGGTGATAAAATAAATGCACATGATGTTTTGTATGTTGAAGGTTTAAAACATAATTTGTTGAGTGTCAGTCAAATGTATGATAAAGGATACAAGTTATCCTTTAGTGTTAGTGGTTGTCAAATCATAGAATCAAGTATCAATTATTTTATTATGGAAGGAAGCAACACAGATAGTGATATTTATCACCTCAGTGAGTTGAATGGATAGAGTTGTCTCATTGTGTAGAAGGATGAAAGTTTGATTTCACATAAATTTTGATGATATTGTCAAGATTAGTTCAAAAGGGTTAGTCATAGATATGCCAAGAACTAAGAATCCTTAATCAATCAATTGCAAGTAATGTCATGAAGGGAAGCAGAAAAGATGAAAATTTTCCTCTAAGTATTCTAGATCAAAACCATTATACTTGGTACATACAGATCTATGTAGACCAATGAGGACTGAGAGTCCAGAAGGAGACATGTATTTCATTATGTTGATTGATGATTCTACTAGGATGACTTGGATTCCATATCTAAAATAGAAGTCAAAACCTTTTGAGAAGTTCAAATTATTTAAGTTTATGGTGGACAATGAAACTATAAGGACAATCAAAGTCTTGAGATCAAATAGAGCGGAGAGTTTATAGCTAAGTAGTATAACAGTTTCTATGAAGAGCATGAAATATGGAGGCAATTCTCTACCACTAGAACTCCACAATAAAATGGAGTTGTAGAAAAAAGAACTAGAATTTACAAGAAGTGGCAAGGACTATGCTATGTCAAGAAAATATACCAAATATATACTGGAGAGAAGCTACACAAACAATTGCGTATATTCTAAATAGAGTTTAGATCAGGTGTAAGATAGAGAAGACTCATATTGAGATATGGAAAGGAAGAATGTAATCAATAAGGCACCTCATAATATTTAGAATCAAGTTCTACATCAAGAGAGATGAAGAGAACTTGGGTAAGTTTGATTCAAGCTCAAATGAAGCATTTTTCTTGGTTATTCTTTAAGAAGAAATTCTTACATATGTTTAACAAAAGGTTGAAAAGGATAGTGGAAAGTGAAAAAGTGAAGGTTGATGATGTTGGATAATTCCAAGATAAAGAACATAAAACAAACTTCCACAAGTGAAAAAAATGAGAAAAATATTATGTCTATCAATATACAAATGAAGAGAGTATGATAGAATGATCAAGCCTTGCATATATAGGAAATGATGAGGAGGTAGGAAGGTAGGATTGAATTACTAACTACCCCTCTATAAGTGGGACTTGTGATCTCACTTGAAAACTGGGTGATCAAGTGTCAAAAGGTGTCTCAAATAATGAGGACACATTTCTCAATGCTATGAAGTGAGACAAAAATAAAAAGAAGCCTAAGTAAGCTTAAGCTAAGTGTGAATAGGTCAATCCTAGATAGGTGATTAGCTAACTAGGTAGATAAAAACTCTATTTACACTAACACCCCACTTAAGTGAAACTTAATGAGTAATATATGCACGAATTATGAGTCATAGCTACTAGGCCATGTTAGGTACTCATGTACAAGTATCTCATAAAATGGAGTAAAGGAGAAAAACCTAGTGGGAAATAGAAACCCCTCTCCAAAAGAGAATGTGCAATGAAATGAAATGTATAAGTGAAGAAGAAAAGTGATAGATGAAGGACTACCTCTAGCACAAATTAAAATGAATATTATCCATATAGGAGAGAAAAGGGAGGTCATGTGACCACCCTAGAAAATGTGAAGTTATGAACTCCATGTGAGGAAATGCTTCCTCCTAAAACTGATAGTAGAAGAGAAACCATGCAACCTCCCCTCAGAATGATGTCTGTAGTGTTGGAAAACCCTTGAAACTGGATGTTTAAGATGATCCATGAATGTTGAACAATATTTCTCCCCTTGGGAAGAAACAACACAACAAATGTGTGCAAGATGACTTCCCATTCCAAATAGGAATATATAGGAAGTAAAGTGAATGCCTATGAATTTTGCACATAACCCAAAGGCTAAAATTATTCCAATGATGCATTTGAATGATACTCAAAGATCTCCAAGACAATGTTGATGTGTGGCAGATGTTGATAAGATGGATCAGGTACCATAAATGATTCTAGAACAAGGACCATGTATGTATGGTTATGTCTAGACTAATGTGAATCTAATACTGTTATAGATGATGATAACTAATTTGGATAAATCAACTCATGAATATATGCATAATCTATCATGATAGAAGCTAATGAAGGAAAGGCAAGAGAAATGTCTAAATATGGCAATGATGATGTAACTTCCTAAAATTTATTTTCAAACAGAATATGAATATCCTTGATGATGCCATCCATATCTATAATCCAACATTCTTCAAATAAAGATATGATGTCTGGTAGATAGGAATCCCTATGTGATGGATTTGGTATGATGAAAGAAAATTCTTGATGCAAAGAATCTTTGGAGCTCATGGATGAGTTTGTTAAATACACAAGACAACTAAGAGGGGTGGGTGAATCAGTTGTACCTTAACACTCCAAAACCCTCATTAAAATTCATATCCACATTCATTCATTAAACCCTTAAATCTGTTATGATGAATTAGCATGAAAATTAGATAACAAAAATTGAAATAACTTAACACCATACACAAGAGAACACCAATTTTATGTGGGAAATCCAATGGAAAAACACAGTGAGGATTAGCTCACAATATAAGTAATATCAACTTCAAATACAATGGGGATCACTATCAGAGGACTCACTACCCAAAGAAGAAAGGATCACTACCAAAAGGCTCACTTGTAGAATAGAAAATAAGATATAGAAGAAATTTTCCATAGAGAAAATTATCTTAAAGCAATAAGGAATCCACCATAATGACATCAACACCTTCATAGTCTGATTGAAAAATTGTAGCCACCTTCTGCTCATTGCAAAGTGTAGTGTATTAGAGTGTAAATTCAAATTAGGTCGATGCCAAAACAATTTCGTGGTACATAGAAGTGAAAGAAGACCACATCAAAACTTAATTGGGACCCAAATTAAAAACACAACTCAACCACATGCTTCCTTAAAAAATAATTATCCATCGATGTAGTGTAAACACTAGTTCAAATAATACCTATGCAAACACCATTAAAATTTTAAGTACACACTTCCTCAAACTTGAGGATGACTTGAAAAACACACACCATTATTTAACATGATCTAGAATATTCCATGAACACCCTAAAATCCAACAAAATCCTTTGCAACAACTTCCACCTGAAGAATGTACACACCTATTACACTCAACAAACTTTTCCATACACTGTTACTTGAAAAACTAACTTCCAAAGAACCTAACCTCAAACCATATTAATTGAATAAAGATATCAAGACCATCAACACTTCTTCAAAATCACAATAGTACTTAAAACACAACCACAGAGAAATTCAGAGAAAAGACATTTCTCTTAGACACCTCTAGAAGACACAATCACACACTAATGAACACATCTTCTTTTGTACAATGATCCAACACACCAACTCGTGAATACAATATATCTAAACACCTCTCATCAACATATCTAGATCATATAGGTAGATATTTAATCTAGAAGAAATGTGGAGTAAAAAAATAACACACCACAACAACACACTATCTCCTCTTTTTATCAAATTTTCTCAGAATTACTTAGAAACAAAGCACTAGAGGTGCATCCTCATCATCTTCAACACTTTCTCATCTATAGAAAAAATATTATAAAAGAAACACTATAGGTTGAAACCAGTAGCTTTACTAATGACAATGTAATGCAACTAAGCAAATCATAGATAAAATCAAGTGCTCATACTCTTCACAACTGCTCATACTCTTCAATAATCTCATTAGACATTAATGAAAACACAAACTTGTTGACATCAATGGCAACACCAATTTCTCATACTTGCAATAATCTCTCCCTTTGTCATTGATGGAAACATGATTTGAAAAACCATAAAAGACACAATAGCTCTGCTCCATACCAATTTCCTTTTCTCTTTTCTCCTCCTTTGTATCTTGTCTTCTTTACTTTTTTCTCTCTCCTTGATAACGTGTTCTTTTACACATGACTCTATCTCTCCCTTATTACTTATTTTTTTCACTTTTTCTCTCACCCCCTTTGACATAAATCACAAAGGACATAATATTTTTATTATTTATTTTCTTCCTTTGAAATCAAACAACCTGCATACTACTTCTTTGCAACATCTTTTCTTTATTGATCTAAATACTCCCCCTTAGGAGCACACATCAAACTGTACCAAATCAACTACCATTGCACAATGACAACACACACTCTTCTGACTATAAAAATCAGCAATTCCACTACCTACTCCCCTTGAGAGGTAGCCACCAACATCAATCTAGAATAGATAATGAATATTGAGATCTACTAAACTGATGCATCTCCTTATATATCTAGTCAAAGAAGGTGTTGGAACGTCCAAAAGTTTCCTAATTTATCACCTTAGAAAACCTTCAACCCAATAGGTGGATCCGTGATCCTTGTGTTTTTTATTATAATTTTATTACTTTCCTAAAATCACTCACTGTAAAAGAAAAGATAATAACTCTTTTGGTCTAACTAACACTCAAAAGACAAAGCAAAGGATCTAAAAGGCTTCAAAGATTAGAAAATTATCCAATCTTCCAATCAAAATATCTAAACTATTGTATCCATTATATACCCCCATACTTCCACCTGAGATACATACAAATCCATTATTGCACTCCCATGGGGGCATCTACTCAATTCTAAAGGTCCTTGGTGGGCTTGTAGGGCAAAGGAAGCAATATAAACCCTTACTATAATACAACAGTTAACAAAAGTATATGTGGGTTGGCGGGACATAAGATGCAATATGAATGTTTACTACTATAGCATGGTAGTCAAATAAGAGGAGTTCGGGGTAGTAGTAAGGAAAAAATTAATTATGAGAGTAACCCATAGCCCCATAGTGAGTAAACCATGACACTATAGTATGGTAGTAAGATTTCACTTAGCCACTAGAGGTAACCAGCCATCTCACGGTGGAGTAAAGAATGATGTGTGAGGTGGTGGTAAAAGGTTTCTTTACTTACTTTCCACAACAAGAAAACAAAGATAATAATAAATACATGTAGTATAACAGGATGAACAATATGTGAATGTTATGTGATCCTACTACCCTATGATAGCCTTGACATGACAAGGTAGTATTGTGGTACAATATGGCAATAAATTTATGTCCCATATGGTGTTGGATGTTGTGGTCAAGTTGTTGATATGTGGTTTTCATTGATGTCAACACTATTAGCATTAATGTCTTTAAGACTGTATATGTCAAGGATATTGAGAAAATTGTAATAAAATATGTCATAGGTTGTCTATGAAGCAGTGAAGATCAATATGGTAGAAATTTTAGTATGTTGATAGTGAGATGTTGTGGATTAAGGGGTTTGTTTTCAGGCCTATCTAGTTTCTCCTCTAAAATTTTCAAAGTTGTGCATGAAGATTTGAGAAAGTTATAAGTTTTTGTGTTCTGATAGCCATTTTGTTACTAAAAATGGTGTTCATGGAAGAAGATATCATGTATTTGATAATTTGAGTTGTGTATGTTACTTTGGTGTTAATGGATGTTTCTAGATCATGTTCTATCTGTGTTGCATGTCTGCATTGATCATTGTGCTCATGATCTGAGATTTTCTCTTGCATGTTCATGGCTGACAAGGTGTTGGAAGCATGTTGTGGATCTTTGAGGAAGAATATTTGAAAGTTTTTTGTGTTCTAGAACATTATTTTGGGTCTCTACTATGTTGTGGCCAACTTTGGTTGATGTACATTGATAATATTTATAGTTTTGGGCTGATAATTTGTATTCATTTAATTATTGTGTTGAAGCCAACATAAAGCAATGTAATTTCTTGTTGCGGATATATATAAGTGATTTTTTCTTCATTTGAGAAGTGTGAAATGTGAAGTGTGTGAGTGCTATGTGCAAAAAAGGTTCAGATCATTTGAAGGCAGAACATAGTGTGAAGAAAAGTGAAAGAAAGAAAATAAGTGTTAATGTGCTTAAACGGAACTATACTCAGGCATTATTAGATGCTACTTTCTCAGTTCAAATTCTTCAAATGGATTTAATCTAAATGTTTTTGTAATACAACGAGTCTTCCTTTGAGCAGTGAGCTCTAGGTAGTGTTCCTGAATGCATGTGCATTCCTAATATATTATTCTTATACTTTTAATAGGTTATAACTTATGGATTAACCTCCACCATAGTTTTTCTTGTAATAGGGTTTCCACACAAAAATATTGGTGTTATATGTGTTTCTGATGTGTTGTTGATTCATGATTTACTGTTATTAAACAAATTTGAGAATAAAGGTTAATAAGTTTGAAATTTTGTGACAACTGATTCACCCCCCTCTCAGTTGTCTGGCCTTGTGTTGCCAATAATTGGTATCCGAGCGAGTTCCTTGGAAGAATTTTAATAGCTTGAGGTGATCTGGGATAGCAGCATACAAGAAGGATAGTCTGAGATTTGATGAAACAAATTATTCTCTGTGGAAGACTCGAATGGAGTGTCATTTGAGATGCATTGGTGAATCCTACTAGAACATTACAAGTAATTGGTATGTTATTCCTCAGAATGGTCCTACCACTACTATTGAGATTAAGGATGTTGAATATAACATCAGGGCAAATGAAGCATTTGTTAGTGTAATTAATTAATTATTACACTAGCATAAGTTAACTTAGGTTTTAATTAATCATATTAGTCCTAAGTTGCATTTAATCATTTAATAAAGTTGTTGAGATAAGATTCCTTTCTAGAAGATGAGTTGTCTTTTCTAGAACTTATCTCCATCTTGTTATCATTCCCTAGGTAGTTGGTTAGGGTTTCTTGTTGTCACATGAAGTGTGATTTAAACACTTGGCAACATCCTTTGCATTTTAGGTTTAGCACTTGCCTATATAATTAGGCATATGTACTCTTTGTAATTATCCATCTATCAATCAATCAATACTTTCTTTGTGGTTGAATATTTTTTCAAACCCTTGTTTTTTTTCTCCATCCATTCTCTTCCTTGTGACAGGTATCCATTTGCATGCAGGTGATCTTGGAGTCTGAAATTGGTTTTGACAACTTGAACATGGTATTAGAGCTATTCCAATGAAGGTTCATCCTAGGATCAAGAAAGTCTGGCTAGTGAGATTCTTTGGTAAGCAAGGGTTTGTTGCAAGCCATTTTTTATTGGAGCCGTCATCATATTTGCTTCAAAAATCCAGTTTTCACTCATTTGCACAAAAAACAATTTCTGGGTTTTGTAGCTAGCATTGAAATTTGAACTGGGTATCTTTTAGATTTTGATATCTTATACAGATCTGGAGAAAATCGCAGTCTAAAAAGCATCGAGCATCATTTTTCTCCTGACTGAAGGTTAAAAAAAATCAAATTTTCATTTTCTGCTTGTTGGATCAAGAATCAATTTCTGGGTTTTATTTCTAGCATCAAAATATTTTTGGGTTTTTATTTTTGTCTACAAACAATGAGTAGATTTTCTAGAAATCAAATTAGAAATAAACGTTTTTGCTAGAAAACTCGTTTCTTACAGGGTAAATTCAGTTTTTTTGAAAAATTCATAACTTTTGGCCACGATGTCTATTTTTGGCAAATGAGATATTGACGGAAAGCTTGTTTTGAGCACTTCATAGTGGTGTAGGCCATTTTTTCAGATTCGGTCATCTACACAAATTTGGGGTTATTTTTCATCATGGAGACAGATGTAAACATTGGTTTGTGCATGCACTCTTTTTAATTTTCTATTTATGCATATTTAGGCATTCTCTCCTTTTGCAATCATTGGGTATTGTAATAAATAAATTGATATAAAGTTCCATCAGGGGGTTTCTTGCATAATAATCTGATTAGAGTGTGCATGCACTTTGATCTTCATTGTGTTTTGATGACAACTTGTATGGGTTGTATTTTGGTTTCTTAGTTTCTTTTGGCCACTTTTTTGTCTTAGCTTGACACATATCAGATTCATTTCAGATCCATCTCAGTTTGAGGGCCACTAAATTTGTGGTTAATGTTCCTGAGTCTTTATGGTACTCATTCTCATGGAAAATTTTTAGTCTCAGCTTGACATCAGCATCGAGATTCACGGCTTCCAGATTCTGTCATCATCTTTTCATCTACTATTGCTTTATGGATTCCAGAGTTGTTCTAGTTTGGTGTTTTCGAGTGTTCCGTGGCATTGGGTCTGCTGTTGCATTATTATGATTCCGATATGGTTTCTTGTAGACAGAAGTATCTTTCCTTGCTTGTCGGATTGCGGTTCTAGTGTTGCTCCACAATGTTCTTCCAGTGCTTCTTTGTTGTAGCCATCTCATTGTATGGGGGGGTTGTCCCACTGGGTTTTTCTTCTCGACTTCATTATTGCATTTGTACTTGGGTACCTAAAATGGCCTTGTTATCGGGACCCATTCATGCTTTCTTGCATTCATCTTAGTTTTAGGTGCATGCTTGTCTAGTCTCCCTAAGTTGCACTTATGGGGGGGTGTTAGTGTAATTAATTAATTATTACACTAGCATAAGTTAACTTAGGTTTTAATTAATCATATTAGTCCTAAGTTGCATTTATTCATTTAATAAAGTTGTTGAGATAAGATTCCCTTCTAGAAGATGAGCTGTCTTTTCTAGAACTTATCTCCATCTTGTTATCATTCCCTAGGTAGTTGGTTAGGGTTTCTTGTTGTCACATGAAGTGTGATTTGAACACTTGGAAACATCCTTTGCATTTTAGGTTTAGCACTTGCCTATATAATCAGGCATATGTACTCTTTGTAATTATCCATCTATCGATCAATCAATACTTTCTTTGTGGTTTAATATTTTTTTAAACCCTTGTTTGTTTTCTCCATCCATTCTCTTCCTTGTGATAGGTATCCATTTGCATGCAGGTGATCTTGGAGTCTGAAGTTGGTTTTGACCATTTTTACAACATTGTTGAGTGCTTTGAACGATTCTGAGATGACGAATGTTATGGATCTGAGAACTTCTTATGAGATCTGGAAAAATTTGGAAAATTTATATGAAAGTGATGCTAATGTGAAGATGACTAAGCTACAGATTTTGAAAGGAAAATATGAACTGTTGAAAATGGGAAATGATGAGAATATTACTACTTTCATGCAAAGAGTGAATGAAATTGTGTGTGGTATCAAATGTGCTAGTGCACACGTGGATGAATCAGAGATTGTTGCTAAAGTGCTTAGATCCTTGCCTGATGCATACAAAATTAAAGTTTCAGCCATCGAGGAGCTCCGAACTCTGACAAATATAACTGGAGATATGTTGATTGGTAAACTTACTTATTTTGAGTTGAGTGAATTTGGTGATGCCCCTCTGAAAATAGAATCTTCATTTAAAGCTACTAATTCTTGGAGAGACAAGTAGAGATATTATCTAGGTGAAAGTTCTTCTAGAAAGGTATTCAGATATGAGGAAGAAATGAGACAGATTGAAGAAGAAGAATAATGAGAACTGAATGAGTTTGAAGCACTTATTGTCAAAAGGGAAGCCAAAGGAGAAGGTAAGTATAAAGGAAAGTTTCCTATTATATGGTTTTCTTACAACAAGATAGGTCATTTTGCTTCAGGTGTCTAGAAAGAGTTCCTAAGCCAAGACCTTACAAGCCTAAATTTCAAAATAAGTGTTATGATGTTGCCGATGAAGGTGTGATAGATGATGAATCTGAAAAAGGGAATGCAAGTGAAGATGATTTTGTATTTATTGCTATCAAGGAAAATAATCTCGTGTATACTGAATCTTCTAGTTGTACAAAGGTGGAGAAAGCTCTAGTTGCTCACATTGAAGAAAAATATGAATGGGTTATTGAAAGTGGTTGTTCACATCACATGACATGTGATAAAGGTAAATTTGTAAAACTAGAGAAGTATGATGGTGTTGTAGGATTTGGTGATAAAAATGGTGGTATAATCTATGGTAGAGGATGTATTTCTTTTGATGGTAAGCATAATACTAATGATGTTCTTTATGTTTAAGGTTTAAAGCATAATATTATGAGTGTTTGAAAAATGGTTGATAAGGGATACAATATTCAATTCAAAGATGGAAATGTAGCATAATGGGAAGTTCTAGAAATGTGATTGCTTCAGGTACTAAAACAAAAGGTAACATCTTTCATCTAAATGCTGCTAGTAAAAGTTGTTTGACAGCTCAAGTTGATGAAATTTGGTTGTAGCATAGAAGAATGTGTCATGTAAACTTTGAAAATATTATCAAGATAAGTTCCTCACAGGCTGTGAGAGATCTTCTTAAGCTGGTGAAGCTTACTAATACCATATGCAAGGAATGTCAGTTAGGAAAAAAAACTAGAATTTTATTTTGGAGCAAACAACATTGTTCAAATGAATTGTTGGAGCTTGTGCATACTGACTTGTGTGGTCCTGCTGGAATTAGAAGTCTACAAGGTTAGAGGTACTTCATGTTTCTTATTGATGATTACTCTAGGATGATGTTGGTTACTTTCTTAAGGGAGAAATTTGAAGCTCTAGAAAACTTCAAGATCTTCAAGGATATGGTTGAGACAAAGAAAGGTCTGAAGACTAAGTGTCTGAGATCATATAGAGGTGGTGAATTTACTTCCAGTGAGTTTAATTCTTTTTGTGAAGAACATGGGATAAAGAGGCAATTATCTGCACTGCAGACCCCTCAACAAAATCGAGTTGTGGAAACGAAGAATAGGATAGTTCAAGATGCTACTAGAACTATGATGTTGGAAGAAAATGTTCCTTATATCCATTGGATTGAAGCTGTGAGATTGTTTCTTGCTTATGTTGCTTAAAAAAACTACAAATTTTATCAAATGGATGTCAAGTCAGCATTTCTAAATGGTGTATATTGAGTAACCTAATGGATTTAAATTGACTAATCAGGGAAATATGGTTTGTCGGTTGAAGAAAGCATTATATGGACTCAAGCAAGCCCTTGGAGCTTGGTATGCCAGATTGGATAAGTATTTGTTGAAGCTTGGATTTAAAAAATATAATACTAATAGTAATCTATATTTCAAGATTGATGATGATAAAGATTTTTTTATGGAAGTATTATTGATGATATCATTTTTCTAGGAGATGATGGTTTATGCATGAATTTTTCTAATGAGATGTAGAATGAGTTTGAGATGTCAATGATTGGAGAGTTGAAATTCTTTCTGGGATTGCAAATTACTTAGGTGGATAAAGGGATCTTTATATCTTAGTCCAAGTATGTGAGAGAATTGCTAAATAAGTTTGGTATGGAAGATTCAAAACTAGTCAGTACAGCCATGGTGATCGAATGTAAGTTGACACAAGATGACGATTCTTCGAAGGAAAATTAGACTAGATATAGATCAATGATTGGTAAATTGCTTTATTTGAATCAAACTAGATCTGATATCATGAATTTTATATGCATTTTTGCTAGATTTTAAGATGATCTTAAGGAATCTCATGTGACTATTGTGAAGATAATTTTTGGATACTTAAAGGGAATAGTTGATTTTGTCTTGTGGTATCCTAAAGATGATGATCTTACTTTAAGTGCCTTTACTGATGTTGATTGGGCAGGATATGTGAATGATAGGAAAAGTACTAGTGGTGGTACATTTTTCTTGGGAAAGAAACTGATTTCATGGTTAAGCAAACTGCAGAATGTCATTTCTTTGTCTACTGTAGAGGAAAAATATATTACTGCTATTAACAATTGTACTCAAGTATTGTGGATGAAACAGATGTTGAAATATATTAGAGTTATGTATGATGAATCTATTGCCATATTATGTGATAACTTAAGTGATATAAACATTTTTAAGAATCTGGTGTTGCATTCAAAGACCAAGCATATATCAATCAAGTACCACTTTTTGAGAGCTAAATTGAGTGATAAGGAAGTCGGACTGGAGTATGTGCCTACTAAGGAACATATTGTAGAAATATTTACTAAGCCTTTGCCCAAGGATACTTTTGAGTATCTCAAAGGGAAGTTAGGGGTGATTATACCGTGATGCATAGTCTTTGCATCAGTTTATGCATTCACAGTCATAATCTTGATTCAAATTGATCTTATGGCGGATGCTACTCAAGGGAAGTAGTCAGATGATTCAGATATATGGTTTAGAGCTTGTGTACCTTTTCCATTGATTTCAAAGGGGGAAAAGAGTAATGTGAAAAATATTGAAGAGCAATTTGTAAACGGGAGCTTTTTGGAAGAAGAGTTAGCTGCATTGATGGTGTGTTTTTCACATCATGTGTTTCCATCAATGCCAAAGCAGGAGATTGTTGGATGTTTTTGTCGATTTGCTAATATGTGGTTGTCATTGATGTCAACAATATTAGCATTAATGTCTTTAAGACTGTATAAGTGAAGAATATTGAGAAAATTGTAATAAAATATGTTATAGGTTGTTTGTGAAATAGTGAAGATCAGTATGGTAGAAATTTCATTTTATTGATAGTGAGATGTTGCAAATTAAAGGGTTTTTTTTCAAGCCTATTTAGTTTCTACTCTAAAATTTTCAGAGGTGTGCATGAAGATTTGAGTAGGTTATAAGTTTCTATGTTTTGATAGATATTCTGTTACTGCAAATGGAGTTCATGGAAGAAGATATTGTGTATTTGATAATATGATTTGTTGTGTATGTTATTGTGGTGTTCATGGACGTTTCTAGATCATGTTCTATCTATGTTGCACATTTGCATTGATCATTGTGCTTGTGATCCAATATTTTCTCTTGCATGTTCATATTTTTCATGTTCATGGCCAACAAGGTGTTGGAAGCATGTTGTGGATCTTTGAGGAAGAATATTTGAAAGTGTTTTGTATTCAAGAACATTATTTTGGGTCTCTACTATGTTGTGCCTGACTTTGGTTGATGCACATTGATAATCTTTATTGTTTTGGGCAGACAGTTTGCATTTATTCTATTACTGTGTTGAAGCTGACTTAAGCAATGTAATTTCTTATTATGGATATATATAAGTTATTGTTTCTTCATTTGAGAAGTGTGAAATGTGAAATGTGTGAGTGCTATGTGCAAAAAAGGTTCAGATCATTCGAAGGTAGACTAAAGTGTGAAGAAGAGTGAAAGAAAGAAAAGAAGTGTTCATGTGCTTAACCAAAATTGTACTCAGGCATTAGTAGATGCTACTTTCTCAGTTCAAATTCTTCAGATGGATTTAATCTGAATGTTTTTGGTAAGATAGTGAGTCTTCCTTTGAGCAGTGAGCTCTAGGTAGTGTGACTGAATCCATGTGCATTCCTCATATATTCTTCTTATACTTTTAACAGGGTATAACTTATGGATTAACCTCCACCATTGTTTTTCCCCTAATAGGGTTTCCACACTAAAATATTGGTGTTATGTGTGTTTTTGGTGTTGTTGATTCATGTTTTTACTGTTATTAATTAGATCTAAGAATAAAGGCTAATAAGTTTAATAAGTTTGAAATTTTGTGACAACTAATTCACCCTCTCAAATGTATGCCCTTGTGTTGCCAACATATGGCAGTAGTTACATGAATTTTCATGAGTTGTTTGATCTTCCAAAATTAAGGGCATATATTTAAAATTGAAATAAGGAAATATTATGAAATATATTGCATGAGTTAATATTAATGGTGAAAGGATTGAGCTTGGTAACAAATATATTTAGAATTCGACACCATTTTTTTTAATCATTTGCAAGAGATCTGCATGCCATATAAACAAAGGAATTTGAGGAGGAAGACTCGAAAACTACCATTTCATTAGGTAAGTGCATAGATACCCTTCATATCATGTGTATAGGTGCTTTATTTGCTGAATTTTGTAAATTGAAGTTTAAAAGGTCCAAGTAAAATTGAATTGCACATCATGCCTCCTAAAAAGAGTGACCCTACAAGTAACAAAGAGGAACCCACAACCCCTAAAATGAAGAAAAGACCTCTACAATAGTCCATATTAGATTTCTTACCTAATTCAATGGATAATGGATTCAAATCGATCTTTAGAAATGTAGCTCATGGGTGCAGAGATACAATTATTCTTGTCTCGAGGTGGGATTTGCTTTGGTATTTCCATGATAAAAGGGATGGAAATATTCCAGTCTCAAATCTTTAGGCTTTACATTTGTCCAAGCTATTAGTCTTAAGTGTCTCTATAGATTTTGAGTTTATTAGAGTATTGGCACAACATTATCATCCTACCACCAGAACGGTGAGAATTCTAGATGGCTCACCATTAGTAGTGTTGCCTAAATCAATAGTTGTTGCGTGTTTCATGTTGAAAAAACTATCTATCACTAAATTTGACTTACAAAGAAGTACGAAGGACTACATTAGATTGATTAAAACCTATAGGAGTGATGAAATTCCTATGCAAATGAAAAATGGGTGCAAATAACTAGAGACTACCTATCTCCCCTTCTTGCAATGAGCCATTTGTTGTGGAAGACTTTCAAGAGTATTTTAAAAGAATTTATTTTTCTTTATGTCAAGTACTTGGAATGGATGCTCAAGAAAAGATGCCAATCAATCTCATTATGATGACAATGAGAATTCAAAACCCTAAGGTAAAAATTGAGTATGAATTTTCTTCACTAATTGAGAAAGGGTTGCATGAGGGGTTATTACAAGTAAGAGAAGATAGGCCCCCCATTACTTTTAGGAGCTACTCATTATTGTGTCACTTGATCTTGTATCAAAATAGAGAAAAATGGACCAAAAAAATGAGACTAGGGATGATTGATCAATAAGGAAATAGGTTGCGCGTGCAACACTAGTGTTACATCTAGGATAGTAGGTATAGAAAAGGTGATTATGTAACCTTCCATGATGATTTTATAGTAAGAGTTATGGCTACTCTGGGTCATGCATCACAAATATTGCATCTAGAAATTAGAGAATTGTTAAGACCTCTAGCACTTAAACTAGAGCAATGAAACACCTATAACTTTGGTGATTGGATATTTCTAACTTACCATACTATGATAAGAGTCTATGGATGTCCTCAAGATCCACACATTTTACCCATGTTTTTTTCTCTCTGAATTTCCTTTTTAGAGTTTATGTGGTAGATACTATGGATGGAAAAATAAGTCATGAAGAGATAGAAGAAAGTAACATTCTTGTCTAACCTAATTGTGTTTGGAGAGTTTTTCATTGGATTTGATATACTTGAGGAATTTCAAGGTTATTTAAAGGGTAGGTATTCTCTAGAATCTAGAAGAGAAAGGGTCTTTGACCCAGAAGGTCATATAAATTTTGTAAAACAAATAATTCTCACAAAATATGGGATTACACATGATGTTGACTATGAAGAGGATGTGATAAGAAATTGCCTCACACCTCAAGAAGTCTTCCAGAAGAAAAATAAATGGGAGATTCCAATGAGATTGGAAGAAGAGAAAAAGAAAAAGGATACTAAATTTCTAGGATTCTATGTAGAAGATGTTGATCCTCTTAAGAGGATGCATTTGATGATTAACAATTTTGAAAGATTATATGATGAGCCAATAAAGGAATTTGAAGGTAAATCCCCAAAACCTACCAAGTTTCCCATTAAGAAGCTAGGTGGAGTTGTCATTTTAGAAACCCTTCCAGATACTGCTTCAATGCAATATGTTTTATCAAACTCACCTCTAGAGTATTCAAGGCCCAAGAGGAAACATGAATCAACTCCCCTTGTGTCATATGAACTGAGTGAAGAGGTGGGGGATACAAAGGAAGTGGACAATGTGTTAGGACATTTAAACGATCCTATTGAATTTGATCAAGAACTCCCCGAGCTTGAACCTAAATCTAACAACCTAAAAAAAAGAATGAATGTGCATGCACATGGTGAACATGAAATGAACGAGGATGAAATATTGGTTGCTACTCTTAGATTTATGGAAGATGATGAATTCATTAGAACTCCTGAGTTCAAGGACTTTTGGATTAAGATTAAAATGAAGGAATTTGAAGAGAGACTTCAGATAAACAAGATGGGTACTAAAGAATCACAACATGATCAAATTGTTTCCCACACTATCGATGAGATCATAATTAATGAAATAAATATCAATCCACAGGAGGCTAGATAGATGGTGATGGATAATAACATATTAATCATCCTTGGGATGGAGCTAAAAAATATGTTCTTGCTGGATTAAATAAGAAATAAAAATATCCCATATTAATTACCAAATTTAATTTAGATGATGGAATGAGTGGTATAGGATATAATCCAAGGATTGAAACCCTAGCCTCCTGGACAAAATAGAAAAGTATAGAAAAATTTATATTGCTTGATTTTGTGCAAGAGATTCAAAATGAAATTCTATAGTCAAGACACTTCAAGATAATTCAGCATCGGAAGTTATCACATTGGCTATGCACTCAATATTTATCCAAGATAATGTTAAAAGTCCAGAGGTTAGAAGAGAAGAATATGAGAAATCATAGACTGACATGAATGATGAGGTGAATAAATTATTCATGGAAAATTTAAAGTTGAAACAAAACTTAAGGGAGAAGGTCCTTCCCAGAGCACATAAATGGTAGTATACAAACCCCCCACAATTTAGAAGATTGATACAAATACAATATCTACTAATAAGGTAAATATATTAAAATAAGAAATTGAAAGTTTAAAGAAGCTTAGTGAAGAGACAAAAGGAGGGGATAAAAAATAGATGCTTAATATATTAGAGAAGGTCTTGGAACATAGAGTTAAAATAAATATGGATAAAATAGAGAATGCATATAAATTTAATGTTTCTCTATCTCTAGCACTTGATTAGATGAAGAATCGTATACCAATTTTAGACCCCTTGTTCAAGAAATGGAAACCCATAGATCACACCCTAATGAAATTGTGTAAAGTATTGCAAGGAAGTGTGGAGGCTCCTATAGCTTTTAAGCCTACAAAAAAGATGGTAAAAATGGTTATTGATAAGTTTCAATACATATATAGGGAAATCAAAAAATTACAATGAGAATGGAGTCATTTCATACACTCAAGCAATGGTTTGTGCCAAAAATATAGGGGGACGATGATCAACTTAAGGAATTCAATGAATCGAAGAGTGAATTCAATCAAATAGTCTCGAATTGTATTTGCTCATTTACAAAAGAATCAAGAGATAAATATTCATAGTTTTAACTTACTTCTAGATGGGATGATTTCCTTAGATTTAGGGTATTCAAAGTTCATTATAGAGGCTAGAGGACTACTAGATAGGAGATGGAGAAATCACTTGGCCAACATACCACAAATCCAATAATTCAAATGACCTAATGACTACATTGTTGGAAAAACAAGAATAGACAGCTAAGAGGGGGGTGAATCAATTGTCTCATAATTTTAATACTTATCCAACCTTATTAACCTTTAATCGCAGATCTAATAATTAACAGTGAAAGCATGAATCAAAAAAACATCACAAACACATGAACACCAAGATTTTATACGTGGAAACCCTATTAGGGGAAAAACCAAGGTGGATGTTAGTCCACGAGATTATACCATGTTAGAAGTATAATAAAAAATGAATAAGGAATGCACATGCATTTAGGCACACTTCCTAGAGCTCACTGCTCAGAAGGGAAGGCTCACTACCTTACATAATAAAATAAGATTAAATCCATCTGATGAGGTTGAACTAAGAAATTAGCTTCTATAAAAGCCTGATGACAATTCTGGTTAGGCACATAAACACTTCTTCACACTTTGCTCAATCTTCTTCACAATTTGCTATGGAATTGAATGATTTGATCTTTATTCACACATTTTGCATTCACACTTCACATAAATTCACCAAACATACATCAAAATGAGGAAAAAATATCTCCTATATATCTACTACATGAATTTACATCAACAACTCTATCGGCCACAAATGAATAATAAATGAATTACAAACTGTCAACCTAATTCATGAAAAAATCTTAATATGCACCAACCTAAGTTGGTCACAACATAACAAAGACCTAAGTCAACATCCTTGAACATGCCAAACATAAAAAGATTAATCCATAAGGATCCACAATATGCTACCACCATCATGTCAGCCAAGAACATGAAAAACTTGAACACACAAAGGAAAATATTTGATCATGAGCACACCGATCAATGTGGACGTACCACAATGATAGAGCACAATCTAGAACCATCACTAAAAATCATAGTAGCATACACAACAACTTAATTTACCAGAAATGCATTCTCTTCTTCTAGAACCACTTGCTACAGTAACAAAATAATTTTAGGAAATCAGAAACTCATAACTCTCTCCAATCTTGATGCGTACGACTAAAACTTCTGGACAACATACTAGATAGTCTCAGCAAAAAAACCTTTAATGTGCAACTTATGATTGGCAATGTACACAAATTTCCACCATTCTGATCATCATAGCTTCATAGACTACTTGCAACATATTTATTCTAATTTTCTCAATATCCTCGACATATACAACCTTTAGAATCATCAATTCTAATAGTGTTGACATCAATGACAACCACATATCAGAAACTCAACCATAACATCCAAAAATATCCCCCTTTGGCATTTATGGCAACACATGATGTGAAAAATACCATCAACACAACTATCTCTTCTGAAACTATTCTTCTCCTCCTTACACTAATCTTATCCCCTTCTCTTCCTCAATGGTTTTTCACATTACTATTCTTCCCTTTTACATCAATGGAAAAGGTACACAAGCTCTGAACCACATATCATTTGAATCATCTGACTACTTGTCTTGAGTAGCATCTACCATAACATCAATCTGAAACAAGATCTCACTGTAAGTGCATGGATTGATGCAAAGACTTGCATCTTAGTTCAGATTAGGAGGGGAAATCACCCCTAACTTGCCTCTCAGATACTCAAAAGTATCCTTAGGAAAAATTTTAGATCTACAATTTTTCCTTAGTGGGCACCTATTCCAATCTGACTTCTTTATCACTCACTTTGTCTCTCAAAAAGTTATACTTGATAGATATATGTTTAGTATTTGAATGTAGCACCAGATTCTTGGAAATTTTTATGGCACTTGAGTTGTCACAAAATATAGCAATAGGCTCATTATACTCAATTCTAATATCTCTCAGCATCTATTTCATCCATAATACCTGAGTGCAATTGTTTGCAGCAGCAATATATTCTGCCTTAGCAGTAGATAAGGAAATAGATTTCTAATTTTTACTTATCCAAGACACCAAGTTCTTCCCTAAGAAGAATGCACCACTACTTGTACTTTTCCTGTCATCCACATCTCCTACCCAATCTGCATCTGTAAAGTCATTTAGAGTAATATCATCATCCTTAGGATACCAAAGACCAAAATCAACTGTTCCTTCCAAGTATTTGAAAATTCTCTTTATTTTAGTCACATGTGATTCCTTTGGATCATCTTGATATCTAGCAACCATACATACAACATTCATAATGTCTGGTCTAGTGTGAGTCAAATATGGAAATCCACCAATCATTGACATGTATCTTGTTTGATTAGCCTTAGGAGAATCATCATTCCATGTTAACTTGCATCTGGTTGCCATGGGTGTACCAACTAGTTTTTGAGTCTTCCATGCCAAAATTTTTTAGTAACTCTCTTACATATTTGGATTGAGATATGAAAATTCCATCATCTAACTAAGTTATTTACAATCCTAAAAAGAATTTCAGCTCTCCTATCATTGAAATCTAAAATTCACTTTTCATTTCATCAGAAAACTTCATGCATAAGTCATCATCACCATTAAAAATAATGTCATCAACAAAGACTTCAATAATCAACTCTTTATCCCGATCTATCTTGAAATACAGATTGTTGTAAGTAGTACCTTTATTGAATCTAAGCTTCAACAAGTATTTATCCAGTCTTGCATTCTAGGCTCTAGGGGATTGTTTGAGTCCATATAGTGCTTTCTTCAATTGGAAAACCATTTCATTTTCATCAGTTAGTTGAAATCCATTTGATTGCTCAACATAAACTTCTTCTAATTCACTATTCAAAAATGTTGACTTTATATCCATTTGATAGAATTTGTAATTCTTGAAAGTAGCATAACCAAGAAATAACCTTACAACTTCAATTCTAGAAATAGGGACAAAGGTTTCTTGAAAATCAATACCTTCCATCTGTGAGTATACTTTACATAGCAGTCTTGCTTTATTTTTGACCACTTCACCTTGTTCATTTAGCTTATTTCAAAAGAACCATTTGGTTCCAATCACATTTTTATCTTGAGGTCTAGGAACAAGAATCCATGTATCATTTTTCTCTATCTTCATCAGTTCTTCCTTCATTGCTTCCATCCAATATTCATCTTTACATGCTTCATTGACATTACTACGCTCAGTTTTGGAAATTAGGCAATACTCTTTTGCATTTCTTCTTCTAGTCTACACACCTTTGTTCTTGTCTCCTATAATTTGATTCTTAGAGTGATTTAGCTTTACATACTTTGAGATTTTAGGATTCTCTCTGACTTCTGGTTCTTCTATTCTCTCTTTTTCACTTCCACTAGCTTCTCCTTCATGATTCTCTTGATTTACTGAAAAAAATTGAACTTGATTATGTGTCTATGAATTCTCTCCATTATCATTACTATCTTGCTGGTCATTTGAATCATATCCATAGTATCTAGATGATCTGATAGTATCTTCATCAACTCTGACATTTTCAATTTCAACCATTTTCTTCAATCTTCTATTGTAGCACTAGTAGGATTTTCCCTTAGTAGAGTAACCTAGAAAGATTCCTCCATCACTTCTAGCATCAAACTTTCCAATATATTTATATAACATCTACTTCCAATGATCTTGAAATAATTAATAGTAGGCTTATAACCAAACCACAACTCAAAAGGAGTCATACCAGAATTACCATTAACATTTATCCAGTTGATAGAGTATAGAGCAGTGCTATAGCTTCTCTCCAATAGATATGAGGAACATTACCATCCAACATCATAGTTCTAGCAGAATCTAGAATTGTTTTGTTCTTTCTTTCAACAACTCCATTTTTTTGAGGGGTCCAGGGAGCAGATAACTGTCTTTTGATTCCATGCTCTTCACAAAATGAATTGAAATACTAGGAGGTGAATTCACCACCTATGTCCGATCTTATGAATTTTACCTTCAAACCTATCTCATTTTCTTCCATAGCTTTGAAACATTTGAACTTTTCTAGTGCTTCATGTTTTTCTCTCAAGAAAGCAACCCATATCATCCTAGAGTAATAATCAATAATAAACATAAAGTAACTTTATCCTTGTAGACTTCTAATTCTGGTTGGACCACATAGATCAATATGTACTAGCTCCAATATTCCATTTGAATGATGTTGTTTGCTCCAAAAATAAATCCTTGTCTGCTTTCCCATCTAACATTCCTTGCATATAGTGTTAGTAGGCTTCACTAACTTAGGTAGATCTCTGACTACTTGAGTGGAGCTTACTTTGACAATGTTAACAAAATTCACATGACACAAACTCCTATACCATAACCAACTTACATCAACTTGAGAAATTAAATAACTTTCACTAGAAGCACTTAAGTGGAAAATATTACCTCTTGACTTTGTACCTGAAGCAATTATATTTCCAAAGCTTCCCAATATCCTATATTTTCCATCTTTGAATTGAAGATTGTATCCCTTGTCTACCATCTGTCCAACACTCAAAAAATTATGCTTCAATCTTTCAACATAAAGGACATCATCAATATTGTATTTACCACCAAGAGAAATAATGCCTCTGCCACAAATCACACCATCATTGTTATCTCCAAATCTTACAACACCACTGTCATATTTTTCCAAGCTTAGAAACTTGCTTTTGTCACTAGTCATATGATGTGAGCATTCGTTGTCAATCAACCACTCATATTTTTCATCAATTTTGGCTGCAAGATCTTTCTCAATATTTTGATTACTAGCATATTCAGTGGACACTGTACCATTTTCCTTGATAGCAATGAATACCCATCCATCTTCATTTCCAGTTTCTTTATCAGATCCATCATTAGTAACACCTTCTTCAACATAATAATATTTATTTTGAAATATAGACTTGTTAGGTTTTTACTTATAAACTCTTTCAGGACACCTTGATGCAAAATGACCTATCTTACTGCAAGAGAAACATTTAATAGGAAAATTTCCTTTATACTTACCTTGACCTCTGGCTTCCCTTTTCATAATCAATGCTTCCAACTCTTCTAGCTCTCTTTCTTCATCTTCAATCTGTTTCATCTCATCTTCATATTTGAATGTTTTTTTGGAAATTTCTCCTAGATCATATCTCTGTTGACTTTTTCCAGATATAGTAGCTTTAAATGTAGATTCTGTCTTGGGAGTAGACTCACCAAATTCACTCAACTCAAAGGCAGTGAGTTTACAAATCAACATGTCTCTTGTCACATTTGTTACTGTTCTGATTTCTTCAGTAGCATGAGCTTTCATTTTGTAAGAAGTAGGCACTGATCTAAGCACTTTAGCCATAATCTCATCTTCTTCCATAATTCCATCGACACACCTAATACCCATCACTAGTTCATTTACCTTCTGCGTGAAAGAAACAATGTTTTCATCTTCAAGTTCTCCCACTTTCCTTTCAAACTTGTTAGCTTAGCAATCTTCACTTGTGCATCTCCTTAATACAATGTTTCCAATTTCTTACAGATCTCATGTGTTGTCTTCAAACCTATTACATTTGTCATCTTTGAATCTATCAAAGCACTTAGCAATTCTTTTATAGCCCTGATATTAGTTTTAGCTTCTTTGATCTCATCAGGAGTAGAGGGACCATTCTAAGGAATATTATATTTATTCTTTGTAATGTTCTAGAAAGGTTCACCAATGCACTTCAAATGACACTCCATTCTGACCTTCCATAGAGAGTAGTTTGTACCATCAAATTTGGGACTATCCATCTTGTATGATGCCATCTTGGATCACCTCAAGCTATTAATATTCTTTAGAGGAACTAGCTCTGATACCAATTGTTGGAAAAAAAAAGAATAAACAACTGAGAGGGGGGTGAATTAGTTGTCTCATAATTTTAACTTATCCAACCTTATTAACCTTTAATATCAAATCTAATAATTAACAGTGAAATCATGAATCAACAACACATCGGAAACACATGAACACCAAGATTTTATATGTGGAAACCCTGTTAGGGAAAAAACCATGGTGCATGTTAGTCCACTAGAATATACCTTGTTAGAAGTATAATGAAAAATGAATAAGGAATGCACATGCATTCAGGCACACTACCTAGAGATCATTTATTAGAATGGAAGACTCACTAGCTTACATAAAATAGTCAGATTAAGTCCATTTGATGAGGTTGAAATGAGAAATTAGTTTCTACAAAAGCTTGATGATAGTTTCGGTTAGGTACAAAAACACTTATTCACACTTTGCTCAATCTTCTTCACACTTTTCTCTAAAATCGAATGATCTGATATTCATTCACACATTTCACATTCACACTTTGCATACATTCACTAAGAATACATAAAAATGAGGAAACAATCACTCTTATATATCCGCTACATGAATTTACATCAACAACTTTTTCATCCACAAATGAATAATAAATGAATTACAAACTGTCAGCCTAATTCATGAAAAAATGTTAATGTGCACCAACCTAAGTTGGCCACAACATAATAAAGACCTAAATCAACATCCTCAAACATTCCAAATATAAAAAGATTAATCCATAAGGATCCACAATACGCTACCTCCATCATGTCAGCTAAGAACATGAAAAACTCAAACACACAAAGGAAAATATTTGATCATGAGTGCACCGATCAATGTGAATGTACCACAATGATAGAGCATGATCTAGAACCATCACTTAACATCATAGTAGCATATGCAACAACTTAATTTACCAGAAATGCATTCTCTTCTTCTCAAACCACTTGCTAGAGTAACATAATAACTGTAGGAACTCATAAATTGCTCCAATCTTGATGTGTACCACTGAAACTTCTAGAAAAAATACTAGATAGGATAAAAAACAAACCCTTTAATGTGCGACTTTTGATTTTCAACGTACACAAATTTCCAAAATTTTGATCATCACAACTTCAGAGATGCCTGCAACATATTTATTCTAATTTTCTCAATGTCCTCGAAATATACAACCTTTAGAATCATCAATGCTAATAGTGTTGACATCAATGACAACCACATATCAGAAAATCAACCACAATATCCAACATACATAGTGTTCAAATGGGAAAAAACATATTTAGCCCCCCCAGAAGAATAGGCCTTGTATCAAATAGAAAAGTGGCAAGCCTTGGGTGCATCATCAAGGAGAGAGGATCTTTCTAGATCGGATGATCATGGGTACCTTATGATGATTAACGGAATTTGGGTATGATACAAGTGATGTGGGCTTCAATATTTAACAAATTATTGTTTTATGCTTTCTCTTTAATTATATTTATGTAATCATGAACAAATGAATAATAGTTACTATATTTTGTTTATACAAATGAGCAGGTAATTGAAGTGTCTTTTGAAATGTAATTGTCTGAAGCTTGCCACTTACCTTATCCATTTATAAAAGAAAAACCAAGACTGATTAGAAGGGGTTCAATCAAGGGATTTAATAGAAAGAAAAGACTTTTGATATATATTGTAATATATTTTGAAGAAAACTAATAGAATGAAGATATAATTGGTGGCCAAATTCTGGTTTCAATTATTTGTGGAGTTAATTGATAAATGTTATCTTGTTATCTCTAGTTTGGTATTTCCTTGTTGTTTTAATCAATGTATCAAACATATATCTGATTTATCAAGACACATTTTCTATTTTTATTTGGTTTACTTAATTGGTTTCTTCAATTGAGAATTAAATTCCTCTTAATAGATCATAGTAACCTAGGAGAATCATTGGGATCAATAAGAAGAGCCTAGTAACAACATCTTTGCACGTTTATGCAAGTCATAAACATTCTAGGTGACAAACAATTTGAGTTGAAGCCAATAGGATGCATATCATTTTGCATTCTTAACTCCATTTCCCAATAAGTAAAAGGAACTAATCATATCTATTCTAAAATAATATCTCACAAAAATATTATTTATACATTTTAATTTCCAATAGTAAGAGTAGGAGTAGCTGTTAGTTTTTAGGTTATCTATTTCAAACCCTCATGCCAATGTGAAATATATTGATAGTGGATAAATTAATTGAAGGGATTGGGATTAAAAAAACACTCTAAATTTGTGTGAGGTTTATAATATGATTAATTATCACCATTTTAATCTTGGAGAGTTTACATTCATTGGTGATCAAGGTGCACCTACCTAGGAATAGTAGAGCCTAATGAGCAAGGAATTCCAAACATCTTGGTTGATTTTGTTTGTTGGCCATATCATTGTTAAAATTTAACATAAAGCTTTGCATACTTTTAGAGTTTAGCAATCTTCGGATTTGGGAACCAATAGATTGGTGACTTAGATGAGGATAAATCAAGAGAAATTTGGTTCCAACTTATCTTGTTAAAGAGTCAATGAAGTTTTGAGTCTGATCTATAAGTAGACATTTATAATTATGTAATTTGAATTCCCCATCTGAGTCACACCAACAAATTTGTGAATTTCCTAGGTACTGAACCCTAAAATTTGGTTATAGACCAACCTACAAAAAGAGTCATTAAGAATTGCAAATATTATCTAATCAAAACTTGAAATTGTGGGATTTTCATCCAAGTCTACACCAAAAAATTAGGGACTCTATTGAGGGACATAGGTAACCACCATTGGAAAACTCAAGTATCAAAAATTATAAGGGACTTTGCTAGAAGAACAAATCTAGAAAGAAAAACTCATTCCTCTTTAAGAGAGGTGGTGACTCTTGTTAAAAATATTTGAGAAATTGTATATGAGTGAGCACTTGAACATCAAATTAGAAATATAGGGTTTTAGACATCAAAGCATCATAGTTTCACCTGAGATGGATGGTATAATATCTTCACATTGAGGAAATCAAAATAATTCAATGAAAAGGGATAAAAAATGGATAGAAAAGAATTGTTCAAAATCCCCTCCCACTTTGAGAACAACTACTAATAAAGAGGGAGCCTCAACAAATTCACCTGAAATCATAGGATTATAAAATGGTATACACAATGATCAAGGGAATACATTAGAACAACATTTCAATGTATATAACGGTCCTCTATTTGATACTAAATTTCACAACAATGGAAATTTCCACCAATAGATCCTTATAACCCTCTAAAATGAAACAAATTATATAGGTTTGTGATTTCATTTAGACCTGATCGACAAAAAATGGAAGAAATTAAAGATTTTATGGATGGGGGAATAAAATAGAGTGAAACAAGAAGAGACTATAAGGAAAGAATGGCTCAACAACATATTCAAAATCCACATAATAACTATTTACAAATGTGTAAGGGGGAAATTGAGTGTGCATGTATAATCAAAATGAATGAATAGAATCTAATATAAACAAACAAAAAGATGATCCATGCCCATTACTCACAAAATGAAACCATGAAGAATAAATTCAAATGATGCAATCAAAGAAGAAAAACACAAAATGATTTAAATAAATATAGTGTTACCATCCCATGTCAATGTGTGTTTGTAAATATGTTGGATTGTTTGTATCAATGTGAAGCCTCCATTTTGCGTGCAAAAGCTTCAAAAGTCATGTGTGTTGATCAAAGATGTGTGAAAAGCTTTGTCAAAATATCAATTACGATTTCTGCATTACTTAATTGTATAAAATATGTGGATTCTCCAATCATTTTTGAGAAGAAAGATGGTTGTTATATAAAATTTGTGTTTTAAAATGAATGCTCAAGATCACATAGTAGAATATCTCGGTCAACAATTGAAAGATGTTGAGAGGAAATAGATGGGAATAACCAGTGCAAATTGATTACGTAATTGGTGTGATTGAAGAAATCATTTCAAGTGTTTAGTGGATTGAGGAAATAGATTGAATAATCTATGAGATTGAAGAATAGATGAATCAAATAGGAAAATAGATGGATCAGTTAGGAAATAGAGTGAGCAATCGGGGGATCATAATTTGCCCAATCATGAAAGTGGGTGAGGATAATTAATTAATCAATTTAATTAATTAATCTTTTTGAGTTGAACATGCAAATAAAGTCTTACTTTTGCAAACAAAGTTGTATTTGTTTGATTTGACCTTTTGGATGATGTTTTGAATATTTTATTTAATTATTCAAATTTGGGGGAAAGTGATTTAATTAAGCTATTAAGTGATAATAATTTAATTGATTTAGGGGAATAAAGTGAATTAGTGATGCAATTAAATAATTAATGGTATTTAATTAATTAGGAGGAATAAAGGTATATTAGGACTTCATTAAATAAATGAAATTTATATAATTAGTCGAAAATGATGAAAAAGTGAATTAATTAAAAATAATGTAATCTTATTCAATTAATAGAGGAAATTAAGGTTTTTGATGTATTTGATGCTAATGTAGTGATATTATAAGTGATAATGATGTCGATGATGAGAAAATGTCATTTAGGATGTGCAATATGTAATAGGTCAATTTTACATGTCTACATTTGCCGCTCTTTGATACAATGCAATTTTGAGCATTGTGTCAAAGAAAATTCAAAAATTCATGTTTAGGAGTTGCCCTAGTATGCCCCAGAGTTACCCCACTATGCCCCAGACAATATAGCATAGTGTTCCATCTGAAAATTTGGTGATAATTTTGGATAATGAACCAAATTATCTGATAAGTTGATGTGATGTGTTTAAGTCAAGGACTAATAGAAGAAACGGTGAGAAGAAGAAAGTTTTAATAAGAAGTGAAGAATAGTTGATGTTGTTAGTCATTAATGAATTTTATTTTTCTTTCAAGGAGGCCTCACATCTTTAACAATCCTTATTAATATAGAAAATAGATATGATGCATGAGGGTATTAATAACCAAGGTGGCATTGTGTCCATTTCATGGACTTCGACTTGACATACAAAGAATATTTTTGCTCATACCAGACATATAGAAACCCTGTTAAGATGTATGGGTGAGAAGCCTTAAAATATTTTAGACCAGTTACACGGAGAGGTATGGAGTACCTAACATGCAATTGCTGCACAAATTTCCCCAATACGACTTCCACACATAGAAAAAAGAAAGTATTCATTGTGGTATTATCACAAAAATATCTAGCAAACAATGTAAACATAAATGACACTCAATTTCCCCCATTTCTTCCTCTCTAAATCCTTATGGATATCCTCGAGAGATCCTGGGAATGAGTCAATAATGTAAATTGAAAAGATAAGATCACAAAAAGATAAAACAATGTTGTATCACTTGTCATATATGATTTGGGGCTATTATCCAGTGCTGATGAAGTCTATTGTAGGAACGGATCCGTTAAGACATATCTTAGGATGTTGGTGAATTGTCAATAGATAGTTAGTTAATACTTTGGCTTTATTTTAGTCTGTTTGCGATCAAATCTTTGTGACTGTTTTCTTCAAAGTTCTAGCTTTTGATGTTGCTTTGTTTGTTTGTTTGTTTTGTTAAAGGGTGGGTGTGACAATTTTTTTTATTATGGATGATGTTTTATTGCAGATGCGCGATGACGAAGATTTTATTTTTGAGCTTTCAAATGTTTTTGTGTTTTTTATGTTATTTGAGGTTATTTTTGTTTTGTTTTCAAGATATTTGAATGTTTTTGTTTTGTCATTTTTGAGTAATAAATTCTTTGAAAAAAAAAATTAGGAAAAAGTGGTAGTTTTATGTTTTGCATGTATTTGACTCATTTTTAGCACTTTTTCCATTTCTAAATGGATCTGTCTTGACTTTTCTACTCGCACTTGCCTAAAATGTTTTCTCTGGAGTTTAATTTTTTCCTTTGTTTTCACATTTGATTGAAATTTTAGTTTTTGACTTAGATGTTCACTTTTGACATTTTTGCTATTGATTTTATTTGTCTCTTTTGCTGCTAAGTTTCACTTTTAACATTTTTCAAATCAAATGGCCACTCTTGTATAAGTTGTTCGCTATTGATCTCCTTTGTATGAAATAGCTTCCTTTGTAATTATTATCCATATTTGATAATATTTTTCATTTTCATCAAAAAAAGTAACCGTTTTGGTATTTCTTTATCACTTTTTTCAAAAGAGTAATCGCTTTTACTATTTTGTGAATGATTTAGATTTTGAAATTTTTGACTAAGTTAAAAGAAAGCATGAAAAATACCTAAGAGGACTTACCTAAGGCCTCAGGGGCTGATAGTCTTTCCTACCTTGTACACGCAGAGACTATGTAGTTCGATTAGTGTTGGCTCAAAGCATAACATGTTTTTGGGATTTTTGATGTTTTGAATTTGTTTTCTATTGTGTTTTTCTCTAGATGTTTTTGATAGTTTTGAAGGTTACCCTAGTAGTGCATTGGTGGTACACCTTTTTTTTGGGATGAATTATTTTGAATGTTACCCTGGTAGAGCATTGGTGGTATACCTTGTTGTTGGGAAGAATTGTTTTGAAGGTTACCCTGGTAGTGCATTAGTGGTACACCTTGTTGTTGGTATGATGCCTAGATCACACTATGAGTTAGAAGACATAGATCAAGATTTATTCTAAAGCAAGATGTAAGTACTTTCCCCTAGTGTCTAGCAATGTAGTTAATGGCTTATCTTGTGATAGGATAACATGTTTGGATAGAGTATTCCCTTTTGGACAATGCCTCGTGGCTCAGAAAATGTTGGATAGGATAGGGTCAATGATAGCGACTCATGTCAAGAGTCTTTCCATAAGCAAGTGTAAAGTGTACACCAAACATTTGTCGAGATAAAGGTAAGTTGGATTTGGATAAAAATGGATTGGATTTATTATGGAAAAGTTGATATTCTTCCACCTGAAATGGTGCACATAGATGATCGATTATACACCTGACGCATGTTTGCAAATTTTTCATCATGGTACTTGTCCAAAGTCCCACCATAGTGGTTTTCATTGGAGGATGATTTTTCTCTTGACTATTTTCTTGATTTTTTTTATTTTTTAATGTCACACAAGATGCTTGTTTACCAAGTTTTCATCATGGTGACAATTTTTTTCTCATGTTGAACCACTTGGTACTACTGATGTAGATACTACTGGTGCTAATATAGATGTTGTTGTTGTTGTGATGAAATGCAATTGATATCCTTCTTAGAGGATTTTTTCAATAAGATACTATATAGGAGAAAATTTGCACCCCTTATGCAAATTCCTCTTTTACACATCCTCACCTTAGAAAACCAAATCCAAAGGTGAAATTTCACATAAGCCCACTACCTTTGAACCACTTGGCATCTATTTTGTGTGTCGGCAGAGGAATAACTATTGGGGATGCCCATGCGGTGCATAGAAATCCACATGAAATGCTTACATCCCTAGTAGATTCCCGCATTTGGAGCTTGCAAAGGTGTTACACTTCCCATTGGAGGTCGATTTGTAATGTCCTCTTCGACCAGCTAACCCAAATATGGCCATTTTCTTCATTATCTCCTTCAAATTCACTCTTTCTTCATTCATTCTAGACTCTAAGAATTCAATTCAGCTCTCTACACAACATCCTCTTAGCATCCACCACTCTCAAGCAACACTTGGCACTCCATAGCAGTAACAACAACACTCCATTAGCTCTATAGAGAAAGTGTGGAACAAACACCATTGTAGTAGAGGCTTGAGTCCTCTCATTTTCTCCCCCATTGGCTAGTGAGCTCTTGGTGGAGGTGGTAATATTTCTACTCCTCTCCTCCATGATTTGGTTGGGTAGCATAACACTATTTTATAGTTCTTTTTTTTCTTTACTTTATTTCCTATTTTATCATACTTTTCTCCATTATCATTATCTTGGCTGTCCGTGGAGGTGAGAACACCAAAATGGGGGTCTAATTGAGGCAGACCCTTATATAGCCCCCCAACCATTTTCCTCTCTCTTGTGTGTAGGTGGAAATATTCTTAGAGCTAGTTGGAAAACAAGCACCTTTGTGAGATCATTCCTACCATCCTCACTCTTGTATACTTACTTTATCATATTTGTGCATATGTTGCCTACTTCATAGTGTTGTTTTGGCCCTTTGAAAGTAACTAGCTAGGTCGTTAGTTCCTTTTTTCGCATTCAACCTTGTCTCTTTAGTCTTCTAGTTGTACAAACACCAGGGCACCTAAGAGATGCCAACATGCCACGTTGTCATCCCAGAGCCGTGCATTCTTCCTTGGGCAGAGAGCTCCCTAAGACACAGTGTTGACCCCAAAAATTGACTCACCTAGCCTCATTTTGACTTTTGGGTCTATAGAGAGATCGAAGGACCTTATAGTCCTCATCATTCTTGTCCTTCATTTCCTAACACTCCTTTAAGCTGAGGTAAGTTAGAGCAGCCTTCTTCTCTCATCCCTCCATGACCTGGGGCCTTGACGTGGTTGGTCCCCCTCTCTTACATTTTTGGTAAACCCGACGTGAACCATTTTGGTTCCATTTTGTGATACTGAAATCTCCTTTCCTCATATTCTAGGAGTGTTGTAGGTGAGAGTGTTGTGAGGCTTTTTCCTTACAACCCAACCTATGACCCCTAGTAGGTGTAGTTGGAAGGTTTCAAAAGTATTGCGTAATGAAATCTTAATTGGGTCACTGTCTTATATTGTAACCTTTGAGGGGGCTCCGAGAAAGTGTCGTTTAGTGTGTGTAATGGCCTCTTTATTGCACCAACCTATTCCCTCTACATAGCTTATGAGAAGTGGTACTGGTATAACCTTCACCTTGTAGGTTCTATCGATGGGCTTTAATAGAGAACCATCTCCTCTTTACATTCCTACATGAATCAATGGGAATACTGTATCAAATGTCCTTGTTGATATGATATCTTAAGTGAATATCATAATTGAGGAGATCATGGTAATAAAAATTTTGCACAAAGATGGGTATGATGTACCTATGAGCACCATCCACATGCAAAACAACCTTTTCAAACCTCCTCTAGGTAGTATTGTCCCGCACATTCTGGTCAGACCTAAATATGTGAACCTTTTGTTTAACATTATCTCAAGGTTTCAACTCTTCAAAGTGAAGCTAGGTATCCCCTGGCTGGCAGCTATGAATGTAATTCCCTCGATTGTGCATAAATGTTTGAAATTCATTCATGAGGGTTCTATACATGTGATCCATGACACTGGCTATAGATTGTTGATTGTGTGTGGTAGTTACTCCTTAGATTACTTTTGGCCTACATCCGTTGGTCCTCTCCCACCTAGGAAGGACCTCCTATATCGCACATATCAAAATTACAAGAAAGGTCATTCTAGGCCAAAAGTGAGATACCCCTTTCTCTTTATACTATTTCACATAGGGATTGCCTAAAAGCTAACAATGATGCTACCAAGACATGCAGAAGAGAAGAAAAGAAGCAGTCTTGAGATCCTTCTTCTTCCTTTTCCATTGTTCAGCCCAACCTTTCCTCTCACTCTCTTGTGGTGACATCTACATCTGCCCTACATTTGTGAGAGAATCCTATGGTGCCCGCTTGGTGAAAGCCCAAGTGTCCCGCATTCAAGCTTCCTATCCTACTCATGGATCCTAGGCCCATTCGGTACGATTGGTAGAAAGCCCCCCATGGGGAACCCTCTATGTCCTAGCCTTCATAGCCTCCTACCACTTCTGCTCCTAAATCAATGAACGGGAAAAGGCCCACTACCATGGTGTTACAACTTACCTCCCCTACTATTTATGAACTTGTTCCTCTTGCTCCCATTCAAGATTATGTCCCTCTGTTAGAAATGCTCTCTTGGCTGAGTAAATCACCTAATGAAGGAAGGAAGAGGAGATGACTGCCCCTATATCAGGATCTTCTGCCACATCCTCCTCTCGCCTCCCCTTTGCTACCATTCAAACTAACTCTGTATCACTTTTTTCTTCCACTACGAGTGCAAATTTGCTTGACCCCAAAATGGTGTAGGTGTTCATCACTTCTTTGATGGAGCTACCTTTGTTGACATCTTTTCTAGATATCCCACCTTTCCTTAAGCCCATCAATATGACTAACACCTTGATTGTATCTACTGGGGTTATTTCCTCCTCTCTCTCTTCCCTTCTTGCCTTGTCTATGGGGAGTTAGCCTCCCCCAATGAAGCAAAAGGTAGAGAGTGGTCCTCCTAGCAACAAAGGACGTAGGAAGATCCCACCTTCTCCAAAAGGTGGCCCTATGGTGGATTGTTCTATCCTAGTAATAGAACTAGTCTCGACTTCTCCTGAGTTCATCATCACTCTTGAATTGCTCGGTGAGCTTAGCAGTGAACCTCGGGCACAACCTCCTTCATCCATCAAGGTGAAACATGGAGCTCCTATTAAGTGCATGTTTAACTCAGTGGATGAAGTTCCAACCTTTTCATCAATCTTCGTGAAGTCATTGACCTTAGCTCCATAAGAGCTAAGTGGAGGAGACCTTGCAAGTCATTCTTCCTTAGCCCTTATTGTGGGAGGTTCAAACGCTCATCCCCTTAATATTCCACCACTACAGGCTCATCCTCCTTCCCCCTACAATAATCTAGAGTGGGAAGCAGACTACCTCTTGGTCAATCAGTGTTAGGGGGAGGCCTCTTCTTTATATGTAGATTATATGTGTGTATGTGTTGTGATGTGTTTCCCCTGTAATAATTCTATGTGTGCCTAGATGACCCTCATCACCCCTGTTGGTGCTTGGATACATGCATGGTGTTTGTTTTGTAAAACTTCTTCTATTTGTATCATCATTCTTCCATGTTTATGATTGACTTTCAGAAAATTAGGGATGATGCAAAGTGTTGGGGGCATTTAGGCTCCCCTTCCATGTTGACCCAATTTTTTTATGTTTACTTTTTCTTCTCGAGCATTCTTCACATGATCTGTTATAGTAGGGGGTTGATGATAGTTCACTTGTATACTATTATTAAACTTATAAATATTTATGAGCAGTTCTAACCCTAAAATTTCAGGCTACCCTTGTGCCCTTTGTTCATGTTCTCTTTCATTTTTTTATTTTCTTTTATCTTTCTCTCTTGTTTGCTTGAGTTGTCCCTCTCATGTGTGATAGTGCCACCTCTACATCACTTTGATCTTCAAAAAATGTATTTGTTTCCAATGAATTATTTCTCAAGAATCTTCACACACTTCTTTGTAAGAATTGCATTCTCAACATAAAACCCTAATGGAACATGTTTCCTTGGTCATGGGTTCGTAAAGCAAGAAGTTGAGAACCTTCCTCTGAAGTGGGAACAACTTTGATCCTCCCCTCATGTGGGGGCATATTGTTGCTTTCAAATTCCTTGATGAAGTGAACATATTTTAGAAGGATTCCTTGATGATGAATCAATTCACGAAAGAAAACACCAACTTTCGAACAACACGTCCCTTGAATGGACCCCTCGTCCTTTTCAAGGGTTCCTGAGGGACCCCTTTGAAATTTTTCCAACTTTTTGATGCTCTATGTGATTTTCCACTTACTTTCCTATGTGGCCACTTCCTAACATGTTCTATCTATGGGTAAACATGCTGCTTTACGAGTGCACCCGTGAAGTTGCGTTTTGACTCTGCGGAGTCCACTTTCTTGGGTTTCCTCCATGTGAGAGATCTTGGGGGACACCTTCCTTGTAGATCTATGGGCCTATGAGCAACTTAATTCTTGTGGATTCCTTCATGCAAGAGATCTTGAGGGTTGCCTCCTTGTAGGTCCATGGGCTTGTAAGTTGCTTTCTTTATTTAGCTTCATAGTTTTGGAGAGCTATGAAGTCCTTTTCTTGTCTTGCACTCTCGGATTTTATAAATTGTGATTTGCTTCCTTGACAGTTCAAGTATACATTTCTAACTGTACTAATTCTCTGATCTACTTTACCAAAGCACTCATCGGTATTTGTGCTCATTAAAGTGGGGGAAAAATGTATAGGAGTGAATTTGCACCCCTTACAAAAATTCCCCTTTTACACATTCTCACCTTAGAAAACCAAATCCGAAGGCCTAATTCCACATAAACCCACTTCCTTTGTTCCACTTGGCATCTATTTTGTGTGTTGGTAGAGGAATAACTATTGGGGACACTCACATGGCACACAGATGTCCATGCAGTGCACTTAAATCCCTGGTAGATTCTTGCATTTGGAGGCTATAAAGGTGTTACACTTCCCATTGGAGGTTGATTTGTAACACCCTCTTTGACCAACTGACCTAAATATGACTATTTTCTTTATTCTCTCCTTCAAATTCACTCTTTCTTCATTCATTCTAGACTCTAAGCATTAAATTTAGCTCTCTACACAACATCCACCACTCTCAAGCAACACTTCGCACTCCATAGCAGCAACAAAAATACTCCATCAACTCTATAGAGCAAGTGTGGAATAAACACCATTGCAGTAGAGGCTTGAGTCCTCTCATTTTCCCCCTCATTGGCTAGTGAGCTCTTTGTGGAGGTGGTAGGTTTTCTACTCCTCTCCTCTACAATTTGGTTGGGTAGCATAACACTATTTTTTAGTGCTTTTGTGTTCTTTATTTCATTTCTTTCTTTATCATACTTTTCTCCATTATCATTATCTTGGCTATTTGTGAAGGTGGAAACACCAAAATGGGGGTCTAACTGGGGCAGGCCCCTATATAGCCCGCCTAAAAATTTCCTCTCTCTTGTGTGCAAGTGGAAGTATTCTTGGAGCTAGCTAGTGAATGAGCACCTTTATGAGATCATTCTTGCCATCCTCACTCTTATATATTTTCTTTATCATATTCGTGCATATCTTGCCTACTTCATAGTGTTGTTTTGGCCCTTTGAAAGTAACCAACTAGGTCATTAGTCTATTTTCTCATTTTCAACCTTATCTCTTTAGTCCTCTAGTCATACAAATTCTAGCACACCTAAGAGATGCCAGTACATCGCATTGTCGTCCTAGAGCCACACTTTTGTCTTTAGGAAAAGAGCTCCTTGAGACACAATGTTGACCCTGAAAACTATCTCACCTAGCCCCATTTCGAGTTTTGGGTTTGCAGAGTGATCGAAGGACCTTATAATCCTCATCATTCTCATCTCGTGTTTCCTAACACTCCTTTAAGCTAAGGTAAGTTAGGGCAGCCTTTTTCTCTCGGCCCTCCATGACTTGGGGCCTTGACGTTGTTGATCCTCCTCTCTTACAAATATGAGTGCTTGAGTGTAACCCCTAATAATTCTTATCGTATTTGTTGATACAAGAGTTATGCTTTCCTAGATGCACACATCACGATAGAGTGCCCTTAGAGTCCTTATGATAAAGAGTCACTACCAATGCATGGTCAATGTGAGATTTGGATATCATGGATGGTGAAATGCATTGAGGGATATGAGATTCAAATGGATTGGTTGATATTTTAGAATCTTTGACTCTCCAAACTTGGGATGATGAGAAATGATGGGTGGATATAAATATTTTCTTGGTACCAACTTCTTGATATACCCTGTAAGTCATTCTTGAAGCTTTCTTTTGCATTGTTGGAAATTTTTTATGGATGAACTCCCCTTTTTTATTTTTCCTCATAGTTTCTTTGACCAATGGAGTTTGATAGGGATGATTTTATTTATTTTTCTTTTGTATCCATTTGAATTTCTCTTGTCCATTTTATTTTACCAATTATTTTTCTTCAATACCTTGTTCCTTTCTTTGATATAAATTTTTCTCTTGTTTCTTGTCCCAATTGGAGGGTGGAAAAATACGTGGATGATGATTCATGATATGAATTGTCATAGCGTTGGTAGGGGTTTCATCATAAGGACCCTTTGTTCTCCCTATGTTGGTTTTTGCATTAGATAAAGTTGCCCCCAATATTATAGAGGTATCACTGATATGTTTAGATTCCTTTATTGTTGAATAACCAAGATCTTGATGTTTAGGATTGACAATAATCTACATTATTTCTAGGTTAACCTATTCATGTTTGCCTAATCCTTTTCCTTGATAATGCATTTGTTGAAATTTTTTATTTGTAACAGGATATGATTTACCTTGGAAACAAGGTGCTAATCCTTCTCTACTCTCTTGTGGATCTTCAAAGGTGATGACTTCTTCACTGGTAGGATATATTTCTCTGAAAAAGGTAAGTGATCCAAGTTTATAAGTGATAGGATCCTCCATATGTGGGATAACTTATTGATTGATATCTTCAACTTGGTTTTTTGAAATATTAGATTTTGATGGCCTTCAAGATATATTGATGCTTCTTTGACTATTTTATACCCAATGCTCTTTTGCTCAGGATTGTTAATTATATTTTCCAATTTTAAGATACTGTGCTCAATATTTTCATACTTGATGCCTTCAATATGCTTAGAGGATGTTTCTTGATGAGTTCTCAAAATGACACTTTAATTGATCTTTTTATGTTCTCAAAGACTTTATTATATTATTAATTAACTATGCTAGTGGTAGATTATATACTTATATGATTTCTTGTTTTACCTTATATTTAGCTAATTGGAGGATATATTAAAAATAATATTTTGCATTAAATGTGTTGCTTTTAAATATTTTAATGATGAAATGACTATGCAATTTTAAATCTTTGTTGTCATATAAGCATCCTATTCTTGAGGATTTTGTGCAGGTGATTAAATGCTTACTATATGAGATAGACTTGTTAAACTCTCTATTTAACAATGTGGAATCAATTGTGCTCTTGAAAGGTCTAGCTGGATGTTGACTCATCATGATTTTGAATTGAATTCCTTAGTCAATTTGGAAACTACTTGTTCTAGCTATTATGAGGTGAAATTCTCTTTGATACTTTCAGTTATGCTTTAGTTTTAGTTTGCTTCTCTATATCTTGGCGGTTAGTGCCATGATTTTGAATTCAAATAAGGGATATTTCTATAAATATCCATCCTTATTTTTAGTCTAGAGTAGTTAATCTTTCACTTAATATTGTAATGTTGGTACTATGCACTTTTGTTCTACTCACTTATTTGGGCCAAGTTTAATGAATATAAGAAGTTGCTTTGAATCTTGGTATTAAAGGTCCCACTAGATGAAGAGCAGGGCCCACTCAACCAAAGGAGGTGACCTTGTGTTGTGTTCTTTGATTTAGTTAATTTCTATTTAGTTTGTATCAATTAGAAAGTTAAGCATCTAAATTTCTATTTATACATTGTTAGTAATTGCATTTACTTACATTCTTAGAATAATTCATTATGTTCTTAAGATCGTTCGTGTTTTTTTACTGTAGATTAAAATTTATTTTTTAATTGTAGATTTAATTTTTGCTCATAGGAATTGGAATAATACTTATTTTCAAAAGCATGTGGTTTTAATGGAGCTAACAATGATGATTGATGTGAGCATTAAACCAAATATTATTTTTAATTTATTCATGTAAATTAGTGTTGATGATTTCTAGATTAAGGTTTATTTCCTTACAAGTGTAAAATAGAATTTATTTTCAAGTAAATTTCAATTCAGAATTTTAGATTAAGAGTGAATTTGATTATAGCTTAATTTTTCCATGAATCAATTATAATTAACTCTGGAGGAGTTTGAGCTAAGTTATTAGGGTCTAAATAATTCTAAATAAGCATTATTCAAGAGATAAGATAGGTTTAGTCTTTAGAAATTAGTTGTTGAGTTCCACTCGTGAGAGCTCCTAAAGGCTCTTGAAGGAGTTAGACCAAAATCAAAAGTCATTGTTTACAGTACAAAACCCCCCAATTCGTGGAGACATCCTTATCACATATAGCTCTAAGACACACTTGGTTGGATAATTGAGAAATTAAATGATGCAAGAAGTGACACCATTGACCTTTCCCATCATTTTTAGCACCATTGTCGAGGAAAATTAAATGATCTAGCTATTAAGTTTGAATCCTTAGTGTTGATAAGGAAGACAATTTAGTTTTTGGATGAGATGAGCTAGAGACCATCTAGGAAGGTTTCTTCCATGAAATATTGATTTTGATTAAGAACAACAAATTTCACAACATCAGATTGAAAATCAAGAAGAGAATCATAACACTTTCAAGAAGAAGAAATGGGTGACCAACCAGGAAATGATCCCCCACCAAATTGGACCTTTTCCTATCCTATTAATCTAAACATAGAACTTGATGAGCCTGCTATGAAGAATATTTCACCCTCACTTTTACCTACCTTTAGGGGAAAGACTTCTAAGGACCCTAACCAATTTCTCTTTGAGTTTAAGGTTTTATGCTAGAAATATGATTATATAGCTTATAACCAAAAGTTGAAATTATTTCATTCTACCTTAAAGGAGTCGGCCTTACACTATTTCATGGATTTACGTGCAAGGACAATATCAAATTGAAATGAAATGGAAACTAAGTTTTTGGATAAATACCAAGATTACTATCGAGTAAGAGATAGGAAAGAGGAATTGTTCCAAATGAGACTAATGGAAGATGAAATTTTGGAAGATTATGCTGATAGATTTCATTTTGTGCATAAAAGGTGTGGTAATGGGTTGGTTAATGAGATTTGTAAGAATTTTATTTTGAAAGAAATTGATGATGAATCTAGAGTCTTTGAATCTTATGGGGAAAGGAGACATCAACAAGCTTCCTTTAGAAGATATTATTGAAATATGTAGAAACTACTCTAGGACTAGAGTAGGGACTAGAGGCTCCCAAAGAAAAAAACCTCTCACTCTTGATGTGTCTCAAGTAATGGAGGAAACTACTAATTTGAAAACTAATTTACTCCTTCATCTCAACATGCAAGGAGATAAGAAGACTACTAAAACTTTAGCCATTTATTGTTCCAAATGTAGAGGGAAACATATTTTGAGAGTGTCCATTGAATCAAGTTGATATCTATGAAATCTGTGAGAAACATCATGCAACAAGATCTTGTAACCTCTTACTTGGAATTAAAAATCATCTGAAGAAACCACTTGTGGTGGAGGAAGAGCTTAATTATGTTGGGAAGAGATCTCAAAATACAAGATATAATGCTAATCAAGCTTAGTATGGTCCTATAACTAATTGGAATCTCAGAACCCTTAGCCAAATGAAAATCAATGGATTCGTCCATACCAACCACAAACAACACCTACATTCTAGGGTCAACCTGAATGGATGAATCCTTAGTGGAACCAATCACAGTGGCAATCAAATCAGCCACATTGGAAACAAAACCAACCATAATGGTGACAAAATCAAACATAATTTCAACCATAGAAAAATCTGGGGCTGAGGAATCCCTGGGCACAATCACCTCAATTAACCCATGGCTCTAATACTACTAATGAACAAGTAAACCAACCTCAGATGCCAGCACAACTTGTTCCAAATCTGAAAAAATTGAACTAATTCAAATATGTCTACTCTGAACGCCATTGATGCTAGTGATATTCAATCAAGGAACCCAAATGTTCCATCCATACCAAATTCTAAAAATCAGAAGGGTGAGAAATAATAAAAAAAGTATTCAATGGAAAATTAGAACTCTAATGATGAACATAAAGTTAATTAGGAACCTTACCCAAACCATTTGAAAAAAAACAAGTAGCTCCTGATGACTCCCAACCAAATTATATGAATGTGGTAGATTCACAACTTCTCTGTGAATTGAAAAAGATTAATATTGAGTTACCATTATTACAGGCCATTAAAGAGATACCAGAAATAAATTAGTTGGTCAAGTCAATTTGTATGAAAATGCTAGGTAGGAAGAAAAAATTACCTCCTACAATATAGATAGGGACCAAACTCAATGATGTTTTTTCAAGAAGATTACTCCCTCAAAAATATAATGATCTTGGTAGTCTTGTGATAACTTTGATTATTTTAGGAATTCAGATAACCAATGTGCTAATTGATTTAGGAGAAACTATCAATGTTGTCACATAAAACACTATTGAAATGTTGGGTATGACAAGTGTTCACCCCAAAAAAATTGTTTTACAATTGGTAGATCAATCTACTACCAAACCTAAAGGTGTTCTTGAGGACATCATGGGATTATCCAGTTGAATATTGAATCCTTAAATCTAGAAAGAAGGATTTTGGATATCCAATTATCTTAGGTAGACCATGGTTATCCATTGCAATAGCATTGATAGATTGAAAATCAAGGAGTATGATCATTTCTAATGGTCAAAAATAGAAAGAGTTGTAACTTTATCCTCCTACCCAATCATCAATTCAACCTAATACTCAACTTTGGATTAATGAAGATATGGAGTCAGAATCATCTGGTATTGCAGAATTGGCCATGGTTACTTTAGTAGAACATGTTGAGGAATGTGGAAAACAAGGTCTTAATCCAGAAGAGATTGATCAAGCAAAGGAGAAGAGGAACTATCATGGAATGTTACATTATAAAAATTCACATCCATGTCCTCTAAATACACTTGTGGGGGATCCACTTGATTCTAAGAATGAGACCAAAGAAATTATGGTAGCAGGGGATAAACCTCTCTTCATTAATTAATCCTTATCCTCCTCACAGGAAAATGAGTTAAAGAAAATATTGGAAAATCCAACTGAAGCATTTTCTTGGGAATACAAGGATATGAGAGGAATTCACCCTTCTATTTGTACTCATCATATTTATACCAAGGATGTTAAGCCAGTAAGGCAAGGTCAAAGAATGATCAATCTTGTTCTTAGAGACCTTGTTAAACAAGAAATAGAAAAATTGTTGAAAGTAGGGTTTATTTATCCAATATCTAATAGTCAATGGGTTTCCTCATTGGTTATTTTTCCCAACAAAAATGGAAAATGGCGTGTATGTGTGGATTATAGAGAATTAAACAAAGCCACTAAAAAGGATCATTTTCCTTTGTCATTTATTGATCAAGTACTTGATAACTTAGTTGGCAGTAGTTATTTCTCTTTCTTGGATGGTTTTAGTGTTGAAGTGAAAAAGACACTGAGTGGAGGGGGGGGTGAATTAGTGTCATTAACTATTTTGACAAATTTTACTAAAACTGAAATAAAACAGATTTATGCTCTCATTTATCAATGATAAACTCATTCATGTATTGAATACAATCACATATAACTCAAATGAGAAATATGAAAGTGAAACATAGCATATTAAAGAATTCATGGAATGAATCAAATGAACCATAGATAAGAAAAAATGACACAAGATATGCCTAGTGGAAAACCCTCCTAGGGTAGAAAAACCACTCCTAAACTGCTTCCTTTCTAGGATTTTATTTTAATAACCACTTTTGACAATGCCTCATAGGCTGATTTTTGAGCACCAACTCAAGGAGCACCAACCCCTCTTTTAGAAACACCAATTTCAAGGAGCACCAACCCCTTTTCTATTTTCAGTAAGACATACAATGATACAAAGGATCTCTTTATTTCTCTCGTTTCTCTCAAGTGCCTCTTGACGGACAATGCCTAAAATCCTCAAGGTTCAAGAATGACCCTTCAAAATTCTAGCCATTATCAAGTCTTAAGACAACTTGATACTGAACATATATTCCATATTTTCTATCTCAAAAACTCAAAAAAAAATCAATACAATGGTTGTAATGTACTCACACTATTTTTCACTATATTTCATAGTCATTTCTCATAGTTCTGAAATAGTTAACTCTTTCTCTCTATTTTTCAAGAATCTAGAAAAACCTCATCTCACTCTATTTTTCTTCTTACATAAATTACATCTCAAGAAAAAATTACAACATTGTAACTTGTCTCATTCTACAAAATCAACGGAGGTAAATTTTTTGTACCCAACTTCTGTCGAAAAACATGTTGCCAAGTATTGCAGTCATTTTTATAAGAATGTTCAACATGGAGGTTTTGTTCTAACAACAATGATCAAGGAATATGCAATTTTAGAAAGAGGACTGAACCCTATCCACACAAGGATCCTGCACAAGCAATGCTAACTGAAACAACATTAAAAAAAAATATATATTTTATGTACAATACCCTTGAAAACTGTTGTAGCAAAAATGTAACCAAAAAACCATTTTTGAGCACTCAAAAAATAGCTTAGCACTAAATCAAGTGAAACACCGAAATGATTTACAGAAGGAATGATTACCCACTAAAGAGAAATACAACCCCTTACTGCAGGAGCAGAAAAAATGGTATTGTAAATTATTTGGGTATGCATTTCAGATTATAGTAACTGACATGCATTATTTCTGACCACGAACAAATAAACCAATTTTATCATTTTCCAGAAAGAATAAAAACTTTTCTTCTATTATATGAGCCAATAGAAGTAAAAATTCTTCAAAAGACAGTTGATAATGTGAATACCTGAGGAGAACGATAGAGAGAAAAATGGCAAAGACTTCTTCCAATTTTGAGCCTTCACCTAAAGACAAGAGGCTAACACAACCATCAACCAAGGAAAGGATTTTCTAGATACCCCCATTCATTATCAAAGAGTTGTAGAAACCCAAAAAACACTATGTAATGAATGTGAGAAGATCTCTATGGTGGTGGCCAAGATAGGGTTCGAAACCGTAAAAAAATGTGAAACAAAATATGATTGCCCTAAACTTTCCAATGCAAAGTAGCCGATGAATTTCCAAATATTGATAAAGTTTGAAGTCTGAAAGGACTAAAGTCACAAGAAGAAACCCATAATGCATTGAAAAATCCATGGACAAACCAATGCAATGCATGTCGACAAACTCATTACCACTAAATGCATACAAACCATAGATCATCATTATCAAAGTTCAATGATTAATCAAGTAAGAATACCGACACAATTATGTCATTAGAAATTTTCCATGACCACTCAAAAAAATGTCAATTACCTTAGCCATCATTGTTACCAAGAAATAAAAAACCATGTCACTTTCATAGTGGCTTTTAAATAATCAAATCCTTATACCTGTTATCGGCCTTGAGGCCTGATAAATTATCAAACATTAGACCCGATATCTTATAAGACCTTTATTCAAAGTCATTTTCCATGACATAAAGCCTGATATACCCAATGCCTTTTGAAATGAAATAAAGTATAATTCCATGCCAATTTTAATGTGCCATATGTCCATGCCAAATTCAGTATACCATATGCCCAAGCCATTATCAATTGTTTAAGGAAACTCAATAGGGTTTTCTTAAAACTAAAAACCAACTGCATTTGATAATTCCAAGAACCAAGATAACTGAAAGCATTACCTGAATGAGGTTGAATAGAGAAAAATACAATTCTGATGTAGCTCAAAAATATTATAAAATCCAGGATGTTAGAAATCTGAACATGCCAATACTACATAAACCTGTAGATCACTATAGCCCTGTAGCAAAAAATGTCAAACCAGAATTATACCACCTGAACGTGGAAACATTATCCTGTAGACAAGATTCCTTATGATCTGTACATGGATTCAAGAGATCAGTTCCATAAAAAACAACATCATAATTTTGAAGTAAGTATTCCAAGACATAATAGAAATAGTGCAACTAAATAAACAACCACAAAGATGCCAATCTAAAACATAATATTGTCATCAAGGACAAATAGTAAAAGAGAAGCTCAACAAACTCCTCCTTTTTCCTTAATGGAAAAAATTGAGCCACCAAACCGAAATACTAAACCAAAACCAAGAGCTCATAATTCTCCCCCTTTTTTGTCACAAGGATAAAGGGAAGACAATAGTGAAATTCTATGAAGCTATAGATATATAAATGGAGCAGAAAAGTATGAGCTGCAAAGAGAGTTTATCAACTCCTCCTATCACCAAGATAGAGTACTAAGATAACAAAGATTGAGACACAACTCCCAATCTAGATTGAAGTCTTTCAAATACCTCTTTAGCCAAAGGCTTAGTAGAGATTTCAACAACCTGTGCTTGTCTAGGAACATATTGCACAAAAACCTCATTAGCCAACACCTTTTCATGAAGAAAGTGAAGTTTGATAGCAATGTGTTTAGTGCGAGAGTGCATAATAGGATTTTTGGAGATATTAATCTCACTAGTATTATCACACAGAATAGAAATAGGTTTAGGAATTTCAATACCCATGTTAGGTAGAGTTTGTGACATATAGATTACTTGAGTACAACAAGAGGTGGCAGCAATATATTCTACTTCAGTAGTGGAGAGTGAAACAGATTCTTGTTTTTTGCTATGTCATGCCACTAATCAATCACCAAGAAAGAAAGCAGTACCATTGGTGCTTTTCCTATCATCCAGACAACCAACCCAGTCAGAATCAGTATATGAAATTAATGAGAAATCATTGCTTCTGGGATACTAGAGTCCATAATCAAGAGTGCCTTGAACATATTTAAGAATCCTTCTAACAACACTAATATGAGATTCCTTAGGAGATGATTGAAATCTTGCAACCATGCAAACAAATTGCATTATGTCAAGTCTTGAGGTTGTTAGATATAACAGGTTGCCTATCATTGACCTATAGTCAATTGGATTTACAATAGGAGAGTCATCAACCTTGTTGAGTTTGCAGCTGGTAACCATTGGAGTGCTAACTGGATGACATTCATCCATTTGAAATTTCTTTAGCATCTCTCTTGGATATTTTGTTTGAGAGAGAAATATACCAATTTCAAGTTGAGAGATTTGAAGACCTAAGAAGAAGGATAGTTCTCCCAACATTGACATTTCAAACTTAGATTCCATAATCTAAGAGAATTTTTTTCTCAAAGCAATATTGTTGCAGCCAAAGATAGTATCATCAACATAGATTTCAACAACCAGAATATACTAACCTTCAAGCTTAACATAAAGATTGTTGTCTACACCTCCTCTAATAAAACCTTTTGATATCAAATGATTATCCAGTCTAGAGTACCAAGCTCTAGGAGCTTGTTTTAGGTCATATAAAGCCTTTTTCAGCCTGTAGACATGATTAGGCTTGTTTTTGCAAGTAAAACCTTTAGGTTGTTCTATATAAACTTCTTCATCCAAATAACCATTCAGAAAGGAAGTTTTGACAACCATTTGATATACAGTAAAGTTTTTGAAAATAGAATAAGACAAGAATATTCTAATGGATTCAAGTCTAGCTACAGGTGCAAACGTTTCACCAAAGTCAATACCTTCTTGTTGAGCATATCCTTTGCATACATATCTAGCCTTGTTGTGAACAACATGGCAATTTTCATCATGTTTGTTTTTGAATATCCATTTTCCTCCTATGACATTTTTGTCATCTGGTCTTGGGACTAACTCCCAAGTCTAATTTTCCTCAATTTGATAAATTTATTCCTACATTGCATTAAGCCAACATTCATCAGTTAGAGCTTCATCAATTTTTTTTGGCTCAAACTATGTAATTAAACAGAAAGTAGTAAGCTCGGCTATGTAATCTTTTTCATCAGAGTTAATAGTTCTTCTCCTTGTTTGAACTCCTGTAGAGTTATCTCCAATAAATAGATCTTTAGGATGGTTTCTAGCAAGAGATTTTGAAGGAGTTTTTGTTACACATTTTTCAAGACTTAATTCAATACTTTTAGAATTTGTTTAAGCTAGTTTAGGACTTGCTAATTCTAATTCAAGATTTCTTGTTTCAATGCCTTCTAAATTTATTTCAAGTTCAAATTATTCTTCCTCATCATCCTGCATAGGTTCAACATCTAAAAGAAAATTTTCATCAAATTTGACATTGACAGATTCAATAATCTTATTCAGCCTATTATTAAAGCATTTATAGGCTTTTCTATGAGTAGATTATCCTAAAAAGATACCTTCATCAAAATTAGATTGAAAGCTTCCTAAGTTATCATCATCTCTTTTTATAAAACATTTGCAGCCAAATATTCTGAAATATTTAATTGAGGCAAATTTACCATACCACAGTTCATATGGAGTGAAATTGGATTTCACTCTGATTTGTACTCTATTCAAGATATAGACAACTTTATGAACAACTTCTTTCCAGTACATGTTTGGTATTTTTGCTTCATCCAGCATAGTCCTTGCCATCTCTTTTATAGTTTTGTTCTTTCTCTCAACAACCCCATTTTATTGAGGTGTTCTGGTAGCAACATATTATCTTTTTATTCCGTATCTTTCACAATAGTCAATGAATTATTGTGAGGTGAAATCACCACCTTTGTCAGATCTTAGGAATTTCAATTTTAAATCTAACTCCCTTTCAACCATTTTTCTAAAGATTTTAAAATGTTCAAAAGCTTTAGATTTGTGCTTGAGAAAAGTAACCCATACCATACGAGAGTAGTCATCAACAAATAGAATGAAATATTTCTCACCATTGATAGATCTAGTCCCTGTAGGACCACATAAGTTTTTATGAACAAGTTGCAAAGGCCTAGTAGAAGAATGTTATTTAGATTTAAAGCTTACCTTTGTTTTCTTTCCTTTGAGACATTCTTTACAAACTGCATTTTTCAGGTTTTCTTAAGATAGGTAGACCTCTTACATTCTAGTTCTTATTGATCCTAACCATATTGTAAAAATTAATGTGACCTAGTCTCTTGTGCCACAAAAAAATTTCTTCAACATGACTCATTAAGAACATACCTTGATTATTTTCATTTCCAGATGTGTCAAGAAGATTGTAGACATTTCCCTTAGTCCTTCTTCCAACAGCAATAGCTTTTCCAAGATTTTTTTTAATCTCACATCCTTGTGAAGTGAACAAGACCTGATAGCCACTTTCACAAATTCAACTGACACTTAGAAGATTTTTTTTTAAACCTTCTACATAATACGCATTATAGATAGGAGTGTCTTCATTCAGAAGAAGTGAACCTCTACCTTTGATTTGTATACCTAAATTATCTCCAAACTTCACATATCCACCTACATAATCTTCAAGATTAGTGAATTTTTCTTTATCACCAGTCATGTGGTTTGGACAACCACTATCCAAGACCCATAAGTCTTTTTTCTTGGAGTGGAAAGCAGTTTGAACTAACATAGTTTGTTCTATGTTGTTGAAAATTATAGGTTTCCAAATCATTTTAGTTTTTTGTTGTTTATTCTATAGATCAGCTTTTCATTGCTTAGCAGAATGACCGATGGAATTGCATGTGAAGCATCTAGTCTATCTAGCAAAGCCAATATTTTTCCTATAACCAAATCTAGGTGTTCTAGGATTCATAAACCTGCAAGAGCTCACTTTCTGGCCAAATCTGTTGCAGAAATAATAGTACCCATAAAAGAAAGGGTTAGAATTATATGATATTCTGTTATTCCTAAAAGGATGAACATGATCCTTATCAGAATCAAGATGATTAGATACAAAACTTTTTTTTCTAGCAACAACATTATCCTTTGCACTATCATTTGAACATTCACCCTTCATAAATCCAATACCTGTTTTGTCCTTGTTCAATTTCTATTTACTGAGCATGCCATTCAGTTTAAGAGTACTCTCATACTTCTCAATGGTCTTCCTAATATCAACAATTTCGTGTTCAATTTTTTGAATTTCTTGATCTTTAAGATTTATGCCAGTACGAAGACAATATTCAACTATCTTGGTTTCTTCAAGTTGAGTTTTCAATGAGACAATTTCAAGATTTGTGAGTTGCTCTTGAGCAAGAGCTTGAGCAGAGTTTTGTTCTTGAGCAAGCATTTGTTTTTTGAGTTTTCTTAGCTCTTTTAGTTCACATTTCAGTTCACCTTCAAGATCCACTTCGCCAACTTCAGTATCATTTTTGTTAGTATCTTCTTGCTGAATGATTTCAGCCATGAATAGGTTTTCATCTTCTTCATCTAAAGAATCTTCAAATTCAGTGTCTGTTTCATTTTTTCTGAATAGACTCTTCTTCTTTTTGAAGTTGAATTTTTTTTTAGGTCTATAGGCCTTTTTCTTAGACAATTTTTCATATTTCTCGTTGTCACTATTTGGATCACCATAGGGGCACTTTGCAGAAAAGTGGCCTATTTTACCACAGTTAAAGAATTTGAAGGGAATTTTTCCCTTATACTTTCCAGACCCCTTTTTGAGCTTCCTAACAAAGTGGGATTCTTTAGAATCAAAAAATTCTTATTCAGTAGGCTCATATTTTTCTTTCCTTTTAGTATTAAAGGCAATTTATTTTGTAGAGGAATTGTTTTTACTAATTCTCATTTCATAGGCAATCAGAGTTCCTTGTAGGCTGTCTAGGGTAAGTTGGTCAAAGTGTTTCTTATCTTCTAGAGTAAAGACCTTAGCTTCACATTTAGTTGGTAAGGTTCTGATGACCTTAGTTACAACATCAAATTCCTTAACTTCTTCTCCTAGACCCTTCATAGCATTGAAAATTTCATCAACTCTCAAAAAGTAATTAGCTACTTTTTCATCGTCCCTCATTTTTTATTTCTTCAAATTGGTGTTTTAGAGTGAGGACTTTTGATTGTTTTAATTTTTCATTTCCTTGATAGATAGTTTCAAGTTTAACCTAGATATCCCTAGCAAAGCTGCAATGCATGACTTTGATAAAGACATCTTTAGTCAGTGCACACAAGAGATCATGTTTTTCTCTTGCATTAGTTTCATATCTTTTCTTTTCATCAGAAGTTGTGGGAAAAGTAGTTGGTACAGTGTACCTAGTTAACACTATGCTCCACACATTGAGGTCAATAGAAGTTAAATAAGTCTCCATTCTGATTTTATAGAATACATAATTAGTTCCATCAAATAATGGAGCTCTAGGCATGGATGCGCCTTCATGAGCTTGAGACATTTTGAATAGACTCCAAGGCTAGAATCAATCCTAGGTTGGAAAGACCTATCAGAGGACCCTATTCTCTAATACCAATTGTTGGAGTGAAAAATATACTGAGAGGGGGGGGAGGGGTGAATCAGTGTCATTAACTGTTTTGATAAATTTTACTAAAATTGAAAAAAACAAATTTAAGCTCTCATTTATCAATGATAAACTCATTCATCTATTGAATGCAATCACATATAACTGAAATGAGTAATATGATAGTGAAACATAGAATATTAAATCATTCATGTGATGAATCAGATGAACCACAAATAAGAAAAAATGACACAAGATATGCCGAGTGGAAAACCCTCCTGGGGTAGAAAAACCACTCCTAAACTACTACCTTTCTAGGCTTTTATTTTAATAACCACTTTTGACAATGCCTCATAGGCTGATTTTTGAGCACCAACCCATCTTTTCGAAACACCAATTTCAAGCAGCACCAACCCCTTTTCTATTTTTAGTAAGACATACAATGATACAAAGGATCTCTTTGTTTCTCTCATTTCTCTCAAGTGCCTCTTGACAGAAAATGCCTAAAATCCTCAAGGTTGAAGAATGACCCTTCAGAATTCCAGCCATTATCAAGTCTTAAGACAACTTGATATTGAACATATATTCCAGATTTTCAATCTCAAAAACTCAACATTTTTTCAATACAATGGTTGTGATGTACTCACACTAGTTTTCACTATATTTCATAGTCATTTCTCATAGTTCTAAAACAAGTAACTCTTTCTCTCTATTTTTCAAGAATCTAGAAAAACCTCATCTGACTCTTTTTTTCCTCTTACATAAATTACATCTCAAGAAAAAATTACAACACTATAACTTGTCTCATTTTACAAAAACAACAGAGGTAAATTTCTTGTACCCGACTTCTATTGAAAAACATGTTGCTAGGTATTGCAGTCACTTTTATAAGAATGTTCAGCATGGAGGTTTTCTTCTGACAAAAATGATCAAGGAATATACAATTTTAGAAAGAGGACTAAACCCTATCCACAAAAGGAGCCTACACAGGCAATGCTAACCGAAACAACATTAAAAAAAAAAAAATTCCATGTACAATACCCTCGAAAACTAATGTAGCAACAATGTAACCGAAAAACCATTTTTGAGCACTCAAAAAATAGCTTATCACTGAATCAAGTGAAACACCGAAATGATTTGTAGAAGGTATGATTACCCACTAAAGAAAAACACAACCCCTTATTGCAGGAGCAGAAAAAATGGTATGATAAAATATCTGGGTATGCATTTTAGATTATAGTAACCGACATGCATTATTTCTGACTACAAACAAATAAACCCATTTTATCATTTTCCAGAAAGAAGCAAACACTTTTTTTATATTATATGAGCCAATAGAAGTAACGGTTCTTCAAAACATAGTTGATATTGTGAATACCTGAGGAGAATGATAGAGAGACTGTCATGGAGATATTTACCAAACTAGCAAAGAGAAAAATGACAAAAAATTCTTCCAATTTTGAGCCTTCACCTAAAGACAAGAGGCTGACACAACCATCAACCAAGGCAAGGATCTTTTAGATACCCCCATTCACTATCAAGGAGTTGCATAAACCCAAAAAACACTATGTAATGGCTATGAGAAGATCTCTATGGTGGTGGCCAAGATAGGGTTCAAAACCCTCAAACATGTGAAACACAATATGATTTCCCTAAACTTTCCAATGCAAAGTAGTCGATGAATTTCCAAGTAATGATAGAGTTTGAAGTCCAAAAGGACTGAAGTCATAAGAAGAAACCCATAATGCATTCAAAAATCCATGGACAAACCAATACAATGCATGCCGACAAACTCATTACCACCGAATGCATACAAACCATCGATCATCATTATCAAAGTTCAATGATTAATAAAGTAAGAATATCGACACAATTATGTCATTAGAAATTTTTCCACTCAAAACAAATGTCGATTACCTTAGCCATCATTGTTACCAAGAAATAAAAAACCATGTCACTTTCATAGTGGCTTTTAAATAATCAAAACCTTATACCTGTTGTCAGCCTTGAGGCCTGATAAATTATCAAACATTAGACCCGATATCTTATAAGACCTTTATTCAAAGTCATTTTCCATGACATAAAGCCCGATATACCCAATGCCTTTTGAAATGAAATAAAGTATAATTCCATGCCAATTTTAATGTGCCATATCTCCATGCCAAATTCAGTATACCATATGCCCAAGCCATTATCAATTGTTTAAGGAAACTCAATAGGGTTTTCTTAAAACTAAAAACCAACTGCATTTGATAATTCTAAGAACCAAGATAACTGAAAGCATTACCTGAATGAGGTTGAATAGAGAAAAATACAATTCCGATGTAGTTCAAAGTTATTATCAAATCCAGGATGTTAGAAATCTGAACATGCCAATACTACATAAACCTGTAGATCACTATAGCCCAGTAGCAAAAAATGTCAAACCAGAATTATACCACCTGAACATGGAAACATTATCCTATAGACAAGATTCCTTATGATCTGCACATGGATTCAAGAGATCAGTTCCATAAAAAACAACATCATAATTCTGAAGTAAGTATGCCAAGACATAATAGAAATAGTGCAACTGAATAAACAACCACAAAGATGCCAATATGAAACACAATATTGTCATCAAGGACAAATAGCAAAAGAGAAGCTCAACATTTAGTGGGTACAATCAGATCCAAATGGATCTTGAAGACCAAGATATGACTACTTTCACATGTCCTTGGGGTATGTATTCTTATATAGTTCTACCATTTGGACTGTGCAATTCACCAACCAGTTTTGAAAGAGTTGTCCTAGCTATTTTTGTAGATTTAACTACCTCATGTGTGGAAGTATATATGGATGACTTTACAGTTCATGCAAATTTTTTTGAAGAATAACTTGAAAGTTTGAACAAGGTTTTTAAAATATGTAAGGATCATAGGTTATCTTTGAATCATGAAAAGTGTTCCTTGATGATGACTGAAGGGATTGTTCTAGGACACCACATTTCTAAACAAGGAATCAAAGTTGATCCCAAGAAAGTAGAAATCATTGAACAGATTGAGATCCCTAAAAATAAAACTAGTATCTATAGTTTTCTTGGGAATGTTGGATATTATAGAAGATTTAATGAGTGGTTTTGTAAAATTGTTGAACCTTTGTTTGCATTGCTTAAGAAAGATGTGGAATTTTTATGGACAAGTGATTTTTAGAAATCTTTTGAAACAATTAAAAATGACTTAACTACTTCTGATTATTAAAGGACCTATTTGGGGAGTTCCATTTCATATACATACTAATGCATCCAACTTTTCTATTGGTGTAGTTTTGGGAAATAAAGATAAGAATGAAGCAATGCATGCTATCAACTATGTGAGTAATAATATCAATCCTGTCAAAATAAATTACACAAAAACTAAAAAAGATTTTTTAGGCATAATATATGCAATTAATAAATTTAGGCATAATATTACAGGTTACAAAATATTCATTCACATAGATCATGTTGATATTAGATATCTGATGAATAAGGTTGTAGTGGGTGGATGAATTATAAGATGGCTATTATTATTGCAAGAATTTTCTGATTTCCTTTTAAGAATTGTTTTATAGGGTGATCAGGAGCTAGTTGATGACACATTTCCAGATGAGCACTTGTTTGCAATATCAATTCATCCTCCATGGTTCGTTGATCTTGCAAATTATTTAAATCTTAAGTAGAAAAGGAGATGAATTCATGAAAGTTCTAGATCCCAATGGATAAATGGATGTTGTTTAAGATGTTCCTAATCATGTTCTTCATAGGTGTGTTACTAAAATAGGTTTTTATGATGTTGTACATGCTTTCCATCATGAGGCAGAAGGAGGAAATTATTCAGTGATCAGAACGGTTCATAAGATCTTAGGAGCTGGTTATTTTTGGCCATCTATGACAAAGGATGTGTCATTCTTTGTTAAGCATTATGATGAATTTCAGTGCATGGGAAGACCTACACCAACAATGGAGATGTCGTTATAACCTCAGATAGCTCTGAAACCATTCAAGAAATGGGGAATTGATTTTGTGGGAATTGTTGATCCACCTTCTAGAGGACAACATTATATTCTAGTTTTCATATACTATGTCACAAAGTGGGTCGAAGTGAAAGCTTTTCCAGAAGAAAGGGAAGATAAATTAGCTAATTTTCTATACAAACATATTCTTCAAAGATTCAGTGTACCAAGAGAGATAGTGTCAGACCAAGGACCACAATTTGTGTCTACTATGATGGAAGCTTTTATGCAAATATACGAGATGAAACACAAAAAATCGACACCATATCATCCTGAAGTGAATGGACAAGTAGAAGTTACTAAACGTGAATTGGAAAATATCTTGACAAAGACTGTTTCATTGAGGAAAATAGACTGGACAAAAATGTTAGATAAAGAAATCTAGGCTTACAATACAACCTAGAAAACTACTACATGGTTCTCTCCATCTGAGCTAGTGTATGGGAAAAATCCATTCATGCCTATTGAGTTCGAGTTGCAGACATTAAAAACATTGGATGTTGGCATTAACTTGTTTGAAGTAGAGAGAAGTGGGATTCTACAGTTGAACCAATTGGATGAAATGAGAATGGAAGCTCTTCAACACACATAAATAATTTAGAAGTAGAGGAAATAATGGCATGATAAGCACATTGTGACCAAACAATTCAAGAAGGGAGATTGGGCACTACTATTTGATTCCATATTCCAAGAGTTTAAAGGGAAATTTCATACAAGATGGCTAGGACCCTATGAAATTGATCATGTTTTTAAAAATGGATTTGTTCAACTAGTATCAATAGATGGAGAAAGAATAAGTATGTTGGTTAATGGTCATAGACATAAGATATATCACAAACTTGCATCAATAGAGGAATTTCTATTAGATTTGTAGCATACAATTGAACATTTTCTGATGGAAGATATTTCTTCCATGGGAGAATATGCTCCTGAATAAACTTTTGAAGAAAGGCATGAATAATGAAGGTAGATTAAAAACCAAAAATGGTGGTTTACCTTCTAAATAAAGGGGATAGATTGAAAACAAAAAATGGCGGTTTATCTCCCAGAAAAAAAATGAAAAAGAAAAAACAAGAAAGGAATGGATGAAAACCAGAAATGGAAGTCTTCCTAGATCAAATTAAGTTTTCTCTTGATGGATCCTAATGACTCTTGATGTTCTCTAAGTTTTTGAGTAGTAAAATTTATTGTTAATTTTGATCTCTCTTTGATTGACTCATTGGAATCTTTTCCAACTGAGTTAATGCATACACTTTGATTGACTTCTGCACTAAATAAAAAGGTATGCATTTATTGTGGTATTATTTTTGAAGTATTATTTTCTAACTTAGTTATTATAATGTGAAATGAAGTAAATATGTTAAGCATATAAATCTCTTCCTAATAGTTATTAATGTTGTAATAAATAAGTATGAATCATTTTAAAATCTGGTGGAGAGATAAGGATGTGACGTTTAAATGGCTTCCGCAATAATTTCAAGTAATAATGAGATTTCATATCAGTGCCAATAAATTTTCTTATGTTAGCACTGCCACCAACTTTGCAAATCGTAATGCAAAGTATAGGGTTGTTGCATGTGAATCATATAGAGGGAATATAGAGGAATTAATAACAAACCATTTGGCATGATGTGTTATTTTTTTGAAAAATTGCTACATCTAAGTGAAGAAATTTTCATTCTATATTTTTCTCAAGAAATTGTGGCTATCATTTTCTTTGTTGAGTTGCAGAAATAAAAAAATGGGGAATAAAAGAATTCAGAGCCTGAAAATTTTAGTCTAGACCCTAAGACAAATAGATTACTCAAATAAGTTGGGTGGCTCTATTTTATAAAAATGTATGAAGGTTTTGAGCTTGAATTAGTCAAAGAATTTGTTATAAATTTTTATGTGAACATTACCAAAGTATGAGTGGAAGTAATAGAGGTCAAGATTTCTATTATAAATGAACTATGGTATTCCAGCTGAAGGAGAACTAGTAAATAAATGGCATATAAGTTTTGAAGAGTTGGTTTCAGCATTTCATGAAGAACTTGGAAGGCGGCCTAAGATTCAATGGCGTAAGGGAAGTTAGAGGGGAATTTCTTACAACAGCCTAGAGGAGGCATGAAAAATAGTTGTAATGTGGTTGATGAAATTATTCACCTATGAAGGATAGTATGGCACAATTTAAGGGCCAAGAATGTGAATTCTTACTAATTTAAGGTATGGAAACACCAAACCTTCTACAAAAAATAACCTACCTGCCTTTCTATTTTCTCAAATTTCTTCTATGATATCTAGAGTAAAATCTAGGGGTGCATCTTTTATTAGATATCATAGTTTGATACATTTGATAATTAAGCACCATTTTATAAGAAAAGAGTCTAGTAGGGAAGGGTGGCTAGAATATTTATCAACCCCTATTGTCAAACATGAAATAAAATTGAAGAAGGGACCTGCAACAAAAAGATTAAAATTTCAAAAAGGATAATCTTCTGAAAAAGAATAGAAAAAGAAAAAGAGGAAGCTACGAGAGACTGTTAGGGTAACCCTTAGTAATTTTAAAAAGAAAAATTGGGAGTTGCAACAAGAAAACCCTAGTACTCCTAACACCCATGTTCCAACTCCTGATGATTTTCCAAAACAAACCCCTAAAATTCATCAAGACACTTTGGAAAGTCATGAAGAAGTCCAAACCCCTATATGTTCTCCTGAACAACCTGTTAGTCCTCCTAAAGCCCCAATTCCATCTCTAGAGAGAGCTTCTATTATAGCATCCCATGGCTCACTATGTGAAAAATATCCTCCTCACATGTCAAAAGAGATAGCCCTATTGGAGGGTCTAGTAATCAAACAGAAGGAAAAGAAGCTTATGATGAATTTGAAAATGAGGAGGCTAAATATTCTTCTCCACCTTTACTAGTTTTTGAAAGGAGGGAGGGTAAAGAGCCAATGTTCGAACAAGAGAAATCTCATAATGTGTAGGAAGGAGAGTAAATGGAGGAAGAAGAAGATATAGCTAGGGAAATGGATATTCTAGAATACAAGAAAAATTAGAGGAAGAGAAAAGAAATATACAGTTTCTTGAAGATAAGTTAAAAATAAAAGAAGAGGAATTGCAACAATCTATAAATAAGACATATCAAATGGAAAAAGAAATGGTAGAAAAATAGATTATTTTGCAAGGAAAAATGAACAAAATAGAAAAGGCCTTACAACAAGCTAATGCATAGGCATTAGCCCGAGCAGAAGATCCAACAAGGTTAAGTGTAGTTGAAATAGGAATATTAAAGGAATAATTACAACAAAAAGAGGAATAGTTGAAACAAAAATTAGGTAAATTACATTCTCATGAGGCTTCTACCTCATCTTCTCCAATGATATACCTTTCTCTAATGAAACTAAAACTTAAACAAGAAAATAATCATTTGAGAAGCCATAATCAATAGTTATAGAGGAAAGAGATGAAGCAAATGAGAGATTTTAGTAAGCTATAGAAATGTCCTCTACAATATTGTCAATGAGAAATCCTTTGGGGTTATATGCATTATTTTTGAGAGAAATATTTCTATAGTGGAAAATCAATCAACTGGTTCTAAAGATTAAAAATGATTATAATGATGAAAATGAATTTCTTAAGGACTTTTATAGTAGTCATCCAACTATTCAGAACAAGATGTGTGAATATTTTTAGCATGGTTTTCTTCTTGGTGATTTTCCTCAACATTTTCTAAATGTTTTTATAGGATAGTTACAAATTAGATCCTTTGTATCATTGATTAATAATCAAGTTGAATGGGAAAACTGAGTAGCTCAGTACAAGGATGCATAGATGAAATTATGGATGCCTATGAGAGATGAGACCCCTTGGTCAAGAAATTTCAAAGCCAGGTTTAGGTATTTTGCAATGTCACATAATGTAGAACCAATTTATAGGAGGAATCTATCTGAAAGCATTCAATTTTTCAAAAATATTCAGGATCACCTTCCATACAGAGCTTTAACTATACCAAGAGATAGGTTTCGTAGTATTTCAACACCATTAAGAAGAAGAGAACCTATCTCACCAAGAAATATTACCTGGAGTCTCACTTGAGTGAGAAATTTGATAGATGTTATTGAGGAGAAGCAAGCCAACTAGATTGGGATGAGGTTTAGACCACCCTTGGTCATAATGTTTGCACCTACATTTGATGTATCACCACAATTTGCAAGGGAGAGTTTGAGAGAATGGATGGAAGAATTTGAAAAACTAAATGGATATTCTCATCCCAAGACCTACTTGGAATATATGTTGCAAGATGGTGATTTGGCTGACTTAGTTGCTTAGATGGTGAGGAAGAATAGTAATTCTCCAGATCCTCAACCATGAGGACATGATTGACAACAGGAGGGGGAGAAATGATGAGTGATCCAAATGACACTTTAATTGATCTTTTAATGTTCTCAAAAAATTTATTATATTATTAAATAACTATGCTGGCAGTAGATTATATACTTATATGTTTGCTTGTTTTACCTTATATTTAAATAATTGGAGGATATATTAGAAACAATATTTTGCATTAAATGTGTTGCTTTTAAAGATGTTAATGATGAAATGAATACGCAATTTGAAATTTATGATATCATATTAGCATCCTATTTCTTGAGGTTTCTGTGTAGGTGATTAAATTCTTACTATATGAGTTGGATTTGTTAAAATATTTGTTTAACAATATGGAATTAATTGCGCTCTTGAAAGCTCCAGCTAGATACTGACTCATCATGATTTCAAATTGAATTCTTTAGTCGGTTTGGATACTACTTGTTCCACTTGTTATGAGGTGAAATTATCTTTGATACTTTTAGTTATGCTTTAGTTTTAGTTTTCCACTTTGTATCTTGGCGGTTAGTGCCATGATTTTGAATTCAAATAAGGGATATTTTTATAAATATCCATCCTTAGTTTTAGTCTAGAGTTAGTTAAGCTTTCGCTTAATATTGTAATGTTGGTTCTATGCACTTTTGTTCTACTTGCCTATTTGGACCAATTTTAACGCAAATAAGAAGTTGATTTGAATCTCGATGTTAAAGGTCCCACTAGAGGAAGAGCAGGGCCCACTCAACCAAAGTAGGTGACCTTGTGTTGTGTTCTTTCATTCAATTAATTTATGTTCAATTTGTATCGATTGGAAAGTTAAGCATCTTAATTCTTGTTTAAACATTGTTAGTAACTGCATTTACTTACATTCTTAGATTAATTCATTGTGTTCTTAAGGTCATTCATGGTGTTTTACTATAGATTTAATTGTTGTTCATAGGATTCGACTTAATACTTATTTTCAAATGCATGTGGTTTTAATGGAAGTAATAATGATGACTATTGTGAGGATTAAACCAAAATATTGTTTGGAATTTATTCATGGAAGTTATTTTTGTTGTTTTGTAGATTAATGTTTATTTCCTTGCAAGTGTAAAATAGACTTTCTTTACAAGTAAATTTAAATTCTAAATTTTAGATTAAGAGTGACTTTGGTTATAGCTTAATTTTTCCATGAATCAATTATAATTAAGTCAGGAGGAGTCTAAACAAAGTTATTAGTGTCTAAATAAGCATTATTCAAGAGATAAGATAGGTTTAGTCTTTAGAAATTCATTGCTAAGTTCCACTCTTGAGAGCTTCTGAAGGCTCCTGAAGGAGTCAAACTGAAATCAAAAGTCATTGTTTATACCCCCCAAATTGTGGAGACATCCTAATCACATGCAACTCTAAGACAAACTTGGTTCGATAATTGAGAAATTAAATGATGCAAGTGACAGCAACGACCTTGCCCATCATTTCTAATTCACAACTTATGTATAAGTCTTCTTTATGATCCATTTCAGATATGTCTCTAGCTTATGATATGTCTTCATCATGTGTAAAGATGTTAAGAGTAGGAGACCCTTGTTACTTGGTAATGATATCAAGACTATGAGACTCTTGTTTTGGATGAAGATCATCTATATGTCCATTAGGAGTAAGCATGTCATGGGTGGATGTATGTGTGCTTGGTGTATGGATTTTTTCTTCTTTTGGAAAACACTGGATGTCTTGGAAGATATTTACCGAGTCATTATAGTATTTTGATGATAGGGATTCTCGATCTTGAATTTGTGTGGTATTATCTTCAATATTCTTTGGTTTGTGCTCTTGACATGGATCGATTTTAAAGAAGGGATTTCTTCTAAAGGATCCTTGGATTTCCTCAAAATGTGGACATATGGGTGATAGCTCTTGGCTTACATTTTTTGCATTGGGTATAAGTGTTGGATTAAGAATCTCTTGATCCTCGATATGTATTTCCATGAGGTTGGATGATGTTAATATATCTTGGGCTAGATAATTGCTAGACTTGGGTGATTGATTTTGATCATGCTTGAGATTAAATTCTTGATCTATGTCCTCTTTTTCATTGGATAATGTATAGATATTTTCAATGTGATCAGTGATAGATAGTGCTTGATCATTTTTTTCAACTTTTGAGGTCAAGATATTGTCACTATTGTAATTAGTTTGTAGAACTTTAATGTTGTTTTCAATAGCTATTTCCCCTTGATCAATAAGATCTTGAATGATTCTTTCGAGTGTAACACATTTTGATGCATCATGACCTTTTACTCCATGGTATTTACAATAGGTCTTATCATTGTACCATGGGAATTCAGTGGTAGGTTCACCATTTCATCGAAATTTTAGAAGTGTGATAAATTTGGCATTGACTGATTTTTTTTACACATCCTCAATTGGATCCCGTAAAGGAGTTTATTTATGTTTAGTAGTGTGGTTGGATTGTGAGGCTTGTTGTGTGGGGATGATTGTTGTATTTGAGATGGAATTTCTTGTTGGTCTTGAGACTAATAAATTTTATGTGGATATTGTTGATTTGGGAGTTGATATTGATGATGCATTTGATTTGGATGTTGGGTGATATGATTTTGATTTTGTGACCATTGATGTTGTTGATTCACTTGACATTGTGGAAATAGACTTTGTTGCTGATATGCATCAATTTTATGATGATGTGAGAAGGGTTGTTGATGGGGATATTGAGGTGTTTGTAGAATGATGTTCATTTGTTGTGGATATATAATGTCTTGACATTGAACATGTTGTTGATGATACACTATATTTTGATTTTGTTCAAGTTCATCAATCATTTTCTCAAGTGCATTTATGGAAATTTGTTGTTCTAGATTTAGTCCTTGATGGTGATTTTGAAAACCTTGATGTTTTTGCAACACTACTTATTTTTGTTGTGAATCTTGATAAGTTATATTTTTATATGGATGAGGATTTTGATTGAAATCTTCCATGTGACAAGATGTGCTAAAAATTTTATTAGGGGAATCCATAGTTGATATATCATTGACATTTGTCGCATATGATGTCCCCATCAATGTATAGAGTGGAGCTAGATTTGTCTAATAGATTGACATATTCTGGGGATGTTATGATTGCATGCTTAGGATGTTTTGATGCTCAATACCCTATGGTAAGGTCACTCAATTTATATCCCCATGGGTCACTTTAATCATTTTTGGTGTTTGTTGGGGGCATACTAACACTACCTTTGTTTTCTTCCACATTTTTTTCTATGTTGTGATCTTGTAATTGTCATAAACAAGTGCCAAGATTTTATGAAATTTTGGTGATTTTTGACTTATGAAATAAACTAATGGTTTGTTTTTCAAGTTTTTTCTGTTTAAGGAAATGAAATTGCGTTTGTTTTTGGATTTTTTGTTTTTGAAGGATGGTGTATGTTTCCATGAAAGAGGTGGTAATATAGGCCTTCTAGCTGCAAGATCATCTTTTTTCTCTTGTTTGTCTAAGATATTTGCTACATTTCTCCATTGTTTTTAGTGTTTCCTTTGTCTTCAATATGAAGCTCCTTAAACTACTGATAATATCCATTTTTTCACCCTTAATTTGCATAAAGTTTAGTTGTTGAATTGGAGAAATTGGATGCCAAATGGTCACAAGGTGAATGATGAAGGTGTTAGGTTTTTGATATGGTTTTATTGATTCTCAAGACCGTAAGGTTTGAGCAATGTTTTGGGATGACGCTATTTTTGGAAGTCAAAATGTTGAAAGGCTTGGATCGATATTTCAGTTCTTTTTCTAGAGGATATGTTGAAATAAATTTACTTGAACTAGCCTTGAGGTTCAAGCAAATGTTGATATCTTAGAAGTGTGACTGAAAGAATGATCCAAGTTGTTTGTTTTGATTTTGATTTCTAAAAGTAGGATGAGGTGTTTGATTTTGCAAATGGATGATGGAATGATGTACTTTTATGTCTTTTTTTGGGAGTCTAACTATTTTAATTTTCACAAGATTTTGTACCCAACTTTGGATTGGTTTTTTGACTTTCACTAGAAAAGAAAGCAAAAGCGGTAATTTTGGAGCAAAAGAGGCAGATTTTGTCAAATGCAGCTAGATTATGATCAAGTGTGGTAGAAAAAAAAATGCAACTATGGCCAAGTTTCTTAGAAGTGACCAAACTATTTCAATCTTTTCTAATTGGTGAATTGTACAAGTAGAAGCAACCTTTTTTCGTAAAAGTGGCCTAATTTTTTGCAAGTGTGGTAGGAAAATTTTGTCAAGTGCGACATTGAAAAGGTCAATTGTGGCAATATTTAGATCAAGTGTACACAATTTACTAAAAGTGGTAGTTTTCATCAGTAACTATCATAAGATAGAGAGAAAAAGTGGTAGATTTTTGTCAACTGTGACCAGATTTTGGTCAAGTGTAGCAAAAATAGAAGCAAACATAGCCTCTATTCAGTTTTGTTTCCTAGTTTCTATATTAGCATTAGTTTCGATGAATTTTGTAGTTTTGGATAATTTCGTTTGATTTTTTTTTAGATTTTGGCAAGTGATATCATGCAACACAACAATCAAAACTTATTTGAAACTAAATGTCTACAACTTAAGCACGTTTCCTTCCACAAAAGCCCAAAATTCATGGAACTTTAAAATGCTAAAGTTATAGTTTCTAGTGTTTACTCTATCCTTAATGCAACTTGAAATGTGAGCCTAAATATCCATAAACCTTTAAAGATATTATTTTAACATATTGTTGCCAATTAGGATTTCACCCTAGCTAAGATTTGACTTAACTATCCTATTGAAACATGGAAACATTCTCAAGTTGTGGGTAACTTATGGTGAGAATGAATCTCTAGAGTGGGCTAGTTTCCCTAGTAGATCACCTAAACTAAGAATTTTCTGAGAAAAGGGTTAGAAGGAAAACTTGAAATAAAATCCTGAACCTAATGGGTGATGCACCAAAACTTTAACTTTTTTCACCAACTTGACTCACAATCAATTATCAAAATAATAACTCTCACAACCTCAAATGAAACATACAACACAACAGTGATTTGCATGAAGGTTCAAAAACAAAACACAACATACAACCTATGCTATATAAAAAAATTGTACCACAATTACAAAAATGAGACATAAAAGGATTCAGTATTTTGAAATCACAATGATAACATCAAATAACTATTTCAAGATGAGACAAAATTTTTGAGATAGGAATGCTCTACTAATTTTATTTAACTGGAGGAGTATGAAAATATGAAAATATGAGTACAAATCAATGGCTTACAAATATCTCTACAAGTATTCAAGAGAGGAAGAAGAAAAATCTAAACTCAACTCTAATTTAATTAATGAGAAAAAAATAAGTTTTTCTCCAATATATGCCTCCAAGAGTGAGAATGGAAAAATCTAAATGAACTACTCAAAAATAGTAACTCCAATGCTAATTTTGAGAAAGGGAAAAAAACCTCCAAAATAGGACTCCAACTGCCTTCAAACTAAATGAAAAAGATGGAAATATTCCCTTCTAATAGAGTTGACCTAGAAAGGACTCAAAAGCACTCAGTTATGACTAAAAATCGGGAGTGGAGAGCTCATTTCACTTGTTTTTTTTCTATTTTGCTCAAAAACACTCAAACTGAAATGGGGAAGTTTCCAAGAGAACTCAAACATACCATTTTACTGCATTTAGATAATAATTATTAAATCAATTTATAGGAATATTTATTTTAATAATGTTTTACAATTTTGTAGTTTCCATTTTACAAAATAGAAGGGCTAAAAAGACTTGAGTCTTGACTTCACCTTAATTGGCTTTGATTTTTTATTTTTACAATAATACAAGGAAACTATTGATTTTGATAAAAACTTGCCAAGTATATAGTATTAGACAATTTTTTTTCACAAATATTAGAAAAACTAAGGCATTTCTTAGGTCTTTTGCAAAATATTTGTAGGGTTAATAACTATATGATTTCTTCAAAAATCATAGGAAAAATTACTAAGGCATAAAGGCATCTAGGCTTGTAACACATATGCAAAGGAAAATTGAATTCTCAATTGGAAACTTAGATAAGCAATGGTTAACCATGGCAAAAATATGCTAGAATATCCTTCACCTTTAAATGTAAATAAATTATTTCAGCTCTACCAAATTGAGTTGTAGGTGAATATTTGGTAACATTTCTAGCAATTTCTACTAAATGCTTTCTTGCTAAGCATATAGACCAGTTGCCTTGAGAAATACATTGGGCATTGAGTCAAATCTGCCCCTTCTCAAATTCAAAAAACCATGTAACTCAATTTAAAATACTCCAAACAACAATGAAAACAAAATTTAAAGAAACTAACAAGGCCCTAGTGGCCAAAAGACTGTGCAACAACACTTTGGGAAAGAAAAATGAACTAAAAGAAATGTGCCTTGAGCACTTAGTAGCAGAAAACACTAACCTAACCTACCAATTAAGAAAAAGGTTTCCTAAACAAAACCATTAACTAGTTCAAGAAAGTAGCTTCCCCTCCTTTGCAATCTGCAACACTCCATATGTTTGTGAGACAACCAAAAGAGATGGAGAAAGATCAAATATCTAAAAACTTGTTGCAACACTTTTTTGAGAAGGAAAATGTAGTCACTTACCCACCTATCTTGGTTGGGAAACCAATGATGATCAAGTGAACAAGTGGATTGGTTTTTCTCAAATTGATACCTCCCTTGATGTTCTGGATCAGCATTGCCATGGGACTGCTCTTTTTTGTTGGCTTCCAGCCAAGCTAAATTTATGATAGGACATCCCCTTGAAGGCTTTGGACTAGACAGAAAATAATTTGAGTGATCAGAAATAACATCACCTTCACCTTGCATGATAGCTTTCCATTTTGATTCCTCCTCCATGGTCAATGGGCTATCCTCCTCTATTAGCATAGCTAATAACTCATCGAATCTATCAATTCTTGAAAGGATCTTAGGAACAGTTGTTCTAAGTTCAAAATAGGCATTATTACCCAAAGAGGAACCTTCTGAATTAGTATTTTCTTCTTCAATAAAGGAAAATGCTCAGACAATGAGATAGCCTATCTAGATGGACTTTCAATCATCACATCAATCTCAAGCTCCTCTATAAAATAGAAAGGTAGATCCTCCAACCAACTAAGATCATGCAAATCAACTTCATGAGAAGTTTCTTCACCCCAATCAAGACCATATTCCTCCTCTTGCTCTAAAACAATTTGTTTTGGGTTTGGTGGCACAAGAGGGGCTGAAAATATTTACCTCTTCACCCTAGTGATTAAGCTGCTCCATAACTATTGGATCCTTTGGGAATGTAGCCACTTCCACCTATTTCTCTTACTGCTCAAGATAACCCTCCTCCAAATATTTTGGCATAATGTCTAAGAATGAGCATAAAAGCTCAATTTCAGCTTGAAACAAATCCTCCTCAAGCTCCAAACCATTCAACTCAAGGTTGTTTTCATATATCTACTCATGGTAGCACTCATCAGCATTTTTAGACTCCACAAGGGGATCATCTTTTCACTTCTCTTGCTGATCCAAGGCTTCATCATCACACTTTCTCTCCTTGATCAGCAGTTCATCACATTCTTTGACCTCTTCTTATTGCTCAAAAACAACATTTTCATCATCATTCTTAATAAAAGTAGGTAACTCATTAAACCAAACTACAAAGTTATCCTCTTGATCAACCTTATTTAACTCCTCATCCTACTATCCCGATTGACTTATTACAATAGATTGATCATTTTCAACAAAACCAAGAAGTTCATAAGTAAAAATAAACAAAGACTCATCTTGGGAAATCTTTTGCTGCTTAATCTTTTGTTGCTCTAAGCGGTAAGCCTCCAAAGCTGAATGTAATGGATTTACATTTCTAAGCTTCTCCATGAGGATTAAGGAATCTTGATCAATAGGTTCACCCTTGGACCTATTATGTTGGGAAACTTGGGGAGCATCTTATATTTCTTGAAAAGAAAGATGTTCAAGGGATTTTTTGGAACTATACTATGCTCAACTTGATTATTTTCCTCAATTTCCAAAGGATGAAGGCTTTGGAAACTTGGTATTTCAATATTAAGAGGGTAGCTTGAGGAATTATTGAATTTATCTTTCCTATAATTTGGAATCTCGACTTTATGGATAATAAGAGGATAATTTTGTCTAAAACCTGGAAACTTATACTTATGAACCTCTTCTTGAATAGGCTGATTTGGAACTGTTGGAGCTGCTTAGACTTTATGTCTTTGTGTTTGAGCAAACACAATCTTTGTATTCTCCTCTTTTGCAACCATCTCTCTTTCAAGGCTCTCCTCGAATTGTATCTTTTGTGTCTCCAAGTCTTTCTCATAGAAATAGGCTCAATAAGCCATCTCTTGTTGTTGTTGATTATACTCATGCTACCTCTTGATTTCCTCTACCTTCTTTGTGAAATCAAGCATGAATTCAAGCAGCATACCCATTATGATTTCACTCTCCTCCTTTTCAATCTCTTGGAGCTGGTTTTTAGCATATGAAGGTTGATATGAAGTTTGAGTAGGGGTGGGTGGGCAGCAATTATATTGAGCATGTTGGTTTTCTTGAAAAGCCATAGGTTTTGGACTAAAAACAATAGCATGATTAACCTAGTATGACTAATAATGAGGTGGATAAGCAATAATTTTATGATATTATGGATGATAGGACATATATCCATGAAACATAGGCATATGCATTCATTGAGAAGTTGGAAAACAAGCAAAAATATTAGACTTTTTAAAATAAACCAGCACTTGATCATAGTGAAACCAATAAATTAAGCTCGGAGTCACCAGGTATAAACTTCAAAACCTGAAAAGGCCAAAAAAACTGTTGCATATACTAGAACAACAACTTAAAACTTAAACTATTTCTCTAAAATGAGCTTTAGAGTCCCACCCGACATGCCAAAAATTATTTTCAATCAGGATTGCACCCTAGCTAAGATTTTACTTAACTATCCTATTGAAACATGGAAACAGTCTCAAGTTGTGGGTAACTTATGGTAAGAACGAATCTCCAAAGTGGACTAGTTCCCCTGGTAGATCACCTAAAGTAAGAATTTTCTGAGAAAAGGGTTAGAAGGAAAACTTGAAATAAAATCCTAAACCTAATGGATGATGCACTTGAACTTGAACTTTTTTCACCAACTTAACTCACAATCAATTCTCAAAATAATAACTTTCACAACCTCAAATGAAACATACAACACAACACTGATTTGCATGAAGCTTCAAAAATAAAACACAACATACAACCTGTGTTATATGAAATTTGTATACCACAACTGCAACAATGAGACATAAAAGGATTCAATATTTTGAAATCACAATGATGACATAAAATCACTATTGCAAGATGAGACAAAAATTCTGAGATACGAATGCTCTCCTTCTTTTATTAAACTGGAGGAGTGTAAAAATATGACAATATGAGTACAAATAAATGGATTACAAAGCTCTTTGCAAGTATTCAAGAGAGGAAGAAGCAAAATCTAAACTCAACTCTAATCTAATTAATGAGAAAAAACTAAGTTTTTCTCCAATATATGCTTCCAAGAGTGAGAATGGAAAAATTTGAATGAATTGCTCCTCAAAAATAGTAACCCCAGTGTCAATTTCAAGCAAGGGAAAAAAACCTCCAAAATAGGACTCCAACTACCTCCAAATAGAATGAAAAAGATGGAAAGATTTCCTCCTAAGAGAGTTGAGCCATAAAGGACTCAAAAGCACCCAATTATGACTGAAAATCAGGAGTGGGGAGCTTAATTCACTTGGTTTTTTTCCATTTTTCTCAAAAAGACTCAAATTGAAATGGGAAAGTTTCTAAGAGAACTCAAATGCACCATTTTACTGCATTTGGATAATAATTATTAAAGCAATTTATAGGAAGATTTCTTTTAATAATGTTTTACAATTTTGTAGTTTCCATTTTACAAAATAGAAGGGCTAAAAAGACTTGAGTCTTGACTTCACCTTACTTGGCTTTGATTTCTGATTTTTACAATAATACAAGGAAACTATTGATTTTGATTAAAAAATCCAATTAGATAGTATTAGACATTTGATTTTCACAAAAATCAGAAAAACTAAGGCATTACCTAGATCTATTGTAGAATATATGCAGGGGTTATTAACTATATGATTTTTTCAAAAATCATAGGAAAAATTAGTAAGGTGTAAAGGTGTTTAGCCTTGTAACACATATGCAAAGGAAAACTGAATTCTCAATTGGAAACTTAGATAAGCAATGGTTAAGCATGGAAGAAATATGCTAGAATATCCTTCACCTTTAAATGCAAATAGACTATTTTAGCTCTACCAAATTGAGCTATAGGTGAAAATTTGGTAATAGATATCTTTGAGTGCAAATATAGGGCTCTTTTCAAAGAATTTGAACTAATTCAAGAGGGTTTGGAGTTTGAGAATCATGTTAAATTCTTGTTTTGATGTGTTCATTTTAATTCAAGCACAATGTTTGATGTTTCAAAGTAACCGAATCGAATGAAATTTTTCATGAAAACAACTTACACCCTAGGGATAGACACTTCCTTCTATATGGGCTTACCTCATGCCTCAAAGGGATGATTTTACATGAAATGAATGGAGTGTTTTAAGCTCAACCATAACTCATACTTGGTAAGTAACTTATCATAATTAAATTTTTGATGCAACACTTCAAAGAACGTTTTTGGATGAAAAGGGGTGGCTTCTACAACATTGGTTCTTATTCATGTTTCGGGACTTTTTTATGGTGTCTATACATGCAGTGATTCCCTCAATTAAGAGGTCTCCTAGCCCTTAATAGAAAAGGGGTTTTACGTATCTCATGGATAATTAGGGAGAATTTCATCAGAATAGAACATCCTCACCAAGTGGTTGATGAATTTCATCACACCCACAATTATTTATATAGTGGACCAAAACAAAAGTATCGCTTGGGTCGTTCCCTCTCACAAGTCAGGAGGAAAGCCCTCTAAAGGTATGCTTTGAAATGTAAACAAATGTGTGAAACTCAAGATGCTTTTCGTTACCCAAGATCACCAAACAAAACAAGGGGTGAGGATAAACACCTAGTTTTCCAAACACGAAATACATAGGATACACTTCATTGCAATATTCTTTTTTAAACCTCAAAAATAAAAATAAAAAATAAAGTGAAATAAAATGAAAAATGAAAATAAAAGTGTATACAAGATAGAAATTTATTCTTTTTATGTGCACCAATTTCAATTTATTTAATACTTCAATAAGTATCACAATGTACAACCAAAACATATTTGTTCATTTTTAAACAAAAATTGAAGTGTTTCTAAAGCCTTGTCTTAATCGGTCAACAAAAAGTGAACCGATCGTTTCATCAACATATTGAAAGAATTTGGTCAAAAGCACACATTTTTTAGAGCACCAAAAGGAATTGTTTGTTCTAATCTAGAAAGATTTGAAAAATCCTTTTTAGAGCACCAAAATAAAATCATGTGGATTTGTGGGGTTCTTTTTATAGCACCAATCAAATAAAACTCCTAAGTTATGAAAGCTAGAACTGAAAGTTATTTTTAAAGCACTAAATTAAAATCTTATTCTAACCTAGAAATATTTTTGAATGTTCTTTTTAGATCTCCAAATTGGAAATGTGAAAGTTGTGGGGTTTAGCTTATGCACAAAATTAAAATTTTCCTAACTATGAAAACTTAAAAAAATTAAAACTTCGACCGTTCACCTTCTCTGTAGTAAAAGTGTTATTTTTTCTTCATGTAACATGTTCCATATCCTACAAGAGCTACACAAGAGATGTTAGAAATGTTCAAAACACAACACACAATCAAACATTAGGGTTAGACAATTTATTAAGCATCAAAACCCTACAACCTAGACCAATTGTGATGTAAGTTAACTTTAGGTGCACCAATGGAAAATTTAACTATACAAAAACTGAAAACCACCTACACCATTGCAAATATCATGAAATTATACCTCATTCAAGAAAAGAAAACAAACACTAAAAAATAATTCTGTATGGCCAAGATATGGTCATTTGAAAATAATGTATAAAAGTCTTTATTTTCAATCAATAGCGACCCTGTTATGTCAAAAGAGACCTAGAAAAGTGGAAAAGTGGTTGAAAAAGTGTAGAAGCAGTTGGAAAAAGTGCAATAGCAGCCCTATCAAAAATATTGTAGCTTTTGTGTAAAAAAAATGTCAACAACATTTCTAGAAAAGTCCAGCCGTGTTTCAAAACCTGTAATTGCTCCAATAAACTCATAAAAACGTTAATGCTAACGACTGAGGTCCCAATGGGTGTGCTAGAATGTGTAAGGGGGAAATCAAGTGTGCATGTATAACCAAAATGAATGAATAGAAACTAATCTAAACAAACAAAAAGATAATTCATGCCCATTACTCATGAAATGAAACTACGAAGAATAAATTTAAATGATGCAATCAAAAGAGAAAAACAAAAAATGAATTCAATAAATGTAGCATTACCATCCCATGTTGAAGTGTGTTCATAAAGATGTTGGATTGTCCATATCAATATGAAGCCTCCATTGTGTGTGCAAAATCTTCAAAAGTTATGTGTGTGTTGATCGAAGATGTGTGAAAAGATTTGTCAAAATATCAATTACGATTTATGCATTACTTCATTGTATAAAATATGTTGATTCTCTGATCATTTTTGAAAAGAAAGATTGTTGTTATATATATTTTTTTGTTTTGAAATGACACGCAAGATCACGTAGTAGAATATCTTGATCAACGGTTAAAAGATGTTGAGAGGAAATAGATGGGAACAATTAGTGCAAATTGATTACGTAATTGGTGTGATTGAAGAAATCATTTTGAGTGTTCAGTGGGATTGAGGAAATAGATTGAATAATCTATGGGATTGAAGAATAGATGAACTAGTTAGGAAAATAGATGGATCAATTAGGAAATAGAGTGAGCAATTGGGGGATCGCAATTTTCTCAATCATGAAAGTGGGTGGGAATAATTAATTAATCTTTTCGAGTTGAATGTGCAAATAAAGTTTGAATTTTGCAAACAAAGTTGTATTGGTTTGATTTGACCTTTCGGATGATGTTTTGAATAATTTATTTAATTATTATTTTTTTTGGAAAAAGGCAAGGTGTGCTTGTAATATATATCAATATATATAAAATATTACATATAGTTTATCATATAACTATGTTTAAAAAAAAAAACCCGACCAGCAAACTGACGTCATGTTTGACTACTCAGATACAACAACACTTGGTAACTGGTCCCATATAATAACCCCAACCATACATAGTTACATATCTAATTGAATCCCATACTATCCAAATTTACATAGATTTAAAACTATCATTCTAGGATTTCAATTACAAAAATATCCTGGAACAACATTTTTCAAAAATTAACTTTGAACAAAGCTAATCTTCCTCCATACACACCATAGAATTTTCACCCTAGCCTTCTTCATGGTCACTGTGATCTTCACATTCCGCTTCCAATTCCTACGCTTTCCTCTTGTTCCCTAGAATTTATTTAATTATTCAAATTTGGGGGAAAGTGATTTAATTAAACTATTAAGTGATAATAATTTAATTGATTTAGGGGAATAAAGTGAACTAGAAATGCAATTAAATAATTGATGTTATTTAATTAATCGAGAGGAATAAAGGTAGATTAGGACATCATTAATTAAATGAAATTTATTTAATTAGTCAAAAATGATGAAAAAGTGAATTAATTAAATAAGTAATATTATTCAATTAATAGAGGAAATTAGGGTTGTTGATGTATTTGATGCTAAATATAGTGATATTAAGTGATTATGATGTCGATGATGAGAAAATTTCATTTAATATGTGCAATATGTGTTAGGTTAATTTTACATGTCTATAGGAGCAAGCACCTCGAATGGTACAATTTACTAATGCAAATGAAGTTTTTACTTCAACAAGAGAACCAACTTGTCCATAGCTAAAGAAAGATGTCAAACAAATGTCAAAAAAGGTTGAAAGGCTTAAGTTGATAGCACAAAAATAGGTATTGGCTCAAGAGTTGCTCCAACTAAACAATCAAATTTCTTCCAATATGGCACAACATAAACCTGTTGGCAATCAGAACACAAGAGGTCCTAAGATCCCAAAAGTATCCCACATCATAGTTGGGAATTCAACAAATACAAGCAATGCAAATCATGTGAAATAGAATGTTCTTATAGTACAAGTTTCAAATCCACCAAATACCTCCATAGCATCTCAACCTATGGGTAGTGCTTACCCATTCCCTCCTAGATAGGGAGGAGTAAAATATTAAAATTATGGACACAACCAACATATTGTGCATTATCCACATCAGATTACCCATCAAAATGTACAAAGTAATGTGCACTCTCATGGAGGCCCTATCCAAAATGTGCAACAAGACATGAATCACTACCAAAACCAACAAGGACCCCAACATCAACAATATCAACTTAACCCAAGACAAAACCCATTTGCAAGAGGACCCATAAACATAGACAAATTCATGAAACTTGACTTCTTTGGCATACAAGGATACCCAAATTCCATTGATAATGATGTAAAGAATGTGGTCCCAAAATTCTTTGGGAACCATGCTATATCAAGGGAGGATCACATAAGGGCATTTCAAACAATCATGGACAACTTTGACATAAAACATGAGGATGATTAGATGAAGTTATTCATGCAATCCTTAATTGAAGATGCAAGGGATTAGTACAAGAATCTACCAGATGCCTTAGTTATTTTTTGGGTTGAGTTCAACAAGATATATAAGGAGTAGTATGGATATCATAACGACCCAAGGTTTTCTTTACATAAATTGAAAAATATCCAAAAGAATTATAATGAATCAGTGGCAAGTTTTAACACTAGATTTATGAAGCTATTCAATAATTTCACCTCATTTAAAACCAAAATATCCCATGTGCCTTGTGTTTCATCTAAATGCTTTTGATTCAAAGACAAGCTATGAATCAGGACAAGGAATCCTCCTATTGGTATTTTTATATAACCAAGTGAATTTCACCAATTATCTTTGAATTTTCCAAATTCAATGGTAAATAACTATGAAGGATTGGCCAACAAATGAGTGAAAACTTCTAAGGCTTTCCTCTTTCAATTTGGGCTCTACAAAACCTAGGAGGGTGATCCCACAAAGTATTGTATGATCCCCTATGCCAACTAATCACATACATTGTAAATAAAAAATAACTCTACATAAAAATGCTTTGACAATCTAATAAATCTAAAGATCTAGCCAATCATTTACATATTAATTATTTAAAAATAAGTAGAGCACATGTATTTTATTTTAATATACATTTCAACAAGATTTTAAAGAGTTCAATGATTTGAATGTATTCACCGATGAATGATCATGAAAACTACATCACAAACATAAAGCTCATACCAGTTCCTGAACCTAGGGTAGGGAGTCAATGTAAACACAAATATAATTGGACAATGGCTTAATACTTAGCATCATAAAGCTTCTACAATACTGCATTACAACATTATCCCTTAATATCCTAAACCAGAACTCCTTAACATATCCTCATACTCAAATTACATAAAATTATGGTTTCATCCAAGCGATTTAATTAATTCTTTGAATTAAAACAAAGATAAAGCCATAAATTCATTGGAACATAATAAAGATCAACAAAATAACCCTTGATTATCTTATTAATAGCTCATATAATGAATACACTAGGAGAGAAATGGCTTTGAATTTGCACCATATTCCATATTCACATTCTAGTAATATTACCAAAAATTACAATTTCATAACAAAAGACTTAAAACCTAAAACAAAACCCTAGACTATTCTCTATATTTTCCTTTACAAAAGTTGTTCTTAGAAAATCAATCAACAACCTATACATTTGGCCTTGAATTCATTCTTATATAAATGAAGGAGCACAACAAGATTTGGGCTAGAATTTACACATCTCATGTTTTCATTTGACATTCACATTTACAAACAAAGGAAGTTATATTTGTAAAACCATTGGGAAAGTATCCATATGAGAGAAAATTTGTTCCTAATTCATTGATGAAGATACCTCCCACCCTCCAAAAGGAACTTTAGTTGGTGTAGATACTCTTTCCATGAGCAACAACATTATTTCCATGTGTTCCAAGCCTTTAGGAGGAAAATAACGAAATAAATAAAGAAGAAAAAGCCAAATTATCTCCATGTTTGCAATCCTTGTCATCAATTTAAATTATAGATAATTCAATATTTTAATGTTGCTATATCTAAGGCCTAATCTATACCAATTATAAGCCATGTATTGTATCTCCTTTACTATAATCTTCATTTTCATAGACCTACAACAACAAAATTATTTACCAACTCACCACCATAGCAACCTACTCATCCAGGACATCAATATACTTTCTTTTACAAAGCTCAAAATATTCCTTAGAAGGCCAATCAAAAGAAATAACCTAGTTAGGTTTTACCTTGTATGGGGTGTACTTAATCACCACCTGGTTATCCTCCTTATCAAACTCCTCAAGGAAAATCCCTACATGAGTGAGCATGTCCATACTATTATTTAACATCTCTATGTAAACTCCATAAAAAATTAAGGATGCTTGAGTTGTAATCACCTTGTTTGCTTGGTCTTTCCACTCCTGCAGGGGTTTGATTTCACCATCTTCACTCAAGTTTTTTGGGAGTAGAGTGAAACTCCACTCATGAAACTTCTTCAACAACTCTCTAATCTTCACCTTTAATGGTTCAATATTCCCTTGTAATTCTTGGATTCCATTCACAGAATTGAAAGTAGGTTGAATGTTGGGTGGCTTATTTGCATCATGCTTAGATCCAATAGCCATAAGCCTCAAATCCTAGAACCTGGGAATCCATTTTTCCATTAGCGGGACAGCCACCTCTTTATCCCTATAAATTTTTATCATCACATTAAATATGGAGGAGTAGTTTGAATGGATTTTTTTTAATATTCTTTCTATCCCCTTGTTCAGATGCTCAAGTACCACTGTCACAATCTTCAAATTTCTCACATGAATGAGATTATCCTGCTACTTACAACTCTCTTCATAAACTCTAAGCTGCTCAATCAACACTTCTTTTGTGAATTTCCTAGATGAGGGGGCATCTAAAGTACTTGGTTCCTCAAATAAAATTGGCACATTTCCTAAATTATATGGCACAATTTCCATTGACACTTCTAGAGGAGGAATAGGGAAAGTTGGAATTTTCTCTTGAGGTGATGAGGAAGCAACAAAGTTAGTTTGCATTGGTACATTGGTTTGAATTATTTGCATCTATTCTTTCAAAAATGCAATTTCTATTTGTAATTCTCTAACTTTTTATTGACCCTTGTTGTACTCAACCAACATGTTGTTATACATGTTCCTAAATTTATCTCTTTTTACAATCACAAATTCCATTGTTGCATTTGTAAACTAAGTTGCATTCACAGACATAGTAGTTGCCTCAATTATAGGGGTTTCTAACACTCTCTTGATAATCAAACCTCCCCTAAAGTTTTTTGATGGCTCTACAACTAGAGGCTTCTTTGTATTCGGGGCTAGCCCCCAAATTGCAAGTTTATCCCATTTTTCACTAAAATCAGACCCTTGTAGAGAAATTCTTGCCTCTTCCTTTGTAGTATAAAGTGGCATGTCATGTCTTTTTACTATATCAAAATCAATAGTGGAAGCAATATCCCATTCTCGTAGTAAAATAAGACTACTTTTTCTTACCAATTCCCTTCCCTCTTGAGCAGTGATGATTTAAAAATTTTCGCTCATTTCTTGTCTAACTTGGGCTTCAATGACTTTATCTAGAAATTGATGATTCAAGATCTTTTTCTTGGAAATTTTGCCAGCATATTCTTCCCTCTTTTCCCTCCATGCAAAATCTGTGAATGAATTTATTACATGCCTCATCTCTAACATCATTTGTATTGTTCATACCAGTTAAGTCCACCTTGCTCAATCTGAAGCCCATATTTTTTGGCACTATCTCCCTAGGGGAGAAGACATACCCTACTACATTTCCTCACTACTGAATTTGACCCCGATTTCTGATGGACGTTCATTGGAATAACGATGATCTATTGTCGATCGACTGACGAATCGCAGAAATCAGCGTTATCGCTCACTTTTCGTCTATATCTCGATGGATTGTAAAATGTCAAACGCACAATGCAAGATTGTCAGAACCATGACGTTGCCTTCATCGATTGCGTAGTGAACAATGGGTGGACCAGGGGTGGTATACCATCAATGAAGCATCAGATAAGCGACATACGTTTGTCAAAACCAAGACGGCAGTTTCGTCGCTCTAGTGATGAATAGTACATGGAGCACAAGCGGCATACCGTCGATGAAGCATCGAAGCAGCAACATACATTCATTGGAACCACGACGTCGCCTTCATTGATCGCGCGACAAACAATACACGGAGCATGGATGGCATACCATCGATGGAGTGTCGGAGCAACGACATACATTTGTTGGAATCGTGACATCACCTTCGTCAATCGTGCGAGAAACAGTACGCGGAGCACAGGCGGCATACCATCGATGAAGTTTCAAAGCAATGACATACATTCATCGGAACTGATATGATAGTTTCGTCGCTCTAGTGACGAATAGTATGCGAAGCACGACCTGCATACCTTTTCCAAACCTTTGGATTAACAACATAAGTTCATCGAACATGCGAAAAAATAGGCAAGTCATTACGGCGTAAGTTCTTTAGATACATTGCAGATTCATCGAACGCTTTTTACGGTTCGTCACAATTTCGATAGAATAATGAAATTTTTTTTATAGAAAAACTAATCGTTGAAATGTAGGCAGGAATCTTGGTGACATAGTTGAGATCAAAATAATAATCATCAAGGAGACTCACCACATTAAGGAAACTATAGAATATCTTAGCGATACATGATCTCTTGTCGATGAAGATACAAATGGATCGAAATACTTATCAGGGTGACTCTGGGCGATATATAAAAGTAGTAGGAGGCTCCAAAGTGCATCCATAGGGATAATGACAAGACATAAGGACAGGTCAATCAGAGAGAGAAATTTGATGTGCCAACACCATGAGCATTTAATAGGGGTAGTAAAAGACAAGATGGATTGTCATCAATGCTTAGATTTAAAGGACAGATTGGAAGACTTCATTATGAAAATTTAGATCACAATATGATTAACCATGTTTGGACAAATGCAATGATATTAGTGTCAAGAGTTAAGAGGCCATTAAACTTTTAATTTCAATAAATTATTGTATGCATTGAGTAAGTGTTTACAAGGTAGAAAAAGGACAGTCATATGACTATTTAAAATATCAAACAACATGTCATTTGTTGTGTTTAATTAGGCTTACAGAGGCAGGGATTTATCATTTTTTGCATACATCTGCAGTCCAAGCTTTAGGCCTACATTATTTGGTTACTATGTATGAGAAATTAACAATGAATAATTGTAGAATATGGAGGCTATGGATGATATTATTATGGCCACATTTGATGTTGATCAACAATTGGAGCAAAATATAAAACCTATGATGAGTCATGAGATTAAGGGGACTTTCATGGACAACAAGCACAACCTACGAACTGGATTCTAATTTTGCTAAAAAAGAAAAAATCAAACTAGTGAATATTAAACTACACACTAGAATCTAAATTTGTGGAAAATGAGCAATTTGGTGAGAAAAGGTACCTACAATGCATCTTGGATACTTAGCTAGTGTACTAAAAAATAGGATTGCAAACCCAAAATTATTCTCACTCTAGAAATTCAATAGAAAAATACAGAATGTTATCCTGGATACTTAGCTCTTAGACAGTCAATAAAAAAATATGAGCATGATTATGAATGGTTTTACCTGGTCCCACTCTTGATCTCCATGTTTGAGAGCCTTCTCTTTAAGACCCCATGATTCCACTATGATCCATTGCTGCCAAAAGAGATATTAATGTGTAAACAAGGAGCAACATTTAGACAAACTAGTTGTTGATTTCTTCTAAGAAATTTAGAGACTACAAAAAGAAGATACCTGATGGGGATCATCTGGGCTTCCTAGAGAAAGCACTGCAATATGGCCTCGAGCAGCAATGAAAAACTTTGGATTAGCTTCACAGTAAATCCTAATAGCATGACATTGAAAGTTGCTCAGGTACGGGGTCCTCTCCCCTAGATTAAATTAAGAAAAACATTATTGTAAACACAATATGTATAGAAGAATATGAATGTAAAGGAAAATGGATATTAGCAAAACATAAATGTAAATAAAAGTAGTCCGAGTAGAAAATGAATCGAAATTGGTCTTGAACAAATAAAATCATACCCAATTAGCATTAAGTTATACTGACCTTGTACTCATTGCCATTGTCAATCTTGAAGGTTACTTTGATGCCTTCTGCAGAAAGATATGTAATGCCATATTTGAAATTATGCAGATTATTTTTTAATTCTTCTCCACTTTGATATTTTATTTCAAAAATTCATAGAAACATATGTAATGCCATATTTGAAACTTACATATTTTAATTTTACTAGTTTTGTAATTATAGGATATGATTCCAACAATTGTGAAATGCATTGGCAATATGCTGTATGAATGAAGTAAACTATGCAATTGGTAGGTGTAAAGCCGAATTTCTTAATCCTTGCTAGCATCCTTCTTGCTTGTTTTAAAACATGTGCTTTGGAATAGGGCATCATGAAAATCCATCTAAGTATAATGAAAAGGAGATTTTTGTCAGATATTATATTACAATAAGTTGAATGAATGTAAGTAGAGATATTCTAGCATACCTACATATCGTACAAAATTTCATGGTTAAGTGCAAGCCTCCCATCAACAACAAGATCCAAATATCCATGTATCTATCTCAATCGAGCCTCTAAACCCTTTAGAGCTATCAAATTTTCCACTAACCTGTTATGCACAAAATTCAAATTTTAGAAACCACTAAAATAAAAATAAAAAATAGAGTTTTGAAACCAAATCCACACACAACACATTGTTCATAGTGAAAATTTAGCACTTTCTTTCATCTTTGCATATTGGTTTGATGCTTCAAACGATGCATTTCTTATATTGAAAAGTGCATTACTTACCCTATTGAGCTTCTCTTTGTTTTGAGAATAGTTTAATATTCTCTACTTAATAGGGCCAACCACGTGAAGGTGGAAGCTCATTTGGCCCCTCCCCTCTCCCCCCCGACCCCCCTCACATCACTCTCAATTCCCCATACCCAATCATATAACATTAATCATTCATTCATCCATTAATAACATATAACATTCATTCATTAACATATTCACATTCATTCATTCATCCATTAATAACATATAAAATTCATTCATTCATCCATTAATAACATATAAAATTCATTCATTCATCCATTAATAACATATAACATTCATTCATTAACATATAACATTTATTCATTAACATATTCACATTCATTCATTAACATATTTCATTTTTTCAGTTTTTACATATTATCAAAAATATGGCTGTCATAATATGATTACTATCACTTCTTTTTTTGTTTCTTTTTTGTAGTTAAAAAAATCTGAAGTGGAGTATCGTTTTCAAAATCATCTATCCCCCCTTGAGTTGTTTCGAGCTCTACTCGTGATCTTAATGTATTCCTAGTCGTGTACTCACAATGTGGATGCGACTGCAAGGGGGGGTTTGCTGCAGTAGCAAAGAAATTTTAAATTGATATGTTCTATTATTATTGTTACACGTATTTCATTAATTAAAAGAACATGATCAGAGTGGTACTCTTTACCTAATTGGGCCACATCATGTTCCTGATATTGTCTTATAGCCTCATGCTCAACATGCTGAACACCCTCTAAATCCTGATTTGTAGTTGAAACATGAAAGATTACATTAATTAATACACCAATTGCAATTAAATGTGTTTAAAAGAACATTAGAGTGGTCCTCTTTACCTGATGGAGCCACATCATGTTCTTGATCTTGTCTAGCCTGATCATGCTCAACATGTTGATCATGCTCTACATGCTCTAAAGTTGAAACATGAAAGGTTACATTGATTAATACACCAAATGCAATTAAATGTTTTTAATTGTATTAATCCATACTACATTTTGTATAGCACATGAATACATCTAGTACCAGGATGCACACCATGGCCTTTATCTGTAGGTTGTGCTCCACCCTCACTAGGCTGCCTTCCAATGTCATGTGTACTATTATCATTTCTTATCTGTGTAAAACAAATAGGCACATTATTATGGTGGAAATTAATATTGAATAGATTGCACAAGTATTCAATTTTAGATAAACTTCTTTGAGTTTATTTACCTGTGTGTTGGATGTATTGGAAGATTGTGTTTGCCTAGTCGAGACTCTTAGCTATTCAGTTAGGGCTCCATAGCCTTGGTGGAAGGAAATCTTCAGGTCCTCTTCTATGGCCACTCTGTTAAAATCATAGCCCTGCATTTTTGCATGCGATCATGAATTTTGCTTCTATGGTGTGATAAAACCAAAATTGTTTGCAATTTATTATTTGGATGCAATATTTCCTTTATTGATACTTACAAATCGTGCGGCTATTATCATATAACCACCAGAGCCAAGTTTGTGTTGCCCGTGTTTTTCTAGTCTTGCCTTTGTTGCCTTCGATGTGTTGGGAAGCCTATGAAAAATTTGAAATACATTACATTATGTAAAAATAAAGAGTAATCAGTATATAATTAAATTTTTGATAGTATCACATACCTTCCTTGGCCCGGTGGTGTCTTTCCTTTTTTCTTTTCAGCCTTCTCCTTTCCATCCGACACCAAGTCCTTCCACTCCCTCTCCAGAATCATGGGGGGACGCTCATACTTTCTGTTCTTCTGTAAATGTGACCTATATTGGTCCCTCACATACTTTAGATAGGTACCAGGTTTCTTAAGGACCTTAGTTTGGTTGAATGTTTTATCATTGAACAACACAACTAAACAGTTAATGAGCTCATCTTTTAAAGCTTGATTTTGGGCATTCCACCGTGTATGTATGGTGGGCCTGAAGAGCTCCAATGTAAGATCACTTAGATGTTTATAAAAAAAATCATTTCCTGCAAAATGATCATGGGATCATTAGTCTATAAAGAGTGATCAATAAGTAAATTTCAATTGGATTATATATAATAATAATTAAAACATTTTAAAGTACCTAGGACCTTCTCTATCTTTATGGGAAGGAAATCCTCAGTCACCACAAATGTGACTGGAAATGTTACCATACTAGTAATATGGGAAGATCCAGGAAATGCTGCTAAAACATCACTAGTACTAGTGGCCTCTGTATCCATAGGTACTGACACATGTAGTGGCATGTGTTCGCTGGCCGACAGTACGACACCGAATGCCTACATGGTATGTGTTGTCGACATTTCAGTCAAAAATATAGGCACAAATGATGGGGTCAGATGATGTGTTGTATGTGCAGGAAGATGAAGATTGACACTTGTATTGACACCTACTTCCCGGGAAACACTTGCAGTACCTTGATCATGGCCAACAACATTATGAGGATGCAAATAATCCTATAAAAACAACACATATTTTAGTTCATGACATAAAAGAGTACAAAATATAAAACCATGAATGAACTTATGTTATAATTAAAGATCTCATGATAGCTTACTTGCAAGTTTTGTGCTCTCTCAGACAATATTTTAACCCTTTCTCTTATCTCATCTATTTGAGGCACTATGAATACCAACTTAAGGATTTCTTCATTGCATTTTTTTTGGGCCTTCCTCATCATATCCATAGGGTTTGTGGAAAATGTGATGTCATCATCGCATAATAGTGACTACACCTCCATATGGATGCTCTCCTATACTGCTGGTGCCTTTCCCCAATCAACCGACTGCAACAAGAATATTAAAAAAAATATCAAAATTAACCCAATAAACTCATGAAAAAAACATAATAATAAAAATTTTTGTTCGTATCTATTTTGTACAATTATAATGAGCTAAACCTGTCGGATATAAGCACCTGAAGATGGATCATGATTTGTGCTCTAGGTCGGAGCCTTCCTCATCTGATCAATGTCCCGTTGTGCCAAAAATTAAATATAAAAAACATTACCAAAATGAAACCAATAGACTTACGAAAAAAACATAATAATAAAATGCTATATTGGAGTCATTAATTGGAGGTTGGGTAAAATGGTATATGGTACATACCACCCACATAGTAATTGTGTTTGTATCTAAGCAATTCAAATTGTAATCAATTAGAAACTCTTCCCCTGGAGTTATTGATTTAATCGCACATACGAATACACAATTTCCCTCTCACGCCTCGAATATACAATTGGGTTTCTTATTTGTTGACCCAGGTCATGTACTATTTATAAACCCTGCAATATTCCCTGATTGTTTTGGCCTCCCATCAATGTACCTATTATGCCTTACATAACCACCCCATCTTTTGCCTTGATCAAAATGGGTCCCCTTTGTTATTTTCATGCTTAGTTGTTTTGCCAATACTTTGTTTTTCTTTGGTTTCTCTATCGGAATCAGAACCAGAATTGAATCAGGTTCTGAAAGTTCTTTTGAAACTTGTTTTGGTTTCAATCTCGACATTCTTTTCTTTATGTCTTTTTATTTTGTATTTAGCAGACCCGGAGCTAGAGTGGGGGTTAACTTAGTCTTTACCAAAAATTGCAAAATCATAACCAATTTCACCCCCGTCTTCGCTATTTTGTCTTTTGGTTTTTATCTTTGCCTTATTGTGTAGTTTTATTATGTCGGTCTTTCTTTTACTTTTTGTGTTTGTTTTTGTTTTATGTTTAGTTGGAGGACTCGGAATCAGAATTGGAATGAAGATTGGAAATTTCTCAAAAGGTTTTGAATCAGTTTCTATTTTAGTTCCGCCCCCGCCGTTTTTCTGGATTGTTGACTTATTGACTGAAGTCGCACTATTGCGAAGTGTTGGTTCACTTTCAGTTCTGACTCCACCTTAACTGCATGATTAATGCATTAATGACAGCTGGTCGTGTAGGTAGAAATCTTCATGTTTATCTTCATATAAGGGTTAAATGAGTCATTATTATCATTATTAGAAGATTGAAGAGCACGAAAGAGCAACAATAGAGTTCATTCAAGCGAAAAGATTGAAAGAGGAGAGGATTGTTGCAAACGGATCAGTTTAGAAGGTTAGCTACATTCTTGTGTATTTGAGGTAGGTTTTCTTGTTGTTGTTCTTCGTTTTGCTTACTGTTGCGTGTTTGGTGTATATGTTTTCCCATGCTCTGATCATGTCATTTTCAAATGATTTTTTGTGTTTCTTGGCGTGCTTGTTTGAATGGTTGTTTTATTTGGTTGGTCTGGTTGTTTCCTTGTTTTTGTTTGTTTTTATTGTTAGTTCTTTCTATTTTAGGGCAAGGTCACTTTCACGCTTTAATCATGATTGTGTCGTGCTGTTTTGGATTTTGCAGTGAGTTAGATTAGGTTTAGGTTTTAAATGGTGATTAGTTAGATTAGAAGTTTATAGTGAGTTAGGGTAACTTGATTCATCGTTTTTACTTAGGGTTTTGTCACGTTTGGTCTGGTAAAAATGGCAAGGTTTAAAATCCATGCCGTAGTTTTTATCAGGTTGTTAGATTAGGGTTTTGTTGGTCTCTGTAATCACTTTTAAAATGATTAAAATATGACACCTTAGGATTTAGTTGTTCCCCATGGTCATATGAATGTAGTGTTTTTAAAGCCCTTTTTTCTTTTAAAAGTGACCTCGGTTTTAATCACGAAGTTATATGTTAAAACAAAATCTTTGATGATGTCATGGTCAATCTAGGTAGAGGCGGGATCAGAATTGATCTTGAACTTGAGAATTTTGTTTTACAAAAGTTATCAATTCCATGTTTCATCCCGTTTTCGGCTCCATGTATAGCAAGAAGTCTTCTTTGGAAATCATGGTCAACCTAGGCGGAGACGGGATCAGAATCAATCTTGAACTTGAGAGTTCTGTTTTGCAAAAGGTATTGATTCCATGTTTCATCCCATTTCTGGCTCCGCGCATAATGAGAAAATCTTCCTTCAAAGTAACAATGACCAAATTGGAGGCGGAGGTGGAATGGAAATAGAATATGAAAAAAATGAAAATTCAAAGAAAATCAAATCCATTTTCCATTCTGATCCCAGTTCCGATAACCTTCCTAATTCTGACTCTGAGCCCGTCCATTGTTAGTGAAATTTCTATATTGGTTTTTGCTCCGAGTCCGGCAGTGTTGTGAAAAGAGATTGTTTTAGGTTGTGGTTCCGCCTCTAGTGCATATATGAAAGGTATGGTTTTAAAGTATGTTTTATGATAATACCTAAAGATCTAATTAAAGGTTTTGCTTGCAAGAAAGTTGAAAGATGTCAGGAACATCAAGGGAAGCTGCTATGAGAAATCAACCTGTAGAAACATCAAAGGTAGCATCAAAACCAAAGAAGTTAAAGCTAGAACAACTGCCTTAAACATTAAGGTATAATCACAGGAGTCTGGCTGTGAAGATGAGCAAGGTGGAATCAGATTGGTCGGATATCACGGACACCAATTTAGGTCAATACAATTTTGAGGAGTGGTATTCAGAATCATTTGACAAGGATATTACATTGACTATGGAAAGAATTATCAGTTCTGGGTTAGCTCATATCACTTTATTTCCTATATCTGTCTAGTGCTCGGAGTTAATCATGATAGTATCTAGTGCTTATAATCCTGCTACAAGATTATGCATGGATTCACAAGACAATGTGATTATTAATCTTACTTCTCAAGCATTTCAGAGTATATTTGATGTTCCAGATCCAAAGAGCTTGGTGTAATTAAATGAGGCAGAGGCCTTACAACAATATAGTAAGTATAAGGGAATGAATAAATCTCACTTGAACAAGAAGTGGTTGAAAACAAAAAAGAAATCTCTAAGCAAACTTGCAGATCAGCCAAAGAGGTCAGATTTCTATGAAGAGGTAGCAAGGTTGATTGTGATGTTGTCTAGGGTGTTTTGAAAGAGGAATGCATTTTGATTCAAGGAGTGGATGTTTCCTTTTATTTAGACTATCTTGAAAGGAGAACAATAGTTTGATTGGACAATGATTGTTTCCGATGCCATACATGATCAGTTAACCAGGATTAGAGAAACCAAGTGTTTCTTTATGACTTCTTACATTGTTTATGCAGCTGCAAGAGTGGGTGTTTTCCCAGGTTTGAATAGAGTGGGCGTAATGGGAGCCTTGGATGGACAAAAGAAAGTATGGGATCACTATGATCAATTATCTCTTCAAGTTGCTGAGACTCATTTTTGAAGAGTCAATGATGCATTTTTATATGTGTTCATCAATCAATTAAATGGAGATGCAGGATACAGGTTAAGTCAAGAAGCCATGGGCATTCATTGCTGAATGGGGAAGTTGGTACATCCAATACCCAAAATTTACATACTTCAGGTTATTTGGTTTTGAAGGCCACCCACATTTACTTCCAAGGTGCTGTAGTAATAGAATGGTGCTAATGGAGTTTGTATATCAAGATATTGGAGTTAATGCTCAGTTTGGGATTAAGCATAAAACTGGATGTCATAAATTTCCCATGAAATTGGGTGAAGATAGCTGTCAACACTTGAAGGGAGCAAACATGGTTTGTAATGAGTTGATACAGTTGAAATTGGGATTGTATACAGCTCGTAAGTATTTTGATCCAAAGAAGAAGATGTATGCTTTATTACCTTCAGTGTTCACTAGAAATTTTAATTTGTTAGAAGACTTTTGGAGTGATAAGAAAGATGAGTATGACTTGAGAAAGAAGAATTATGAAAGATTATCAGTCTCACTCATGTTAGAACTTGGTATTAAAGAAAAAATTCCTGACACATTGGTGGAGGATGGAATGATGTTGGATCCATCCTATGAAGCGTTGAATATTGGCACCAAGAACCTGGATCCAATTGATTGGGATGCTAAAGAAACAATTGATATCAAGAAGATTGGAAGGACAGTGTTGGATAGAAGTGTGCAATGGTTAGTGCTAAGAACTCAAGCTTCTAAAGGACCAGTTCTTAAAAGGGGTAAAGGATACAAGAGAATTAAGAGAAAGACACCTCCCAAAGAGCCATTAGAATTCCTTCCTCTGGATATTGAAGAAATAGAACTTGAGGTGGTAGATGATGGAGAGGAAACACAGGAAGGAGATGTTCCAGTAGGATCTATTGTTTCAACACCTACATTAGGTGAATCATCCGCCCAACCCCCACTTACAAGAAAGAAGAGTAAAGAGGTTCAAGAAGGAGCTCTTCATATCATGGTTGAAGCTGCTAAGGGAAAAGAAGTGGAGAAGGAATAAGTTCTAGAAGTTGAGACAAATTCAGATGAAACTCTGTCAGAAAAGGATTTGCAAGAAAACATGCCTTTAGAGGGGACTATTGAGAAGATTCTAACACAAGAAGAGCAATGGAAAATGTTTGAAGAGGAAAAAAGGAAGTCTGATGCAAGGGTTGTAGTTGAGAGACAAAAAGAAATGGATGCAAAGGTACAAGTAGATGCTTTACTTCACCAGCAACAATTACAGTCAAAACAAGTTGAAATTAAGGTAGTAGATGATGGAGTGGAGAAGCCAAGGAGGCAGCGAGAACATGAGCTTAGAGTTAAAATAGAAAATGAAAAGTTAGAGTTGATACAAAAGATCCATGATCTTGAGGAGGAGAAAGAAGAAATCGAAGGGAAAAGGAAATTCTGGTTGCTAGTTTGAAACAAGTAGAGGAAGCTCGACAAAAAGAGGAAGAATCAGAAAGGATCAGGAAGGAAAGAGAGGCCAAAGAGCTGATTAAGAAACAATAGGAAGAAGAAGCAGAAGCTGAAAAACTTAGGACTTTGGAGGTAGAAAGGTTAGAAAGGGAAAAGCTAGAGGCCTTAGACAAAGAGAAATTGGAAAGGGAGGCTCAAGAAAGGGAGGCTCAAGGAAGGGAAGCTTTAGAAAAGGAAGAATTAGAAAGAGCAAGGATAGAGGAGGAAGAATTAGAAAAGGAAAGGTTGGAAAAAGAAAAAGTAGAGAAGGATCGGTTGGAAGAAGAGAGGTTGAGGAAAGAAGAAGACAAGAAAATACAAGAACAAAAGGATAGAGAAGAGGCTGAAAGACTTGTGCAAATTCATATACTACAAGAACAACAAGAGAGAGCAAGGTTTGAATCCCAATCTCAAGTGAGTATGCAGCCACCTTCTACAGTTATTGCTCCCTCTTCCTCTACCATGACTACTACTCCAAGTGCTCCTACATGGCTAAAATTAGACTTGCAGAAGAGAGTAGTAATACCTTCACAACCTCTCAATTGGGAGGATATGATGAAGGGAATTGAGCAAGAGAGGCCTAAAAAGAAGACTAAAATTCTACATTCTACCCGACTCATAGACAAAGGAGAAATTGTTGTTGAATGTGCCATGCCGATGACAAAAAAGGAGGTAGGAGATATGCAGTTAACAGATTATCAGCTGAGTGCAGTCAATTTGGGAAGACCCACTAGAAATCAGCAAATGAATTTGATTGATGCGGTGGCTTCAACAACTAAGTCAAGAATGATCAAGGACAAGCAAAAGAAGGATGAGCTTAAAGCTCAATTGGATCAATTGCAATCATTCTTGAAGAGTGTCTCCTCTCCAAGGTCACAACAGGTAGCATCCATTGAGACTCCTATTTTGTTAGGCAAAAAGGAGGTAGATGATTTGGTGCAGGTTAGAGGAAAGGCGAAGATGGTAGACAGGTGGATAGATAAATTGAACCAAGAGGTAGGAGAGGTTTTAGTGAAAGGATTTGAAGCCTAGAAGGATACTGAAGGGTTGATTAAAGAGATGTATCAATACATTGAAGCATCGAAAAAGCAAGAAGAGGAATACAAAGAATATAGTCAGAAGTTAGAAAAGGTGAGTGAATTGCCTCTAACAACTCTTCTAGAACAATCCATACTTGAGGAAGACAACAAGGATTTTGTGGAGAAAACTTCTTGTATACTCCAGTTTAGGACTGAATTTTTGTGTAAGCATAAGAATGAGATTCAAGAGACTATAAATAATTTAACTGAGCAATTGGAAGAGTTAGAAGCAGCTATTGCCATTATTGTAGATATAAATGCATTTACAAAAGAGGGCATGCCTTTTAATCAAATAAAGGAAAAGTGGGATGAAAGGTTCAAAGGACTTATGCAAAAAGAAGATGATGGTAGAGAGTTGATGTTAGATCGATGAGTAGAGGTCAAAGAAGAGATAAAATTTGTTGGGAGAGAGTTAATAAAGGTGAAAAGTATGAAGGAGTTTACTGTAGCAGAGTTGGATCGTATCAAATTTGAAGATGACTGGATTGATGGGCCAGAGATGGATACTTTACAACAAGTCTTCACCAGCTATGATGAGTTTATGGCAGATCCAGCTTTGCATGCATGAATCCTTGTATGCATGATGTTCTCCTTCCTTGCATGTTGCATGCATACAACACTGAGAGTCTTGGGGGCACATGACTTCTTTTCTTTTCTTCTATCTTCTATTTTTAGTTAAGACTAAATGTTTAAATGTAAGAACTCAAGATCAAATTGATCTGAGTTTCCAAGAGAGTCTAATTCCTAAAAGGGTGGAAAGCCTAAAACAGAAGTGAAGTTTGAAATTTTTGTATATCTATAAATACCAGATGGGTATCATATTGTAAAGGTCGGCTAATTGAGAATTGGATTGGCTTACCTAATGCTAGGATATAGAATTTTGTAGTGATTTTACAGAGATATAGTGTACTTGATCTTTTACAGTTAATAGAATTACAGGTTTACTCGAAATATGGTGTTTAGAATTAAATTGTTTGTTTGATAAGGTTTATAAGTTATGATCTATCTGTATGTAGTGATTGTGCTGAACATAAGAGTTTCTTGAATGATGAAATTCATTTGAAGGAATCAGATTTAAGGATCATCTTATTAGATTGTCATTGAGTTGAAGTTATTAAAAAGTCTGTTGATCTATAATCTTGATGATGAATGAATGTGTGTTGTTTTGAAACCCTTGAAATATTTGTGAAGAGTAATTGTGAAGTTAATTAAGGACCTAAAATGTATGCAGTGGTATAGATTATGCTATAGATTGTGTCATCTTATGGTTTTTATGATTTGTTAGGAAACATTCAGTGTTGAAGGTATATGTCTAGATACTAGATAAATTTGATTCATACTTATTGTTTTACCCCTTTGTCCTATCTTTTTCTTTTATTTGAAAACCCCATTGATTTACTAAAGTAGTCGATAAAATGAGTCATTGCTTGAATCTTTTGTTACCAACATAGGCCCCTTGAATATTATAGTTGCATGAACCGATTGAGTGACACCAGACAGTTGAGAACCAACTACCAGGACCTTGGGAGTTAGGCTACTATATGTTGTCTTTCTTTTTCAGGAGAAATAGAGTAGAAATATTCTGTTTTAACGTTGTTTGTGTCATCTTCACCATCAATAGTACCTAGCCACTCCTTTATTTTGATCCTTGTCTTTTAGTTGTATATAATTTGCTGATAGTGCATACCTACATATACTTCGTGTATATCAAACCAGCTACATGCAATCTTTGTAACTGTAATAGGGTCCAACATACTCCATCAAATTAGTAACTTTGTCATAACAGACCTTTATGTCGTCCATGCAAAATAGGCCCAAACCATGTAATGACGATGGTGCTATGTGATATATCCTCTCGTTGACACAAAGATCAATGTTTATTGGAGGAAGTTCCTTAGGTACCTATTGTTTCCATAGATGTTTGTACCTCAAGGGAACCTTGATGTCGCCTATGCTCTCATCATCATAAGAACATGACCCCCCTTCAGCAAGAAAAAATTCCATGTGTTTATAGAATTTTCTTCTAATATTTTAACCTCTAGTTGATCTCCCTCTTTTAGACCTACTACATGTCTCGCTTTCCTCTTCTCTTCTTGAATTTCCCTCGCTCAAGGAAGACAAATGTGACAAATACCTATTTTGTGGTACCTGCATTCATAAGGATGTTGGATGAAGTTCTTTCATGGTAATGTGATCCGAAGGTGACATTATGATTAATCTATCATTTCATCGCTAGAATTTGATAGGTTATAAGGTAATCAAGTCTTGGTAGATTGCAAGTTATTGTTACTACCGTCCAAATGTGTCCATCACAAATCAAATCTACTTAACATTTTGACTCCCAAACTTTGTAACAAGTGTTAAATGTGACTATGGTCCACCAGTTACACAACCAAGGCATCAAATGTATTCTCTAATTGTAATCAAAGGAATTTTTCTCTTCATTCAAGTAAATAAACTTGAAGGGAAACACCACCAAGTGGTTTATTGGACACATACATGACTAAAAAATCAGCAAATTTATATTTAATTTCCATATGTCTAAGTGGTTAATGGGGAGGGAGTGTGTACTAGGCCTAGTAAATTCATCATAAGTTTATGCTTTGGCAATAAAAAATGTTTAAGTCATCTTAACTCTTCCTATGTCTAATTTCTAGGAGACTTTTGGTATGTTTTAAGGTAGGATGAGTGGTCACATCAATGTTCTAATTCTCTATGACAAGGTTTCAACATATTCAAATAGTGAAAGTTAGTGCTCATAGTCATTTAAAACAACAACATTTTGATTATGTATGATGGTAGGATTTGATAACTTAAAATAATTGGCTACCCAACAAACTTAGAGTTAAAAGAAACTTTTTCAGTTTAAGGGGTTAACACTTTCTTTCATCTTTGCATATTGGTTTGATGCTTCAAACGATGCATTTTTAATCCCACTTCTATCATATTGTATTCCCACCCCATTGCAATTGTTGGAGGAGTTGATACCAAAATTTCATATCAGATACCACGTTCTTGAAACAATTTTCTGGGTTTTTACAATTTTTATGAAGTTCTTTTGTGTTGTATGGATCCATACAAGCTTGAAATGCTCTAATATCATTGGTGTAGATAAATATATCTATTCCCTTTCATTTGCATTTTTTTTTATGTTCTCAATCACTGTTTTGTGGGATTAAACAATCAAATATAGGGACTGCCCTATTGTACCTGTGTAAGGGTTTGAGGGCTAAATAGAAATGACATCCACGAATCCACCCACTATCTTGGAACTATAACTCGGTGGATTGGTGTGCATCATGGTGGATTTGATGGAGTTTCAAATCTTGTTCTTTGAATTCCATTTATGTTTTTCCCTTGTCTTGGCTTGTTACATTGTTTGGGAGGAACCTAAGGTTGGGTTTTACCTTAGCTTTCATAAAAATCCTAGTGTTCCATGTAAAACCTTGGGTGAGATATATTTTGCCACTACCTTTTTGGAGTGGGTATTAAAATGACTTATTTCTCATTGTTTCATCTAGGTTGGGCCCCTTTTTATAAATTGAGTTAAATACTTTTCCTAACTTTATTACATCCTAAGTTTAGGTTGGCTCATGCCCTATGTTACTGATATTAGCCCAAACCTAAGGGGAGGGTTAATAATCAAAAGAGATTCTGAAACTTCAACTACAGAAGCTACAAACTTGACTGTAAATTTGGCCAAATTGGCCCAAAAGACAGCTAAAAGAGAAGAAGCTGAGAAGAAAAGTTTGATGGAGAAGAATAACACCATTATTGGAGAGTATAGTAGAATGCAATAAAGGAATGTTGAGCTGAAAATTGAGGTAGACAGGTTGAAGTACAGACATGTGGGGGAGTCTTCTAGTGCTCCTAGTACCCTCACCATACATTCTACATCAAGATCAATACCTCCATCTTCTCCAATTGTTTCTACTCCTGGGTCCCCCATCCAAACTCCTACTCCTAGTCCTTCATTAGAGCTAGTTGAAGAGGAGGTTGAGTGCTTTGTAGATCCCACCAAAAATTAGATGTTTAATAAAATTAGAGAGCTACAAGAAGCTCTAAAATCAAGTGAGAAGGGAGCAGTTGCCAAGCAAAATGAAGTTGTAGACACAGTTTTTAGGCATTTGAATTAGGGAGTTGATGGTAGATTACCATCAGTTTATTCTTTATATTCTTTATTCTTAGATTCAATAAGAAACATTACTAGGGATCAGGAATTAGCTTTTCCTTTAATTGAGAAGTGGATCCCTAGGGCCAATGACCTAGATGTTATGTATAAGGCCTCTAGATTCGATGCAGACAACAGGCCCCAATCATTAAGGCCTACTCAATTTTTTGTAAAATCACTGTAAGGTTTTCAAGACTTACCTGATGATTTGAGTAGGAAGATTAAGGAGCTGGTAAAGAATTTTGATGATTGGAGTGGCACGTCTTTACCAGATTTGCAGGGACTGCCCTGTTTTGCCTATGTAAGGGTTTGAGGGATAAATAGAAATGACATCCACCAATCCACCCACTATCTTGGAACTATAACTCGGTGGATTGGTGTACATCATGGTATGATAGAGGTTCATTTCATTTAGGGGTCTTTTAAAGCAAGAAACTTGGCATTGAATTGATGCCCTAGGGCTGACAAGGGAAATTTTCTTGTGAATTTGTGGTTGTTAAGTCAGGGTTTATCAATTTGATAGATGTCTTGGTAGAGTCATTGTGACACTATTTGATGATCCAATCTCTACTTCGAAACAAAAATATCTCTAACAACTCTAAGAGCTATAATAGGATGGCATTAAAGGAACCTTCGTATGAAGGATCTTCTAATGAAGGACCTTTGAATTAAGGTCTTCATTTGAAGGTCCTTCATGCCAAGGTTACTTTTATAAAGCATTTTGGACATGAAATATTTAAAATAAAAAATACCTTCATTTGAAAGTCTTGACATGGCATCATTTTTGAATGAAGGTTCTTCATTCAAAGGTCATGATGATATCACCTTCAAATGAAGGTTCTTCATTAACTGGTATTTTGTAATTTTGAATGTGTGATAATAATTTAGGGTTGAAAATAAATCCATTTGAGCCTTTTATAAATGAAAGAACATTTGATGCAATCATATGCCTTGTCAAAATTTTAACTTAATAGTAAGGGCATCATGAATAGTTTGTTGGGACCATTCAACAATCTCCGATGCAAGGATTAAATTGTCTAGAATGTATCTACTATCAAGAAAGCTAATTTGTTTACCTCTATGACTATATCTCAAGCAATAGGTTTAATTGTGATGGAAATGATATTGAAAAGGATTTTGTAATCTAGGTGTTGAGAAGCATAATTGGCCACCATCCTAGGAAAGATTCTTCATTCTCACTTTTAGGTGTTAAAATTTAACAATACGTAGATTGATGAAAGAGCCCAAAGATCCTTTCTCCATGTTATCCAAGTACACATAGCAGCGGTCTTCTCTTATACGGTTGGACATGATTTCAAGAACTTAGCTAGGAATTATTCATTTAACTTAAGGTTTTCTCATAATGCCATCATTGGAAAAGTATGATCAAATTCTTCTATTATGAAGAATTGGTCTATGTGCCTCTAGTAATCACTATAAAAATGTGAAAGACTTGTTAGAGTAATTGGGTATTTACTTTATTAATTAAACAATATTTGTTTAATTACGTAAAGTTCCCTTTTACCTCTTTTCACTTAAGCTAACATTAGGTGCATAATAATTAATTACTTTATTAATTATTATTATGCAAGCCTAGGGTTTTCCTTTTTAGGGTTTTCATCTATATATGGTTGAAAACTATCTTTTGTATCATTAATTCATTTTACATTTTGTGTGAATTCATGGCTCCACATTCTTGAGCATTTACTTTGTTGCTTCTCTTTGTTTCTCCTTGTAATAGGTTATTTGCTTGCAAAGATCTTTTGGGCTTTTGTGGTGTTGTATCTTCTCAACTCCAACATGGTATCAGAGCTTCAGATTTGCAGCTGCTTGTTCTTGTTTTGAGATTTTGCATTGGAAGCAAATCTAGGGTTCTAAGGTTTTTTTGGGTGGATTTAGCATACTCCATTTTTTGGGTTCACTTTGGGCTCAAATGGATAGTGCCATTGGATTCGTAGTGCCCAAAAACCCCTAAATTGACTGTCAAATCATCGATTTTAGTTACAGTCAATTTGGAAGGCAAAATTTTTTTGTGCCCTAGGGCTGTACGAAGCAAAAATCACAAAAAAATTTAAAAAATTAAAAAAAAAAAAGGTTTTTTTGCTAAATTTGTGTGCGGCCAGTTAAATTTATTTCACCGCCCGACGGCCACCAACTCCGGCTCCGCCACTCGACCTCCCTGCACTCCCACTGCTGTCGTTGCACTGACCCCGCCTAGCTCCGCCGAGCTAACTCCACCCGACTCCGCTCGACCGCTTCCCACCTGGCTCTCTGCGCTCATTGCTGGGCTCATCCCCGTCAACACCAACACTGCTAGCTCGCCCCGCTAACCCGAGCTCGCCACCCGGTTCGCTGACCCGAGTCGGCCATGCCAGCCCTTGTAGGCCTATAAACCTCCACCACCTGGTCATATGGTGACCATGGGCTCTGCTTGTTTCAGCCCCCTAGTTCGCCCACGCGACTAGGGGCTCTTTTTTTAGAGCTCTCGGGTGCTAGAGGAGTCAAATAGGGCATTTTTTTTTGCTCTCACGAAAACGGGCATAACTTGGGCATCCTAGCTCCATTTTTTGAACAGGAAGAAGCATTGGAAAGCTGATTTCGGCATCAATATGATGGTATAGGTAATTTTACAAAAATTTTACCAGTCTGGATATTTTTACCAGTCAAAGTGAGGTCTACTTTCTTCACTTTCGGGGTCATAGAAGATGCAAACAGACTCCGTTTTTCAAACTTGAATAGGTGTTGGAAAGCTCTCCACATGCTCTATTTAGTGATGTGATCTATTTTATTAGAATTTTCACCAAGTATAGGTGCAGGGTTTCATGCAGACTCTTTAGTTGAACTACTCACATCACATAACTATCACACTTGAAAGTCTTGTATGATGAGGCTACTCAGGTCACGAGGGCTATGGTCTTGTTTAGAGGAGGTTCAGTCTTAGTTGTAGCATCCTTTTGAGATTATGCAGCACAGGAACAAGATGGATGAGGCTAGGGGTTTGTTTGCATTGGATGGGTTATGTTGATATGCTTTATCATTGCTAAGATCATTAGTCTCTAAATTTTTTCATTTGAAGAGTTATCATGGGTTTCTCTACTCACCCTTAAGTTGTTCTTCTGGAATGGGGTAATTATGAGTCATGGGAAAAGGGTATACTTACACATTGTAGGTGGCTTAATATTTTTCCTTATTTGTATGATCTCATACCTGAACCAGCAATTTTAGAGGGCAGATTAGCATGGGATATTATTAGAAATCACATTGTAGGAGTTATATTGTCTAGTGTTGATCATGACACTATGTTGGCTATATCAGACATTGATTGTCCTCACCCACTTTGGACACATCTTTGAGAGATCTATGCAGACCCTATTTTATCTCCCTTCCTAGAGGATCCTACTTCAGATTGTCTCATACCCATTGCTTGGAGAGAGAATACACCCTTTGATAATGATACTTTAGAGGAGCTTGAGTATTTAGACACCCTTACATATTCTGATGGATTAGAGGTTTGTCTCATAGTTCCTACTCTTCAGACTGAGACTTCATCAGCATCTCTTGTTGTTCTTGATTCAGTACAGCAAGAAATCATACATCTTCCAGACATAGCTACTTTGGACGCTTATGTTGCAGACATATCTTTCTTGTTTGTTGAGTCCTATATTGTAGATTTGGGGGATTATTTTGAGGATATTCATATCCTCTACTTTGACAGTTAGGTTATCACTGTTCGCCTACCATTATCCATGCATTCAGCGGTTGCATTTCAATATTCTCCACATCAGTTTAGATTTGACATTATTTGTTTCCATTCAAACAGTGAGACTCTTCAGCATCCTATCATGGCACACATCTTGAGACAGATTGGTTCTTCCTTCTTCACAGGGTTTCTTTGATATAGGTCCATGGATCCATTTCTTCCCAAGGGGAGGAATATTATTTTCCACTTCAGGATCTCCTTTTGGATTCTACATCAGGCATCTACCATTGTGACAGGAGTTTCTTCATTGTGGGGGGGCCTTCTTCTCTCTTTCTATATCTCCTATGGAGATCATTGTACATGTACTTATATGATAGAAGCTGTCTATGGGGGGTATTATGTTATCCACCTCCTATCCTTCTTTCATTAGTGCATTGCATTTCTTCCTTGCATTCTATTTTGGGGAGGAGTTTTGTTCCCACTGGGTTTTCTCCTTTACCCCATTTCATTTAGTTTGCATTGATTTTGTACATGGGTACCTGATCTGGCCTTGTTGTTGGGACCCATTGCTTTTGCTTTCAGTAGCTTCTTCTAGGTTTTAGCTTCTCCCTATGTCTATCTTAAGGGGGGGTGTTAGAGTAATTGGGTATTTACTTTATTAATTAAACAATATTTGTTTAATTACGTAAAGTTCCCTTTTACCTCTTTTCACTTAAGCTAACATTAGGTGCATAATAATTAATTACTTTATTAATTATTATTGTGCAAGCCTAGGGTTTTCATCTATATATGGTTGAAAACTATCTTTTGTATCATTAATTCATTTTACATTTTGTGTGAATTCATGGCTCCACATTCTTGAGTATTTCCTTTGTTGCTTCTCTTTGTTTCTCCTTGTAACAAGTTATTTGCTTGCAAAGATCTTTTGGGCTTCTGTGGTGTTGTATCTTCTCAACTCCAACAAGACTAAGATATTTAATTTTTTCTGTCTTATCTTATACCATTTTACGAGAATGGGGGGGCCAATGTACGAGATCTTTGGAAACTAGGCATGAAAATTGTAGGTTAAAGAGAATGGGGGTGCCAAACTTATAGTACTCATTGTCCCTTGGTTGTCAATTTTCCCTGAGTTCCCTCAACCTCATCCTCAGCACTGGTATTGACCTTGTTTTAGCTCCAAACTCTTCGTTGGCACTGGTATTGACCTTGTTTTCACTCCTCCAAACTCTTCCTCAGCACTGGTATTGACCTTTCACTTGTCCAATTTGATGAGCTACAACCTGGTTTAGTTAGGTTTTAGAGTATGTTAATTAAATTTAAAATTATGGCACCATTTAGAGTAGTGAATATAAAGCAAGAAAAGCCTATTATGGCGCCATTTAAAGTAGTGAATATAAAGTAAGCCAAGCCTATTATAGTCATGAGGGAAATAATAAAACTCCTAGGATACTTTGTGAAACCATTTTCCTTGGTTAAAGGGAGGCCATAAAATATACCTAAGGATTTTTTCAATCTTCAAATATGAGGATTTGCAATGTTCTTAGGAACATGAGTAATGGAAATGTGTGCAACTGCAAGAATTTTTGAACACACATGGAATCTCCTTGCCAAAGAAAGGGGCTTCATAATTTAATATGATCATTTTTCTTAGCTCTAGAAATGATATGTTTCCTTAAAGAGGAAGGAGAAACCTAAAAGGTAAAAGAGATTCTTAGGAATCTCAACACTTCCTTATGATCAACCCCATTCTATCCATAGGAATTGAACCAATTAGGCTTGGATAAGAATGATTTCCAATAACATTGAGTTTTATGCCACTATATATTTGACCTTAAAGCTTTCCAGAAAATATCTAGGCATTGAATATCCTAAATAATGTCACGTTTGTCCTCCAAGAGAGTGAGAAAGGAATCATTATAAAAACAACCATTGAATAGTTGGGCTATAGAGTTACGAAAGCAACATCCAATCGTTGATTGTGGGATTCACATCCTTAATGTTTGTTATTATTTGTTTTGTCCATCTTGTCAAAAAACACAACTTAATGTAATGACCATTTTGAATTCTTCCCATAGTATATTTTCTCACCTTTTGCTTTCATATGGAGCCATGTCATTTACTAGAGGTAATTGTGCCAAGTCTCCAACTAAAATCATGTAGATATGCCTGAATATAAAATATTTAATTAAATTGATAATTATGAATTTGTATAGAAGGAACTATAATAGAATTGAATAAAAAATATTGTAATGTAAAGTTATCTAAGTTAGCAATTCCAATCCAGAACTCACCTCCAAAACTTTGGTTACTATTTTTTGGGAATGCTTGTCGAAGCCTGGAATCTATGTATTCAAGCAACCTCTCCCCAATGAAACTCATTTCATCTATCAATATGTATCTAACATGTGATATTTCTTCTTGGAAAGTTGTAATTCTTGTCCCTTCTAGTTCATTGAAATCTCTTATTGGAATTCTTATCTTTGAATGAGTGGTTGAAGCACCAATGTTGAATGTTGCAACTCCAGTAGGCATGAATAGAAGTAAAGGGGATTGTTGGTGAGAAGAATTTTTTTCTAGTGCTAGGTTATGTGTTACGCTATATAGGGTTAGGTTATATAGTGTTTGAGCCTAGCCTCAAACACTAAAATTAGGGTTAGGTTATGTGTTTTCTTTTGTGTTAGGTTTGGGATTAGGTTTATGGTTATGGTTAGAGTTTAGGGTAATCTCTAAATTTTATTTTAAGTCGTAGTTGATTATTTTCCCACATAAGGAAATTAGATCCATTTCTTCTCATGTTCATTATATCCAACTATGGCTTAATCTTAAATTTAGACCTTTTCTTGAAACCTAACATCATATCCCTAGTCTAACCATAACCCTAACCCTAATCATAAGATTGACTCATACCCCAACCTTAACCCTAGCCCTGACAATAAACCTAATCCTAACCCTTACTTGGAAAGTAAACCATCATTTTCTCATTAATGTAACCCTGGCCATAACTTTAACCCTAACACTATTTCTCAAAACCATAATCTTAGCCATAACCCAAATCCTTTTTATCACAACCCTATACATAAGCATAACTCTAACCCTAAACCCTAAACCATGATCTTAATTGTAACCCTAAAAATAAACACAACCGTAACCCTAAACCCTAAACCATGATCCTAATTCTAATCTAATCCTAATACTAACCTTAACTTACACCCTAACCTTAACCCTAATTGTAACCCTAAACTAAAGACAAATGCTACACCCTAAACTATAATCCAAATCTTAAACCTAGCCCTAACCCTAATCATAACCTAACCCTTTTTTCTTGAAACCTTAACCTTGACCCTAATCCTCACCTTTATCCTATCGTTATAACCCTAACCACAACCAAAACTCTAACCCCAACCCTAACCCTAATTACCTAACCCTAAATATTTTTTCTTTTATTAATTAGTCGCATTCATTCTAATAACCCTAAACCTATCCCTAGCCCTATCCCTGGCCCTAATCCTAACCCCAACTCTAAGCCAAATATAAAAATAACCCTTAATCATAACAATAATCCTAAAACTTAATTCTAAATATAACCCTAATACTATAATCCCTAATTGTAATCCTAAACCCTAACCCTAATTTCATATCTAATCCCAACCATAACCAAAACTCTAAATCTAACCCTAACCATAAAACATAAACCCTAATATAACCCTAATCCTAACATTAGTTTTCCTAACCCTAACCCTAACTCGAAACCTAACACTAACCTGCACACTAAATCCTAACCCTAATTAAATACCCAATCATAACCCTAAATTGTAACATAATCCTTTGAATTGGATACTACATAGAAATTTATGTGTTACAATCATTGCTTCCATTGTTGGAATTTTTACATTGGGATGCATATATTTTTAAAATCAACAAAATCTTTTAATGTCTTGCCAAAATTAATATTATTAATTGTAATATCAAACTTATAAACATGTATGCAAAATAATAACATAAATAAGAAATATATGGTAGTAGTTTCTTAAAAAAAAAAAGTGATGTGGACTACAAGGACTATAAGATATCCACAAAAGAGATCTAAATTGAAAATATTGTAGGGAAATTCAAGAAAATACAATTGGTAGATGCAAAGCCAAATAAATGTGAAATTGTTTACTATAATGATTTTAGAATATACACATAATGGATTTGTTGAAAAGGTTTTAGAAACTTTTAAACAAATGCAATTGGTAGATGCAAAGAAAAATTCCACAACCTTCACTAAAATCCTTATTGGCTTCTGTAATATAGGATATTTGGAACAAGGTATAGACATCCATCAAAGCATAATATGAAGATGAATTTTTTCAAATGTTGTGGTTGTAGATGCCCTTTTAAAATTTATATAGAATGTCGAAGGATAGAAAAATCTTGTGAACTATTTGATAAAATGTCTCAAAGAATTGTAATCTCTCAATTTATTTTAGTGTTTATTTTGCTATACCCCATGTCCCAAATTGGGTATAACACAATAAAAAACTAAAAAAAATTAATAGATTGTTATGAGGGCGGTGATGAGACTTTTCTAATTAGAGTGTATTCCATGAGATTACAATTATTTGAGGCATTGTGTCAAATAGTTCATGAGCTTTGTCTATCCTCCCACATTTTGCATAGATTTCAAAAGGGCATCTACAACCACAAGATTTGAGAAAATTCATCTTCATATTATGTTTTCCTTATGATTGGTTGACTCTTATACTAAATTTGAGTGTTGTTTGTGTTTTGACAAGAGTAGATTAGCTTCTTCAAAATCTTGATGATAGTTTCAGTTAAGCACATAAATACTTCTTCATAATTTTCTTAAACTTATTCACACTCTGCTCTGCATTCAAATGATCTAATCTTTATTCACACATATCTCGCATACACTTCACATACATTCTCTCTAAATGGAAAAAACAATCCCTCTTATATATCCATTTCATGAATTTACATTAACAACTCTGTTAGCCAAAAATAAATAATAGATGAATACAAACTGTTGGCCCAATTCATGAACAAATCTCAATGCGCACCAACCTAGATTGGTCACAACATAATGAAGACCTAAATCAACATCCTCGAACATTCCAAGCATTCAAAAATTAATCCACAGGGATCTACAAAATGCTACCACCATCATGTCAACCAAGAACATGAAAACTTGAACATGCAAAGGAAAAATATTTGATCACGAGCACACTGATCAACGTGGATGTACCACAATGATAGAGTATGAGATCAAGAAACATCAATGAACATCTAAAGAGAATACACAACAATTCAATTCACCAAAATTACATTCTCTTCTTTCAGAAGCACCAACTATAGCAACAAAATAACTATAGGATAACTCGCTCCAATATTGATGCACACCTCTAAAACTTCCAGAGGATATACTAGATAGGATCAGCAACAAAACCTTTAATACATGACTTCAGAATACCAACGTACAAAAATTTCCACCACTCTAATCTCCACAACTGCATAGACTATTTGCAACATATTTATTCTAATTTTCTCAATATCCTTGACATATACAACCTTTAAGACATTAATGCTAATAGTGTTGACATCAATGACAACCACATATCATGAGAAAGACAACCACAACATCCAACAATCTACATCTCTATGAAAATTGGTATATGATAATAGTCAACTTATTATCTTACTTATAGCATCTCCTTAGCTTTTTATGCTAAAAAATTCAAGGTAGAGGGTAACACGATTCTTTGAATTGGATCCTACATAAAAATTTATGTGTTAGAGTCATTGCTTCCATTATTTGCATTTTCACATTAGGATGCATATTTTTTACAATCAACGCTCTTTTAATGTCTTGCCAAAATTAATATTATTAATAATTTCAAAATTTTATAAACATGTATGGAAAATAAGTACATAAATAAGAAATATATTGTAATAGTTTCTTCAAAAAAGGATAAAAAAATCATGTGGACCGTACAAGGATTGTGGTGGGACTGAAAATTTACATGGATGGAGGCTAGGGTTTTGGGGTTTAAGGTGGGTGTTTTCTACTCATGGGGTATTAATGAGGGAGATCAATGATAATCCTTCCTCATGGATCTTGCACGATTAGATTAAAGGCCCCTGAGGGTACTGTGAGGTCTATAAAGAGGTGACATGTGGCCTGGTTCTTGAAGCGACAGGGCTAGGTGGGACCCATTGTCCAGTTGCAACCTCTTGTTTTCTTGGGTTGTGATTGGGCACAGTTCTCCCAGGGTGCTGATGTGGATTTTCAAACAATTGTTGACTCAATCTGAGTTGTCCGACTTGCCATGTTTGATCTACATTAATGGTTCAATTTTTGTTGGGTTCCTATTCATCCGTGTTGGGAGTTCTTGCTCTGTGCAAGTTGTTCTCATTAATGGCATGGGTTTTTTCAATGGATCCTCGCCTGATTTTCCTGCATGTGAATAGTGTTCTCTTGATAAATGAAATTATGGGTTGTACACCATGCCTTCACAAGCCAGGTTTAATTTGTGGTGCCTACATCAGCCACTAAAATGCTTGAATGCTCGTGCTACATTCGCGCAATTAATATTCTCGCACCAATTAACTCTATAAATGCTCATTGTGTTATCTGGTATTATCATAGCAATTTGAGTTGTCTTGTTTGTAGGTGGTCAAGTCTCTCCTATATTTTGTGAGGTGTTCTTTGCAATGGACCATTCGGCTGTGCATAGAAGGACCATACTCAGGGTGAGAAATTTGAAGCCTGACAGGGTACAACCTATCCTTAGCAAGCCAAAGGTTGTCCATGATGCTAATTATAAAGGGAGGGGGAGCTCCAAGTCCCCACTGGTGTTGTCTTCTGGTTCTGATGGTGATGGGTCTGAAACTAACTCAGACTACCAATGTCACTTGGTGTCCATGACTAAGCTATTGGGGGTCAATGAAGAGCCTATCACAGTTGCCCCAATAACTGTGATGGTGTCGTGCCATGCTACCAGATCATGTGTTAAAGAAGATAAAAGGAAGTTGGTCTCGCTTCTTATTGATGCAGGGACCAGGAGTGGTTTCCTCTATCGGGGTCGTGTGTCTTGCAAGTAGTTGCATTTGTTGGGTGTGTTACTTTTAGGTGGTGTGTTTATGTGGATGTATGCGTTCTTGTCACTTCTTTTGTCTTTAGCTCTAGTTGGTTACAATGGTATAACTATTTTGATTCCTCAAATTGATTATGATTTTTTCTAATGATGAGGAATGTGAATTTGAATTTCATTCTAAATGAAATTCAATTTTGGAATGAACAATGTAGCATATTGCTTTGTTGCTCTCATGTCCTATAAAGGAGGTTTGATGGCTCATTGTTAAGGGTTGTTGTTTTATTTGGGTCCGAAGGCTTAGAATAGGTACAGTAGTGGTAATGCAGGATTTTGAAGGTATTATGTAAGAAATCATGCTGGGTTGGGAATAGTATGAAATAAGTATACTATGCTTTTGTAATTATTGATATCGAAAGAAATCTAAAAAAATTAAGACATTTTGCTCTCCTGTGTATGGGCCATGGATTATGAATGGATTTATCAAGGGTTTGTTCATTCAGTTTCAATGGTGTAGTTGAAAGTGTAATTTTTTCTCTTGCTTTAACTTATCAAGTTAATCAAATGCTTGAACACAAATTGCATGTTTATGGTTATATGCTCAAGATTCACTAAGGAGTATTGTTTTAATATACTGACAAATCTCATGGTAGCAAAGCACTATGGTGATAAGTTCATTTTCATCTAAATTATGTTTTATATGAATCCCACCCAATGGATGAGGCACTAGATAGTATTGGTAAATTCCTTTCAGGTATAGGACTGTGACTCTATGCACGGTGATTCAATACCCAAATATTTTAATAAATATCAATTGTTATCTCTTTTTGGGATATAGATCTTATGATAATTTTTAGTCTCCTTGCTTTGGGATATCTATTATTATTCTTTGTTTTTTCCACAACTAGGGTAATGACTCTCTGTTAGTGTTAGTGGGAACTGCATCTGTAAGAATAAGTGTTCTTACCAATCATGAAACATTCTTATGAACACACTTGGGTTTACCCACCTTGGTTTCACATAGCCAAAAGTGTAGGAGATGTCAGTCTTTGAATGACTCTTGTTAGTTGGCCACTAGCCTTTGTAGTTATTTATAACAAAGGTTGGCTACCTCTTAGAGAATTGCAAATCCTATGTGGGAAAAAACACCAATATATTGTAAGATATACACAAAATGGATCTACATTCAAAATTCAGTAGGAAAATTCAAGCAAATACAATTGGTAGATGCAAAACCAAATAAATTTGAAATTGTGGACTATAATGATTGTAGAATATACATAATGGATTTTTTTAAAAGGTTTTAGAAACTTTCAATCAAATGCAATTGGTAGATGCATAGACAAATTTCACAACCTTCACTAAAATCCTTGTCGATTTCCTTAATATGGGAGATTTGGAACAAGGTATGGAAATCCATCAAAGCATAATATGAAGATGAATTTTCTCAAATGTTGTGGTTGTAGACTCCATTTTAAAATCTATGTAAAATTTTGGAGGATAGACAGATCTTGTGAACTATTTGACAAAATATCTCAAGGAATTGTAATCTCATGGAATACACTCTAATTAGAAAAGTTGCATCACTACCCTCATAAAAATATCTCAATTTATTTTAGTTTCTATTGTGAGACTCAATTTGAAACTTAATTGTGATACATTAAGTTCATTGTCAAATTGTCATTTGTGTGTCAAGTTTTCCAAAATCCAAAATGATCAATTATTAATAAAATCATAGATAATGTAATATTGGGATGGGTGACCTCCTAGGAAGGCCTAGTGCTTCATCTCTTTGAGAATCTTTTTAGATGCAATGAGTGCTAAGTGGACCATTCATTATCATGAGAGATGGGTTCTTGTGAAACACTACTCATGAAACATGGGTCAATGAGTTTGAATTGTAAAACTACATATTGAATCCTGATAACAATATCAAAATTTGACACAATGTGAAAAATACTTCCTACTTGTCAATAGATCATGTTGTCAAAATCTAGAATTTTAAATTATGAATTCTTTGTAATTACTCAATAGATCATGTTGTCAATTGATCTTGTTGGCATTTTTTTACTACAACCCCACATGTTTCCTAGAAGCCCCTCTGAACTCGCCACATTCAATAATAAAAGACTAGGAATAGTATGGCCAACTTAACAAGAATAGCAGTAAGGATAATTCTCCTACACTTCGGACTCTGTAAAATATAGGAGGGTATTCCCTAACATGTGATCTTAACATACAAAATTTAAACAATTCATTTGCACACAAGTAAGCCACAAATATATCCCCAATTAATGTTAGAGGATGAAATCCTTCAAGAAATTGGCTATTCCTTAAAAGACTCATGTCCATTTAACACAGAATCACAAAATTCACATAAAGTAAATTGATAGGAAATGTTTGAGTAAAATATCCTGATACCATAACATAAAACATACGAGAATAAAATGTAATCAGAATTCCAGTGCCATATCCCAACGCACAGAGTCAAAAGAGAAAATTGAACTACATGGTAAATTTCATTTTGAACACTTATGATCTATTATGAATTGCATTACAACCCATATATCTATATTGAGTTTATTACTCCTTTATGAATCCTATTTGTTATATTGCATGAATTTACTAGTTAATTGAAGCATTTAATTGATCCTTTAAACCAGAGTTGTAGTTAAACATAATTCACAGTAAAGAACAAATGAAAATCAATGAAAATCATCTTTGATCGATATTTCATTAATAATCCATGTAACATAACACAATAGGAGAGAAAATAAACTCCAAATATTCACAATTTTGATACAAACATGCTAAAAAACCCCATGATTAATAGAGTTCTCCAATCTGACTCAAAATTTTTTAAAACCTGGACTTACAATTCATACTCTCTATATTACTAGACTCTTATTTTTCATATTTTGGATATTTCAAGCAACCACTCTCTCAGCCCAAAATTCCCTTTTATAAAACAAGGGAGCCAACAAGCTTTAGGTCGGAGAGTACACATGTCTATTTGTAATTGGACCACTAACTCCTGATTCAGTTACAATTCTATTATGCGAGTGGAGAGAATAAGACAAAGATCACCATTAGTTGATAAGGAGGAAAGAAAACATCGCTCCAAAGGTCACTCCCGATACATCGAAGGCATGCTTATCCATTATAGTATTAACTCCACCTCAACACCCTATACTTGGAGTGAAAAGGAGAATGCAATTTTAGAATATAATATCTAAGGCCGGACCTATATTATACATGACCAGATTGCAATTCTCGACTATAACACTCATAATTCTAGTTCATCAATGAACACCTTTTTCCATAATTCAAACTCCTCCTCGGAAGGCCACTGGAAAGCCACAACCTAATCAACCTTGTTTCGATAGGGAGCATACTTTACTATTATCGATGTGGCATTTTTATCAAAGTTCTCTAAGAAACTTGTAACAAAAGACAACTTTTCCAATGTATTCTCTAGCATGCGGATGTCAAGATTTTTGCATATCTAATGTGTTTGAGACATCATTATATTGTTCATTTGCTCCTTCCAAACCTGCAGTGGTTTGACTTCATCCTGACTATGTAAAATATGAGGCAATGGGGATAGGTCCTTTCCATCATACACATCTTTCAGCAATTTAATCTTAGATTCCATTGGGGTGGAAAATCCATGAATCTTCTACTCAACAATTCCCTTGACCAATTGATATGTTGCAATAATAGTAGGATATTTATCACCATGCTATTTTGCCCCTACTGCCATGAATTTCAACTTCTCCATTCTAGGGCTCCATTTGTTTAGCAATGGGATGGCAAATTCTTTATCCCTTGGAAATATTTTTAATGCTTGCAACATTAGGACATAATTTGCATGAACACTGTTTAGCTTACTCTGGACCCTTGTGTTTAAAATTTTCAAAACAGTGTCAACTATCACTGCATTGCTTCTCCTTGCTACATCCTAGATTTCCTTTACCATCTCCTTATATTCTTCAACCTAATGAATCAGTTTCTCCCTAGAAAGTCCCCCTCCAGGGCTAGTAGCCCTCTCAATAGCGATAGGCACTTGTTCCATATTATATGGAACAATAGCCAAAGATTGTGCTTGTTTAGGAGGTTGAGACTACTCTACTGGTTGGTCGAGAATAGTGTGGCTAGAACTGGCTTGCTTTTAAGATCTCATGGTATCCATTTTTTGCCTCAATAAAGCCAATTCAGTTTCTAACTCTGCTACCTTTTGTTTACTCTTATTATATTCAATAATAATGTCATTATCTTGGCCTCTCAGAGTATCTCGATCCTTGGTCAAATCCTCAACAGTTGCTCTAGTGAATTTGGCAACATTCATCACAATATCAGCAACTTCCATTGTTGGGGTATTAGTAACTCTCCTCACAACCAAGTGACCACTAAAGTCAGAAGGTTCTACAACAATTGGCTTTTTAGAGCCAATGGATAGGGACCAGATTGCCAATGCATCCCATTCCTCACTAAAGGCCGATCCCTTGAGTGCCAATGTAGCCTCCTCTTCATTAGCAATAAATGGCTTATTAGCCCTTCTTATTGTGTCAAACACCACAGCATCAGTGATATCCCATTCAGAGAGTAGCAATACTCCACTTTTTTGTACCAATTCCCATACCTGCTCTGTTGTTATTGCTTTGAATTTGTCTCTCATCTATTCCCTGACCTTAGCTTGAATTACCTTCTCTGGGAGCTCTGGATGCAAACTTATCTCATGTGCCACCTTCTCAACATAAAATGTAGAATGTGCTCTCCACACAAAATCTTTAAAAGCACTGGTTTGAATAAAAGACTCATCCATCATGAACTCTCTGCAAGCTTCTATTCTCAAGTCATCATTGCTTGTTATTCCTTTGATTTCATCTTTTCCTAACCTCAAAGAAATTGTACCTGAACTTGTTGCAATGTCAACTGGGTCCAATGGCATCTCAGGATGCATTTCATCCAGAGTGACAATAATCTCATCATCCTCATCACCATCACAATAAAAAATCTTTACTCTTTCAACCCTTTGCCTCTTTGGTGATGGTGGGAAATCCTGTTCTGAAAAACTTGGAGGAGAATCCAAATCAACAACATTTGGTACTGACTACCTTGAAGAAGATGGTGTAATATTTTTAGTAGCATCTTTAGCCCTACTTCCCTTTCTTCTAGAAAAAACCCTTATCTTCTTTTGGGGCTGATAAGTAGGCCTCTCCTCTTCCTTTACCTCAGTGTGCTCCTCGATGGTTTGTTATTTTCCCCTTTCTTCCACAACCCTTTCATCTTTGAAAACCCCAACCAAGCTCTCAAAATTATCAATAGCATACATTGCCCTGCTAAACTCATCTTTAGCATTAGGTATGGGATTGAAACCAGATATTTTCTCCTACTTACTTTTTACCATTTTAGAGTAGGCAATGTATAGTGCATTTCTCTCATCTTGTAATTCCAAATCAAAAATATTCCTAATGGTGTCCTCAGGAAAGTAGAAGCTGTGGAAAAAATCTCTTGTCTGATGTTTTTCCTTCATTTGGGAGATAAAACCCTTAGGATCATGATTCCTGGGGCACACAGTCCTTAGCCTTTAAGGCCCAAGTAGTTTATGCATCCCTTTTCCATAACAAAATTGGAAAATGTTGTATATTCAGGGAAGAAAGAACCTTTCTTCTATTTAGCTGGAAAGTGTACTTTCTGAGCGCCCCTCAACTGCCTCATGATTTCCAAAAATCTAATTCTAAGGGGTACCTCCCTTGGTAGAACCTTTGGATTGACATTAGTGCCATAAACCCTAAAAATTATGGTATTATGATAGGGGATAATATCTCCCCAATTGTGCATTATGTTCAATTCAGGCCTTCTCTCCATCGACATCAAGAAGTCATAAATTTCTTTTGGGATCTTTGGGGGGTCACGAACTCGAGCCTCCCTTAATTTAGATCCAAAGACATTATGGAAAGTTATATAATCAAACTCATGATCATGCATGTCAAGAATCCTAGTCCAATATTGGACAGACATTTCAATGTTTCCTTCCTTCTTCTTTAATTCCATCTTTTTCGAACATAGCCTAACCCCTATACAGAAACATGTGGATTAATAAGGAATACCATCTAAATCCAACCCAATTATTCCCTTCCTTTAGGGCTACTAGACCCGTGTGTATCTTCTCTACCAAATAAGTGGAAAAATCATATATTACATTAAAACCTGGGTGCTGGATATTTACTGACATATACATAATATCAATAGGCAAGGTTTTCTTTAAGCTAACTCCTAGAACTTGACATAAAGCACAAATAGTCTTCTTGAAATAACTAGCGAAATAGTCCATAGGGAAAGGTTCGGGCTCATTCCTGCCAATTACTAGCTTCTTCTGATTTTTTCCTCTTCTTGAGACTGCCAAATGAGGTATTAAAAAGGATGTTCTGAACAAACCCCTAGTATTTCTATATTCTTGTCTAAAAACCTCCAAGTCGACAGGAACCATATCCTTACTCCATTCGTGCAATTTGAAAATATCTACAATTTCTTCTTGGGTTATCTTAATCATCTGCACGCCAGCATGTGTTCTGACAATTCGGGCCATAGGGTCATATCTAGTAGCAATGTCCTTTAAAATATCTACATCCATATAAACATTAGAAACCACCAATTTACCTAGGTCTAACCTTTAGGGGTTACACAAAGGAACCGACAAATTCCTATTTCCAAACCAATTGGAGAACAACTACCACCTGATGTATCATAACTCGACATCTTGAATTGCACATTGCTTGTCTATCAATCCTTCCAAGATTCGAGGCCCATAGAACAAAACCTTTCCCTCTTGCTTCTTGCTAGTAGAGGGTTGTAACTTGGGATAAAGACCTGGTAGTGGTTTCAGAACCAGAACTTCAGGCCTTGGGTGCCATTTATACTAGACTAATGATAATTTGAACTAGGGTCTGCTTATTTTCAGATAGCAAATAATTACAATTTTATCCTTTAGCCTTTACAGAAAATTCTTCAATATTCAAAAATCCCTAGAAATTATCTAGACAAGCTCTAAAAGTGAATCTATTCAATTAATTCTTGAAGAACAGAAACAAGAAACAATCACTTATTTCCCAGCAAGCAACCACAAAATCTTCTAAATTTACAAGAAATGGCATATGTGCTACTTACGATTTCAATCACAGAACATCCAGGGCAGTGAAATTGAGAAATCATAACCACAACTTGCTTCACTCGATACCAAACAATTCTTCCTCAATGTAGACATACAACACGAAAATAGTAATTCACAAATTTTAGCATTTAATTATGCAAGCAGAGTCGAACTTGGCCATTACTATTCACTCACACGAGATAAAATGGCTATAGTACAATACCAATTTATTTTTAAATACAATTCTTTAATCAATCGCAACGTTGGCCAAGAGAATGACTCATATTTAGTCAAAATAGTTTGAAAATGCCACGTTCTCCCTCTAGTCACCAAACAGATAGGATATTCACTTATCGGGCACCACATCAACATGGAAATGGGCCCCACCTTTGTTATCAGTGCACAACATCAAAGTCCATGTGTCACCAAATCGCACACCTCACAGCATTATTGAAACTGTAGTTTTAATTACGTGAGGTCAGCGAGGAACGACCACGATGCGTCGGTACGGAAATAGCTGGCGGCATCAGCCTTCATCATTAGCGAGCAAAACTAGTCCCCACCATCAAATGTGATAGATGGTAGCATCTCGCACGTCTCGCACCATATTTGTGACGTTAGTAGAAACCTTGTGAAGTCTACGAGCAACGGTCAAGATTGAAATCACTTCATCCGACGATCGCACAATTTGCACATGCAAAAAGGTTATTTCGCCTGACTTTATTATTTCTTAAGTCTAGGTTAGCATCAACCTTCATCATCGATCAGCGAGCAAAACTGGTCCCCACCATCAAATTTGACAGATGGCATCATCTCGCACGTCTTGCACCATATTTGTGACATTAGCAGAAACCTTGCAAGCTCTGTGAGCAACGGTCAAGATTGAAATCACTTCACCCGATGGCCGTGCAATCTACACATGCAAAAAGGTTATTTCGCTTGACTTTATTATTTCTTAAGTCTGTGTCGGTCCATGCCCTGTGCTTTAAGAACAATTTTGAGCCATCATTTTTCATTGTCCTAGGTGATGTCCCCTTCTCCCTTATAATAGTTGTTTTCTTTTATAGGGAGTGTTTTTAATGAACGTCCATCTTACTACGATTAATCCTGACCACTCCCCACGATCTCATGATGACATCACCACTAGTTGTTTGGTGATTGCGATATCACGGGCGAGCGCCATGTGTCCCAATCTGCCGATTTCGAAAAGGGATTAATAAAGCATTTAATATTTGTGTCGGACTTAAATACATTATAAAGTGGGTTACTAAAATAGCTGCAAGATGTACGTGCTCAAGATCGACGGTGATGTTATAATCTTGGTAAAAAGTTGCTTGATGGTTATGTTTGGTGCTGTTGACTGCTATGTTTTTAATGACCATCGATCTTCCTATGATTGATCTTGACCACTCCTCGTGATCTGGCGATGACATCACTACTGGTTGTTTGGTGATTGCGATATCACAGGCGAGTGCCACGTGTCCCAAGCCGCCGATGCCAAAAAGGGATTAATAAAACATTTAATATTTGTGTTAGACTTAAATACGTTATAAAGTGGGTTACTAAAATAGCTGAGATATGCACGTGCTTGAGATCGATGGTGATGTTATAATCTTGGTAAAAAGTTTCTCGATGGTTATGTTTGGTGCTGCTGACTGCTGTGTTTTTAATGACCGTCGATCTTCCTACGATTGATCTTGAATACTCCCCACGATCTCACGATGACATCACCACTGGTTGTTTGGTGATTGCAATATCATGGGCGAGCACCATGTGTCCCAAGCTGGTGATGCTAAAAAGGGATTAATAAAGCATTTAATATTTGTGTCAGAATTAATTACATTATAAAGTGAGTTACTAAAATAGCTACAAGATGCACATGCTCAAGATCGACGGTGATGTTATAATCTTGGTAAAAAGTTGCTCGACGGTTATGTTTGGTATTGTTGACTATTGTGAGTGAACATGATCGCTGATGGTAGGAATCAATGATTGCCCGCCATCGCATGATCCAAAGATGTTGGATGTTTAGTGATCGCGATATCACAGATGGGCGCCACATGTATTCCTTTGGCGCTGTCTTCTATGGTGGGCCCTCAATGTTGACATGGAGATTTCATCAGCCCTTTTGAAGATGGTCATTCGATGATCTGACAAAAATAAAATATCGATGGCTAAAGTTTAAATACGCATCAAATGCGATTGGAGCCATTGGCGTGACATGTAAATGAGCTTTAATGGCAGATGAGATGCCTATTGGCTCAATTCAATTGACATAAAGTATATTCTCTTTTTCTATCTTCATCACAAAAGCATTCAAGTATTTTCCAAGCAGTTCAGAGCCAAAGATAATTTTTTTCAAGTGATCACCGTGAAGTTTGGTTCTCTGCAAGGTGCGAAATCCTATGAGTTATTTTCTAAACTGTTGGGTTAATTTGACTATGTCTTTGTGAAGGGTTCTATTGTGATGGTCAAGGGGTTTTGTTAATTATTATCATAGGGTTAATGGTTCATTTGAATTATTGGAATTGCACAGTTGTGTTGTATTTTTGTGTTCTAGGTACCCCTAGTTTCTTCGAGGATTTGATTTTTTAAAAGAAGCCCTAGTTGTTTAAGATGGCACCACCGAAGCAGCACTCTGGCCATGTTGATTATTTGAAGAGGAATTTGTATGATGACTTCTTGGATCAACTCCCATTGTCAACAAATGACAGGAAGAGTGGTTTGGTTTTAATGAATGGAAAGACCCTAGGCGAAGGTCTAGTGTGCAGAAATTATAACATTATGGATGCCAGGATTCCTATGACTGGTCTTGAAATGTTTAGGCTATGGTATGGACAAGAAAAATTACCTCACCCCTTCTCTAATGCTTGGAGATACGACATGGGGAAACTAACAGTGCCAAATGTGTTCCTTGATGTTGAATTGCTCAGAGCAATGGCAGCATGGTATGATCCTATGACAAGGGTCATAAGGGATAATGATGGTGGAATATGGCTAGGCATAAATGGAGATGAGATTCGGAAGATTTTTGATTTGATTGAGTATAGCCCTTTCTTAGTCCAAATAGATTTTGAGGAGATGAAGGAGGAGTACAAAAGGTCAAAGCCTCTTTTCAGATCAAGGTTACTTCCTCCTCACCTGGCCAGGGCAGGCAGTTCAATGATTATTATCAGCCCAAATGACCAGGAGCCTTTCAGGCTGAGTTGTTTTGCCAGTCACTTCCTAGCAACATTTTATTCATTGTGCCAGATTTTATGGTTCAGCCCTAATACTATGATGCTAGTTGCGTACATGTTTATGGGAGCCTAGATTCAACATCCCAAATTCTCTGTGGTATATGACTTTGCATCATTACTGTCAGAGAATATGCATGAGGGTTTGATGAAGCTGCATGTGTGGGATACCGAAACTCCTTTTTTCTGGTACTCCCTATTGATGCATATGTTCCTATACAAGAATTCTATTTTCTTCTCAGAAAAATGGAGTTGAGGTAGGAGGTGAATGGAGAAAGGTTACCAGTATAGATGTGGAGTGCAGATTTGTCTTACAACAAGGGAGGTGCCAGCTTTGTGCAATTTGATAACTTCTTTGCCTCCAGACTCAGGGCTCGATTGGTGGTAAATGTGCCAAGAGTCCCTAAAGATTCGCATGACTTTCTCCGACCGAAGGTGAGGAATCCTTATTTAGAAGTGTCACAATTGGGGTGATATCATCTTGTACCCTGTAAGCACTGTCTTGAGGGCGTATGGTTTCTAGGGAACCCCTCATATCCTCCCCTTTAATGTACCATCAAGGATTGGGTTTGCTGAAGTTATGTGGCAACTAGGTTGTATTCATGAGTACAATCTAACAAAGAAAGGAAAAGGGACTTTGTTCCCTGACTACACTATTGTTTTTTATTTTGTCTGTTCCAAGGGAGGATGGGTCCACTTCGGAAGGTTTTTTGATGACTTCAATTTGAGGAATGGTCCTAGGAGATAGCATGACCCTGAGGGATTCTTTGCATTGTTCAGACAATGAATTAAAGGTGGTAGCTTTACACATGAATTTAACTTTCTTGAGGACCTAATCAGAAATGAGTTTGATTTGAATAGGCAGGAGTTGAATAAAGAAAAATGGATTGCATATGAAAAACTGCTAGCTATAATACATAAACTAGATCCAAAATATGATCCATTAATGGAGTTCACTCCATTTCACAAGAGAATAGAATTCTTAATGGCTAATTTCAAAAAAATATCATGGGCACCTTGATGACCAAGAGGGTCAATTTGGAATTAGATTTTGGTATAGAAAGAACAGATATGAGGCCTGAAGAAACAAGGCCATCTTATCAGCCACTAGTTGATAGGCCTCTATACAAGAGAAAGAGGAATGCGAGCAGTGATGAGGATGAAGGGGATAAGAAGGGAAAACAAGTCATGCAAGCATCATCAAAGCTAGGTCCAAGGATCAGAGCACCTGGAGGGATAAGGATTGTGGATCTAGATTCACCACCAAGAGGTGATCCTGCAGTGTTACCATCAGAGCCAAGCCCTAAGAGGTAGAGAGTTGAGGAAACGCAAGAAAATCTAATGGATGAGATCATTGTGACTGATCAAGACATGCAGGTTGGTATCCCTTCAACTCCTAGATCAACACAATTGGTCCTTTCTGACCTGGATGTAAAGGGGCAATGTGTACAAGATGCCAGGATGGAGGCCTGCAAGGCATTCTTGGACGATGATGCATTTATAAAGACTCTCGTATTCTTGCAACTAGTTTGGAGGATGAAACTAGAAGAGTACTAGAATAAATGCAAGAGTAGGAGAGAATCGAGACCTAATAGGTCTGAGTAGGAGAATGATGATGAGGTCAAGGCTGAATTAATGGAAGAATTCAAAGACATCACTCCCGAGGAGGGAAGAAGACTTGTGACTCAGGCTAGTGTCTTACTTTTTGCTGAATTGGACATAGATGATGTGGTTGCATTCAATGCTATCTTACAGTCCAAGCACCCTATACAAAACAATGAAGAAGAGGTTAAGGAAGCTTTGCAAGACTCTGCCTTCAATGAGCAGTATGAAACTTTGGCCATATGGGCATTGGCACCCCAGGGCAGAAAGCCAAATGTAACTGATATTAGCCCACACCTAAGGGGAGGGATAATCATCAAGAGAGCTTTTGAAACTTTAACAATAGAAGCTACAAGCCTGATAGTAAATGTGGTCAAATTGGCCCAAAAGACAGCTGAGAGAGAAGAGGCTGAAAAGAAGAGTTTGATGGAGAAATACAATATGATAATTGTAGAATATAGTAGGATGCAACAAAGGAATGTTGAGCTACAATCTGAAGTAGATAGGTTGAAATATGGGCAGGTGGGAGAATCCTCCAGTGCTCCTGGTATCAGATCATTACCTTCTATTGCAGGATCGGTCCCCCCTACTACTCCAATTGTTTCAACTCTGAGGTCCCTCATCCAGGCACCTACTCTCAGTCCTACACCAAGGCCAGTTGAAGAAGAAGTTGAATATTCTGTGGATCCCACCAAGAAGCAAATGTTGAATAGGATCACAGAATTGTAGGCTGCCTTAAAGGCAAGTGAGGATGATGTAATTTCCAAAAAAATTGAGGTGGTTGACACAGTTTTGAGGCATCTTAATGAAAAGGTTCATGGTAAATTACCATTTGTACATTCTTTGTATTCTTTATTCTTGGATGGAATAAAAAATATCAATAGGGATTGGGTAATAGTTTTGCCTTTGGATGAGAAATGGATCCCTAGGGCCAATGATCTAGATATTATGTATAAAGCTTCTAGGTTTGATGCAGACAACAAGCCCCAGTCATTGAAGCCTACTCAAAACTTTGTAAAATCATTGAACGGATTCCAGGCCCTACCTAATGATTTGAGTAGAAGAATTAGGGAGCTAATAAAGAGCTTTGATGACTGGATTGATACATTTTTCCAGACATTATTGATGCACAAGGAAATGTTAAGACATTGCAACAGTGGCAGGATGGGGCAGAAGAAGTTATCAATGCACAAATCAAATCGATTTGTGATGATTCAAATTATGATTTGTTGGTAAATAGTATGGATAAGCTAATTAAAACCAACACATTCTTAGAGTTTTTTGAAAGGGAAGCCAATCAGGTTGTAGTGAGTTACACACCTTACAATACTAAGGTGAATGAGGTGGTGAATTTTGGCTGGCCAATGGATGAATAGTATCAGAGATGGGTGGACAAATACTTAACCGAAGAGGAGTAAAACAATGTCTATTACCACATGATGGATGAAGGAATGCGAGATGATGATGCAAACAATTCTGGAGACAACCACAAGAAATGATTTAACAATGGATAGGGCATGTGAATAGAATGAGAAGATGTTTGGAATGGAGATAGCCATAAGGAATGCATTGGAGGATGCTGATACACACAAGTAGCCAACTTACCTAGATTATCTGTCAAACATTTATTTATGGCTTAATAGAGCATAATTTCTAGTTTGTTATTGTTGTTAACCAAAAGACATTTCTCAAAGGATGCGCCCTTTTGCAATTTTGATGTATTTATATCTGTTTCATAATGTAAAATAGATATAGGTGGATAGGAGAAATATACAGTAGATAGTATTCAATGAAACTTTCCTTTAAAAGAATCAGATGCATGTATGAATTTTGATGAAGTTAATGAAGATGTCTAAACTTGTGGCTTAATCTTGGTATCAGCTGTTTGTGGAACTATATAGTTATCTGATTGTCTCCATTTTGATTATTTTCTATTGTTTAAATTGATATATCAAGCATATATATATTCAGTTTACCGATATAGATTTGTTGTATTTGTGTGATGTGATTATTTGGTTCTTTCAAGTAAAGATTAAACCGTTCTAGTCAATCACAGTAACTAAAGAGTATTAATTGGATCAATAAGAAGAATCACATAACTATGATTCCCATTCTATCTCATGTAGAGTTTTTCAGTCATTTACTTGCACATTTATACAAGTTATAAACTACATCTGTGTGCCAAAAACTTTGAATTATTACCATCATAGATTACACTTTTATAGATCTTCATTAGACTCCATACACCCCACAAGGCAGTGGTCTTACACTTTCATCTTTTGGTTTATCAATTTTGATTTTTACATCTGTTAACTAAACATATTCTAATATAATTAAAATTGAAAACATCATAAATTAATTATGTAACCACATAAGTCAAATATAATTCTATCAAGAAATTAATATCAAATAGATAATACAATCACATAACTCATACATTTCAATTTCATTGATCTTCTTCTTCATCCAACTCTTTGTCTCTATCATCCAATCTAGATTCACCATTTTAAGGATTGGTCATATCATCATCATCATCATCATTGATATCAATTTCGATAATGTCATCATCCACACAGATATCATCTTCATGAACATTAACTCCTACATCATCATGATCTAGTTCCTCCTCTTTGACATCTTCTTCAGGCACATCAACAACTAACTATTGATCCTAATCATCATCTACATCATCTTCTATTTCTTCAGTATCTTCTTCTTCCACTGCATTATACTTTATTGGCCTTCCTCTTGGATCATGTCTAACAACATATGACCAACCCACTTTACCTGGAACCTCTGAGTAAAATACCTACTCACATTGTCTTGGAAGAACATAGGGCTCATTTCCAGCTTGCTCAAAATACCTTGTATTAACCATGGTAAATCCATTATCATGTTCAATAATAGTTCTCTTGAGATCATTTTCATTCAGTCGTAGCCTATACCATATGACGAAAAACATAACTAATTTAAAGGACTTAAAGTCACACTCAAGTATATCATCCAAAATCCCATAGTATTGATTTTTTGAGACTTTTGGATGTATGTCGCTTCTAGATGAAACACTAGTCACCTGGAAGACTGCAATTATCCTAGAATCATAAGTTTTCTTCATGTCATCCAACTTTTTGATTCAAAATTTATGACCATTGCACCACATAGCCTTGTGGTGTTTCACCTGCAATATGTCAAACATGTAAAACTTATTGCAATATCGTCAGTTTATAAACACATTTATTCTTGGCCGAATGTATGCAAAGAAAAAAATCTCAACATATATATACATCAATATAATTGAAAATAATTAAATAATATGGGTGATTAATATATTTATACATACATGTTTATCTCTTAAACCATATGCTAAATAAATTTCCCTTAGTGTAACATTGGAATCTCCATTACGATGAGCTTCTTTAACCAATGAAGCCAGACCTTCCCATGTTAATGCACAACCAGATTGTTGACATCGTTCAATCCATACTGTCATCCAATCAATATTGTTTGCGATGTACAAATGTAGTGCATCCCACTCTCAACCAACTGTATCAAAAAAAATTGAAATTCACAAACGATGTATAATTAGTTAATTACCATGGTATACAACCTTAATTTATAATTGATGAATATTGAATATTAATAATTAAATAAGGTACAATATACATAGAAACCAAATGTAAAATGTATTCTAATTAATCTTCATGACCATCTTATAATTACCTATCACTTTCCTCAATCTACCTTTCCCCATCAGGTACTCCCCTTCGAATTTGTTAATGGAGTTGGGATCCCAAATGTGATCTACATGGATCTGTGCTACAAACTTAGGAAGATATTTAGTAATGTACACCATGGTATGGTATACCATGTATCCCTCCACCATAGAACCCTTGGGATGTGCTCTTTGTCTAACCAAATCCTTCAAAAATTTCAACTGCCTCTCAACCATCCACATTGACCTTGTGTATACAAGTCCACACAAGTCAATCTCCTCAACTTGGTGTATGAGGTAGTGTTCTTGTGCATTGAAAAATGTCGAAGGTAGAAACTTTTTCATTTCACACATTAGAAAAGGAATTCTTCTCTTCCAATAATTTATATCTTCTTTATGGATTGCTTTAGATGAAAACCATCTACAAGTGATTCAAGGCACAAATATATCAACGAGATTTAACAAAAATATACAACGAATTGAACAAATATCGCTACTTACCTCATGTATTTTCCAAGATCATATATAACTTGCTTGACATTGTTGTTGAAGTTGTCTTGGAGAGATAGAGGTAGAACGTACTGCAACAATTATAAAATGATCTTTTCATTAATATTTTTCCAAAAGTAGTAAGCATAATACACTGAAAAGTACATGTAGTATACAAATATATATAATATACTAGAATAATTACCTTAATGTAGGTATGCCAATTATGCATTTTCATCCCTGACCCAAATTCACTTTTCTTTGTTATGATATTGTTTATCTTCACAGCAAATCCTATGGGAAATCGATTTTTTCGTATGACTTGTTTTATAGCATTCCTTTACAGCTCCGTTAATAACCAAGGAAGGGCACTTATGTTAATTTGGTCTCCATCGCTATTTAGTTGAATGACATTTTTCTTTGCATGATTGGCTTCCTAAATGTCACTACAAATTTTGAATTTTTTTTTGTCATGCCTTCCATCCAATATTTTCCATAAAGTTTCTATCATATTCTTTCCGATATGCATTGTATATAACAAATGCACAATTTGTAGCTGCTCATAGTAGGGCAACCTACTAAATTGTCTAGGATAACTTTTCAGTCCCTATGGAAGCCAACCATTAATGCCTTGATGAACTTCATGAAGCATATAAGTTAAACAAATTAACAACGACAATCATTGTCAATTACAGCATGAGTAAACACAACACAATATAAAAATATAAATTAAAAACATATTATAAATGATAGATAAACAATTTGATTCGATGTATAACCTTGATGATTAATTCTATTATATTCCAACTTCCATAGGCGAGGTGTCATTCTTCGTGGTTTTGATGTAGTCTCTTCTTTCCCATTGAAAATATGTTTTTCAGTAGTTCGATACTTATGGTTTATGTGGAGGAAGTGCCTATACTCATCAAACACTTGCTTTCCTAAACTTGTTGAATGATGAGATTTCATCTTTGGACCACAAATTGGACATGCAAATTTTTCCTTTGTTTGAAGACCTGCGAATCATATATAATTAGATTAAATATGTCAATTTTTATAATTATATATAATGAATAGATTATTTAAAAAACATGCATGATATCTACTTCATAAAATTAAATACCGTTAAAGGCATGCAGTCGAACGTTATAACATACCAGAAAAATGTGTTATCCCTAGGGCATCATGAATTGTCCATACAAGCATTGCATGGAATTGAAATTGTCTTTGTCCTATTGGTCTAGATACGTCATACATAGTCATGCCATTCCATAACTTTAGTAGCTCATTGATAAGAGGCTCAATATATACATTCATATCTTTAACTTGGTACTTACGTAGTTGAATGAACATAAAGATTACATAATTATTATAACCATTTAACTTCAATATATATAAATTCATGTACATGACTATTAAATGAAAAAACATATAAATCATTATGCAACAAATAAGACAAATGAGATGCTACTACATTAAAGAAAATTGATGTAGAAAAATACCTAGAACAATCATTGCCAACATTATGTGCTCCCTCTTTATTGACATCCATGGAGGAATGTTATTGTTGATAACAAAAATAGGCCACATCGAGTAAATAGATCTCAGCTCTCCAAATGGATTGACACCATTCGCTGCCAATGAAAGCCTAAGATTACAAGGTTCTTCTTTAAAGTGTGGCCATTTTTCCTCCATGTCCCTAAATGTAGAACCATCCATAGGCATTCAAAGAATATCATCTCCACTTCTATTTCATGCATGGTAATCCATAAATTGTGCTAAGCTTTCACACCCAAATAATTGTTGCATACGTGGAATAATGGGAATATAACGAAGAACCTTGCGAGGCACCTTTTTTGTTAGTTGATCTATTCAATATCTACTGATATGACATTTCGGGCATTCTGTTGCAAATTTATGTTGTTTATGATATATAATATGATCATTGGGACATGCATATATTGCTTGATACTCCATTCCAATATCTTTCATAATGCCAGATAAATATCGGTATGAGTGAGGTAAAATATTTGATGGTGGTAACGAAAATTCACCAATTAATCTACAACAAAAAATAATTTCTTAATATAAAGAATATTAATGGTACATAATCCATCCTTTATTTACTAGCGATGAACTAACAACAATTAAAATAGATGAAAAAAGATGACGTATATGACATACCTTAACATCCATGAGATTGCTATGTTGGATAAACCATTCATAACCTTCAAGTTCACCAGCAACAATACAACAGAGAGAAGAGTTGTTTGGGAGCCTTCATAAAGGGGCTCGTATGCCTTCTCAAGTACAAGTAAATCATGAACATCATCAAAGTCATCTTGATCAACATGATCAAATGTGCCACTACATGTGTCATGGATCAATGTATTTGTACCATCATCTTCAATTGTGTTTTTTGGCGCATGATCATCTTCTTCCATAGGATCATTAACTTCATCTTCAATATTCACAACTCCATGTTCCTCCGCTTGCAAAACCACATTCTCTGGGCCGTGATAATCCTTATCATGTGCCCTAAGGTACCCCACCTTTATAATAATGATAGACACAAATAAACCATGATCATGATCAAGTGATTTTATATATATATATATCAAATGTTAAAACAATATAAACATTTACAAATTCAATCAATATAAACACATATAATAAACAACTTACCAATGGACGATAACCATGCCCCCCTTCAATGTGACCATGCTACCTACAATGTTTCTCAGCTATTGTGATTAAAAGTATTCTCATCTTTAAGTCCATTATTGCAAGGACAATAACATTTCCCATCACCCTTTCTTATGAATCTAGCCCACAATCTATCAAGTGACTCTTCATTTTGTTCTGGACTAATATTATCTAACATGATTTTTCTTTACCAAGCTTGAATATTTAGATCTTCAAAAAATATAAAAGTCACACTCCAATAATTTTTAATCATACACATGTAACAAAATATAATAATTATGATATTTTATACCAAAAAAAATTGGCATGCAACCACCCCTGCAAAAGAGAAGATAGTCTAAATTTAATGACCCAAAAAACACTTTCAAATGCTAATTCTAGAAATTATTAAATTCTGATTTTACTATGATTTCGAACTGTTAGACTCCTAAAATCAGAATATTGAACTTGCACAACAAAATATGGAAATGAAATTCATAAAATGCAGCTAATAGGCCTCAACAATTAAAGCCTACTCAAGACTTTGTGAAGTCACTGCAAGGTTTCCAGGCCTTACCTGATGATTTCAGCAAGAGGATTAAAGAGTTGGTAAAGAGTTTTGATGACTGGAGTGACACATCTTTACAAGATATTGTAGATGCCCAAGGAAATGTTAGATCACTGTAGCAATGGTGGGATAGGGTAGATGAAATCATCAATGAACAAATCAAATTGATTTGTGATGACTCAGATTATGACATGCTGATGAGTAGTATGGATAAAATCATTAACACTAGCACATTTTTGGAATCTTTTGAAAGGGAGGCGAATCAAGTAGCCATAAAATATACACCTTACAGTGCCAAGGTAAATGAGGTGGTAAATTTTAATTGGCCAACGGATGAGGAATATCAAGGATGGGTAGAAAATTACCTAGCTGAACAAGAATAGGATAGAGTCTACAACTGGCAATTAACAACTCAGCAGTTATGGTTGTAACAAATTTTGGCTATGTCTTGGTGGCAGTTTTGGTGCAAGTTTTTGAAGTTTGGAAAATGCAACAGTTCTTCTCTAGTGGACGGGATGAACAAGTAGATTCTCCAGAGACTCAGTTGTTTTAACCAATTTTTGAAATTTCATAAGGGGATCCAAGTGACCAGTGACAGGTGTATTTCTGGTCCGATGCTTGTTGCTCCTTCATTTTCCCTATAAGAAGGATTTCAAGACTAGAAATATGGGTTACCAAGTTAGATATCTTTAGGTCGAGTCTAAGTGAAGTTGTAGAGAAAATTTGTAAAGAGCCTAATATTATAGTGAAGATACTATTCTTAGGTTTGGTGTCATTCTGTTGTAGGTTTTAGTTTCATGGGTACTTAATTTTCAAGACATTACTAGAATTTGAATGAAAATTACTCATTTCAAGGTCATGTATCTCCATTGTATGAATATATTATTATCTTGAATAAAATGATCAAGGGTTATTTTGTTCATCTCACTATTATGGTGTGTGTAATTCTCATTTTAGCTTTAATTCAAGGAATTAATTAAAATTCTCAAGTGAGGTTATAGGTGACTATGTTCATATAAGGATTTGATAAGTAGTATTGGGTTAGAATATAGATTGATGGTATTGTAAGGCAGTATTACCTGAGATTTTATATGCTATGTGTATAGAAGATAAACTTGGTTACAGTAAAAAACAACCAACACCTTTGATATTATCTAGCTATGGCTCCCAAATCTATTGAAAATTGATCATTAGGGTTAAAATTGAAACCATTCAAATACAATATTTGTCCAAATCCATCAAGAATTTTCCATCAGTTATAAACAATTCCCTTATAAAGAATTTGTGAAGTTAGGTCTAAAATCTGGAAATGAAATTCTAAAAATGCACAAGACTAAAAATGAAATCTGATGAGATGTTGCTTTAAAATATGATTTTCAAACCGAGAAGTACAAATCTGACTTCACAAATCAATTCTGGAAAAGTAAAATGATGACCCTCAACCTGGTGATATCTTCTTGAGTTTCTTCTGATTTTTCCCAAGAAAACCGTCGAGCAAAACATTGTCGCAATAAATAGTCGAGCTCATTTCAATTTATGCCCGCCACAATTTAACTTTGTAGGTCCATCAAAATTTTGGGGAAAGATCTTCATCAAAACGTAGACGAAAAAAATGGTTCGTCGAAATTCCGATGAATGTCAAGGATAAAATTTTTAAAAAATGAAAATTTGCACAAGTGCCCAATGATACATCTGATTATATAGATTTCGTCGAAAGGTTTCATCGTATTTTTCAATCAAATGAGTTAGTGCCTCTTTAGTAACAATTCTATCATCTTTAGAGTCTTCAGAATAATCCACCAAACCACTTGATTCTATCCTTTACTTCTTTGGATTTGGCTACCTTGGTGGTGGTGATACTCTTGGTAGTGAATCAAGTTCAATAACTTGTGGAGCAGAAAGTCTTGGAAGAGACAATGGTGGTAATTCATGTGTAGGTGAAGGAACTCTTGACCCCTCTAATTGAGTAGGGGAGGATACTGTTTGTTTCTTCTTCACCACGTCCTTCCTCCTTATAAACACTATTATTTTCTTTTAGGGTTGGTAAATAGGTATTTCCTCTATCTTAGGGGCCTTCCCCTTGCCTTGTTCCTTGCCTACCACAATTGTTCATTTTTCTTGGATCATCCTTTCCTATTTCAACTTCCCTACAATCTGCTCAAAATTATTAATCACATATTCAACTTTCTAAATTCCATCTTTGATATCCTTAAGAGCTAAATACTTGGGATCCTATATTTTCATTTCCTTGTCCAATTTGTTAAATTCAATCCACTTCTTTTTCCTATCATCCTATTTTTGGAAAAAAAAAAAAATTCTAATCACATCTTTAGGAAAAGGAAAGGTATGAGTGAACCTTGAACTCATGATCCTATTCTTTAGCCAAACCATGAAACCCTTAGGGTCATGGTTCCTTGCTCTAACCCTCTTCATTCCAAATGGTTTGAGTATGTCGGAAAAAATTCTCCATCCCCCCTCAATCATGACAAAGTCAAAAAATAGAGTGTCTTCTAGGAAAAAGGTTCCCTTCCTTATGTTGAGCAAATTATTGTATTCTACATCTCCCAATTGCCACATTACTTCAAGAAAAAAAATTCTTAATTGTACATCGCTTGGAAGTATATGGGGTGCAACACTTGTTCCATAAACCCTAAGAATTATACAACTTGGGTAGGGGATCACATCTCCCAAATTGTGCTCAATTTTTAGATTAAGCCTTCTCTCTTTTGGACTTAGTAAATGATGTAGGAGCATCCTTGGTTCTTTGCAATCTTGCATCAACCAAAAATATTTTCATTACCATTTTTGTTCTTATTCAGTTCTTGTCCAATTCAAGTTGGCATATTTAGTATTTCATCATATTTTCTTACCAAACACTGTGGATCTATGTTTTCATAATGGACATGTTAATTTTCCTTATTCCAATATTTCAGCATGATTGGATCTTTTTCCAGAAAGTTATCACTTTTAGATTAACTGATAGTTTCTAGAACATAGCACTGAAGCAGTTTCGAGCCTAATGACGAATTTGATCTCTTGTGGATCCTTCGTGTAACTTGCGGATCCTCGCATTGTGAATTGTTTCGTGGAGTTCCCTGACATTAATTTAGGTCCACACTTCATCTTATGCACCTCCTAAGGAGAAATTCAAATTTAAGGCCAACCAATTTCATGCACATTATGTTTCCTTCATCGGAGATTGTAACGATCATTGGCCAATGTGGATGATTCTAGATCTTGGATGTGATATAAATTATTGTAATAGATCATTAGGATAGAAATTAGAAGGAATATGGGATTCAATCTATAAGATTTTGGCTCACATTAAGGAGCATATAGGAATACTATATTTTAAGCATGTTGTATCAGGATGGTGAGCCCAATCTATAAATTTGGATGTTGTTGGTTGTATGTAATTGAAATTTTTGATAATAAGAATGTTTAAATCTGCATTTTCCTCCATATTATGAGTGGCTTCTATTGTGTAACTCTTGTTGCATGGTCAAGACTATTCTCTTTGAGGACCCTCCTACCATGGCTACACAAAATTGGTATCAGAGCGAGGTTCGTTCTGTGAGAGATCGTCAAAATTTGTGAAGTCTTTTTGAATATTTGTTGTGGGGTGGCAGACTTGTGTAAAGGTGGTGGGAAGAAGAAATGGTAGAGGAAATGGAGTGCACAGAAATACAGACCCAACTATAATGGAGATGTTGAGAGGAATTATTGCTAGATTAGAAGCAGTTGAAGTGGCCCAGAGGAGAGGTCAACCAGTTGATGATGTGAGTGATGAAGAGGTAGAAGAACAGGAAGAAGTGGAAAGAGAAAATTAACCTAGCCTGGATCAAGGAGAAGAGAGGTTCATAAGAGCCCTAACCAGAGTAAATACCAAACCACATTTCAATCCATTGGATTATAGTGATAAGTTGGATTCAGATGAATTGTTTGATTGGATAACAAAGATGGAGAAGTATTTTGATTTTGAAGGTATTGCCAAAGACAAGTAGGTGAAATTTTCTTGTAAAAATTTGAAAGGACATGCATCCCTTTGGTGGGAAAATTTGCAAACAGATAGGAAAAGAAGAGGAAAGGAGAAGATAGAATCATGGGATCAGATGGTGAATAAGTTAAAGACAAATTTTATGCCCATAGACTATCATATCAGTTTGTTCTAAAATTTGTAGAATTTGAAGTAGGAGTTAAGTGTGAAAGAGTATACTGAGGAGTTCTATAAGTTGAATATCAGATCTGGACATTCAGAGGATGAGACCAAGCAAGTAGCTAGATATGTGAATGGATTGAGATCATCTATATAGGATGAGATCAGTTTGATCAAGTTGATGAGTGTGGAGGAGGCATATCAATGTGCCCTAAAAGCAGAAGAGAAGCTGAATAAAAGACATGAGTAGAGAAAAAGAGGAAGAGGTGGAAGATTCCAGAGAGGAATAATTTTTATTGGAGGTGGAAGAGGATCTTTGGTAGATTAGAATAAATATAAGGAAGTCAATAAGAATGATAATCCGTATCGTAGAGATGATGAAAAATCTTATCGGAGAGGAGGATATGGTGGTTACAGGAATGAGGGTTATAGAAAAGGTGATAGAGGATAGGAGAAAAGAGTATTCAGGGGAACTTGTTTTAAGTGTTGTGGAGAAGGACATAGATCATTTGAATGTAATCAAGGAGAGACAAGTAGAAAGACAAAGAAAAATAGAAGAGCAACCTTTGCTAAGGAGGATCATATTGGATCATCAAATAAACTGGAAGAGGGAGAAATGTTGGTGAATAGAAGAGTATTGTGTCAAAGTGAGTTGGAGTAGGAACCCTTGCAGAGAAAGAATTTGTTTCAAACTAGATGCAAGGTAGCTGGTAAATGTTGCAGAGTGATTATTGATAGCGGAAGCTCTGAGAACTTGGTTTCTAAAGAAATGATGACAAAATTGAAGGTGGAAAGATTGAAACACCTGAAGCCCTATCGGATAGCATGGATTCAAGATGAGCATAAGATACTAGTAAGTGAACAATGTTTGGTGAAATTGAAGATAGGAAATTATCATGATGAATTTTTGTGTGATATCATTCCTATGGAGGTATGCCATGTTTTGTTGGGAAGGCCTTGGCAGTATGATAGATAGGCTATTCGTGATGGAAAGAAGAACACATATACCATTGTTTCTAATGGGATGAAGCAGACTTTGTTGCCCTTGGAGGATGTTCCTAAAGTTGAGGTTTGCACAAGCTCTATAATTTGTTTGGTTGATGGAAGGAGATTTCTAGATGGACTAAGACATGAGAACATGTGCTATGCCTTGGTTCCTAAGAAGACTAAAGAGTTGCATCATGTAGAAGAACAACCAAAGGAGATAAAGGAGTTGTTGGGAGAATATGAAGCTATCATTTCGGATAATGTACCTGATGGAATGCCACCTGTGAGGAGTATTATTCATTGCATGGATCTAATTCTTGGAGCTAGTTTTCCTAATAAAGCAACACACCAGATGACATCAGTAGAGAATGAAGAGTTGAATAGATAATTGCAAGAGTTGTTGAGGAAGGGTTTGACCAGAGAAAGCTTAAGTCCTTGTGTAGTACCTGCTATGCTATCACCTAAGAAGGATGTAGAATGGAGGATGTGTATAGACTCTAGAGCCATAAATAAAGTCACAGTAAAGTATAGATTTCCTTTGCCCCAGATGGATGACATTATGGATTGTTTAAGTGGAGCTAAATACTTTACAAATATAGATTTGAAGAGTGGATATCATCATATCAGAATCAGATAAGGGGATGAGTGGAAGACAACATTCAAGACAAATGAAGGATTGTATGAGTGGTTGGTGATGCCTTTTGGACTAACAAATGCACCGAGTAATTTCATGAGGCTGATGAATGAGGTATTGAAGAAATTCTTGGGTAAATTTGTGATTGTCTATCTGGATGACATCTTGATTTTTAGTAAGACTAGAGAAGAAAATTTGTTGCATATAAGACAAGTTTTGTAGAGGTTGAGAGAAGAGGATTTGTTGATAAACATTAAGAAGTGTTGTTGCATGAAGAAAGAATTGGTATATCTAGGATTTATGATATTTTTTGATGGATTGGAGATGGATTATGAGAAGGCAAGAGAAATTTTTGAATGGCCTACACCAGAAAGAGTTGGAGATGTAAGATCATTTCATGGATTGGCTAGTTTCTACCAAAAGTTCATTAGAAATTTTAGTTCTATTTGCAGTCCTATGATAGAAACAATGAGAGGAGATAAGAAATATTTTAGGTGGACATCTGGAGCAGACCAAATTTTTGAGTTGTTGAAATAGAAGGTGAATTAGCAGCCTATGTTGGCTTTACCAGACTTTAATAAGGTATTTCAGGTAGACTATGATGCAAGTGGAAATACAATTGGAGTAGTATTGAGTCAAGAAGGGAGACCCATAGCTTATTTCAGTGAGAAATTGAATGATGCTAGGAGAAGGTATTTAGTGTATGACCAAGAGTTTTATGCCATAGTTCAAGCCTTGAAGAAGTGGAGACATTACTTGTTGCCTAAGGAGTTTGTGTTGTATACAAATCATCAGGCGTTGTAGTATTTGAATAGTCAAGGTAAGTTGAATCAAAGACACATGAGATGGGTGGAATTCTTGCAGAGTTATACTTTTGTTTTGAAACATAGGAGTGGAAAGTCAAATAGAGTTGTTTATACTTTGAGTAGGAGAAGGAATTTACTGGCAGAGATGAGAGTGGATGTATTAGGCTTTAACGAATTGAAGAACTTATATGAGGAAGACCCAAATTTTGTAGAACCTTGGAGAGCTTGCAAAGAAATAGTCTTGGAGGATAGGAGTTAGTGGTTGGATTATTTCATTTAGGAGGATATGTTGTTCAGAGGGAATCAATTGTGTATACCCCAAAGTTTAATGAGGGATAGTTTGGTGAAATAAAAACATAGTGGAGGATCGTCATGACACTTTGGAATTGATAAGATAGTAGCATTGGTAAGTGAGAATTAATTTTGGCCATAGATTCATAAGAATGTTAGGAAATTTGTGTAGATTTGTAGAGTTTGTCAAGCTAAAAAAGGGAGTAGTCAAAATGTTGGATTATATAAACCTTTGACAGTTCCAGAGAGACCTTGGGAGGATATCAGCATGGATTTCATACTTGGTTTGCTAAATACACAAAGAGGTAATTATTCTATATTTGTGGTGATGGATAGATTTTCTAACATGGAACATTTCATACCTTGTAAGAAGACAACAAATCCAATACATGTAGCAGATTTTTTTTTCAAGGTAGTATTCAAATTGCACAGATTACCTAGGAGTATTGTTTCAAACAAAGATATAAAGTTTTCTTGGTTACTTTTGGAGTACACTTTGGAAGAAGTTAAAGACAGATTTAAAGTTTAGTTCTACTTTTCACCCACATACTGATGGATAGACAGAGGTAGTAAATAAAATTTTGGGGAATTTGCTAAGATGTTTGGTTGGGGAGAAGACCAGAAGTTGGGATTTAGTCCTTGCACAAGTAGAGTTTTCCTACAATAATCCACTGAACAGGAGTACCTAAAAGACACCTTTTGAGATTGTTACTAGAGTTCATCCTAGAGGTATATCAGAGTTGCGAGACATTAGTAAGGAAGATAAAAGGAGTGCAGAAGTAGAGGAATTTGCAGAACATATGAAGAAAGTGCATACTCAAGTAAAAAAATAATTGGAAGATATGAATCAGAAGTATAAGGAGCAAGCAAATAGAAAGAGGAGAAATAAGGAGCTCAAAGTTGGAGATGAAGTGATGATGTATTTGAGGAAGGAAATATTTCCAGTTGGTACATACAATAAGCTCAAGATGAGGAAGTTTGGACCCTATAAGGTTTTGAAGAAATTTGATTTAGGAAATGCATATGAAGTAGAGTTACCGGATGGCATGGGTATATCACCTATATTCAACATTGTAGATCTACATCAGTACCATGAAGCATAATTTAGTGAAGATAGTAAAGAAAAATTGGAAAAATAGTTTCCTAAACAACAATCAGATGAGATAGAAGAGATTTTGGATATCAGATATGGGAGGAAAATGCATGGAAGACAGAACAAAGAATATCTTGTGAAGTGGAAAGGCAGACCAATGGAGGAATCTTCTTGGATTTATCAGGCTGAGGTAGATCATATTGGTTTTCCTTAGCCCCAACAAAGTGAGGGACTCAATTTTAAAATAACCCCAGATGTCTGATGCAAGAACATTCTTGGTTCTTTGCAATCTTGCATCAACCAAAAATATTTTCATTACAGTTTTTGTTCTTGTTCAGTTCTTATCCAGTTCAAGTTGGCAGATTCAGTATTTCATCGTATTTTCTCACCAGACACTATGAATCTATGTTTTCATTATGGACATGTTATTTTTCCTTATTCCAAGATTTCAGAATGATTGGATCTTTTTCTGACAAGTTATCACTTTCAGATTAAGTGACAGTTTCTAGAACAAAGCACTGAAGTTGTTTCGAGCCTAACAACTAATTTGATCTATTGTGGATCCTTTCCATAACTTGTAGATCCTCACATTGTGTTTTGAATTGTTTCGTGGAGTGCCCCTAACCTTAATTTAGGTCCACATTTCATCTTATGCACCTATCGAGGAGAAATTCAAATTTAAGGCCGACCTATTTCATGCATGTTATGTTTCCTTCATCAAATATTTTAAGGATCTTTGGCCAACGTGGATGATTTTGGATCTCGGATGTGATATAAATCATTGTAATAGATCATTAGGATAGAAATTAGAAGGAATATGGGATTCAATCTATAATATTTTGGCTCGCATTAAGGAGCATGTAGGAATACTATATTTTGAGCATGTTGTATCAGGTCGATGAGCCCAATCTATAAACCCAGATGTTGTCAGTTGTATGTAATTGAAATTTCTAATAATAAGAATGCTTGAATCTGCATTTTCCTCCCTATTCTGAGTGGCTTTTGCTATGTAACTCTTGTTGCACGGTCCGGGCTGCTCTCTTTCAGGACCCTCCTACTGTGACTGCACCAAGAAATTATGTAATTCTATAGGGATCCTTGGCATATTCATGATCAAATCCCTTTTCATTTTGGAGGAAAAAATATTTTCAAATGCCATAAATCTAGACTCACAATCATTTCTATCCAAGATTCAAGTCCAAGATTGGATAGGTAAGTCAATTCCATCCTTAATTCTAACCAATTTCATGTATCTACCAAAGAATCTAGCTACCTTATAATGAAACATGTGCATGAGAAAAGAATACAATAATTTTACCCAATTCTCACCATTCTTCAATGCAACCAAACCCTCATGTATCATTTTTTCCAAATATGATGCAAATTCATATAATGGAATTGCATGTGGGATGTTGAATATGGGCATCCATGTACATAGACGCCATAGGCATGCTCGTACCTAGATCAAATCCCAAGATTTGGCACAAGGAATAAAATTTTCTTTGGAAATATACCATAAAGTAATTTATAGGGAGGGGTTCCTTATTATATTGGACCAAAATGACTTTTCCTCCTTCCTTTGTAGTCACTAGGAAATGTTGCAATATTGAGACCTTCAAAGTTGGCCTCACTTTCTCATATTCAAATCTTAGTGCCTTCTCATCAATTTTAACCATTTCTTCACTCCATTCAATTATCTTGTAAACCTCATCTATTTCCTCTTTTTTAACCCTTACCATCTTAATGCCATCATAAGCTCTTACAACCCTATAAATTGGGTCATAATTACCTGTGACTCCTTTCAGAAGGTCAACATTCATGTAAAAATTAGGCACAACTAGTTTACCCATGTCCAATATCCAAGGGTTACATATAGGTATACCACAATTCTTGTTGTCAAACAAGTAATTAAATTGTGCCCATCCAATGTATGACAATGTGGCATATTTGATGGTAGATTGTTTTTCAATGATGTCATCTCTTATGTTAGGGCCTTAGAACATGTGCTAACCAGTAGGTTTCTCATTTGTTGATGTTTTTAATTCATCAAGGAGGTCCTTGCAAAGGGGTCTTTTCTTTTCTTCTGATCCTGAGGTTTGGGCTCGTGGGGGTTCCATGGTAATAAGGTTCTTTGCAATTTAGGGTTAAGCCAATAGAAAACCTAACATTTGCAACTAGGGCACATGTTTAACATAAAGAAAAAAGCAATATTTGACAATTTTATCATGCAATTTAAATGTCAAACCTTAAAATATATGAAAAAGATAAGAAGTCTAAATGATAGAATGATTGAGTAAATACCTTCAAAAAAAATTCAAGCAATTAAAGCACAGGGTATCAATTCTTACTTACTATTTTGTAGAAACTTGGAAACCCTAATTTTTGGATGGAAAACAATCTTGAAGACACATCAATAAATCATTAATTTTTTTGAATACTTTAATGAACTGAAATTATGCTTTAAAATAAGTTTTATGGCATTAAAGAAATTAATCTAGTAGTTCATCATATTATCCACCATTACTATTCACTCGTGCGAACCAGAATGACTCACTGAGCCTCAATTCTGAACTTCAAATTCTAACCATTGATCCTACAATGAGATGGCCTGATGAACGACATAGATTGAGTCAAAAAAGTTTTAAAATTTTTCCTATAGATGACCCTTGTCACTAACCAATCAATTTATTCCATGTGGATTCATTCCATCCTGCGGACTCCATTATCTCCATGAAATTTTAATATGTCCATGTGTCATTTTCCCACTTGCCCATTGGGTTTAAATTGTGCACATCTTATGGCAATAGGCCAATGGGGAATTGTCCAAATTGAATTTGGAACCTCCAACTTGCATGCCTTTAACCTTTCAAATCATCTAGCCAAATGTTTATCACTCCAATTAGATGGATGACCACAATTATAACAAATTGCTTTACAAATAACCATGTACTCAAATAAGCCCTTTAGTAGCTCGATAATTACCACTACTTAATTCTATACCAAAATATTTGAGGAATATTTCATGTCTCATTATAGTTCCCTTGATGGCTTAAATCATGTCATATGGCACCTCACCGTTTCCTTGTTAAGAGATGAAAAGTGTTGGTGGGTCCCCCATGAGCTAGCAGGGAAGGACTTAGATTAACCCATAATATTTTATCATATTCATTGATTTGGTAAGGCTTGATGCTCGTTACCTTCAAAGGAGGAAATGTGCCACTTTCCCACTAGCCTACTAGTATTTTTCAATGAATATTATATTGCCATGGGCTAGTGGGGAACGGTTAGGATGTAATCACAAGTTCCAACTACTTCCATTAAGTTCTAATATGCATGTGCAAAAAGGTTAGTGACTTAAAAAGGGGGACCTTGTTAGGTCAATGGGAATGGAGAACATAGAGACCTAAGGTATAGACCTTAGACAAAGGCATAAATATTAAAACCCTTTAAATTTTGGCACATAATGTTTCACAGTGATGAGATGACCAAAAAGACTAAACAAAGGGGTCAATAAAATAGATGACTCTAATGACATAAGTCCAAACTAATGCGACTGAGAATTGGTAACACCAAGTCAATTGGAAAATATAAGCAAGAAAGGTAAAGGATAAGGTTTTTAAATGAATGGAAGATAAATCCTAAATCATAAACCTAAAACCCTAACCAACGAACCAAATAAGATCACAGAGGGACAAAACAAGTGGAACGTGAAGAATTGTTTTGAGGGTTCCACTAGTGGCTCCAGTTGGGGATGCATGCCTCTCAACAAGCATGGTGAGATATCAAACATCTCTTGGAAGAATAGACCAATATAGAGAACAAAAAGCAGGAAACTACTCAGACAAGGTAGTTCAAACCAAACCAAATCTAACCAAAATAAACCAAACCTATATACAGAACGTATAGAATTTACAATGTACATGAAGAATAACACATTTCAAGAGAAATATGCTTCAAGAACTATCCATGTACTAGAAGTTCAAGAAGTTCACTAGTTAGCTCTTGCAAAAATTAGGAGTCCTCGCCATGGGTGTTACTGATTAGATAAGGGCCTTACCATAGTGTGTCATATTTCCCATGTTTTCTCTTGGCCTCAGACTTGGAATTCCAAATTAATACCATGTCTCCTACTTCAAACTTTCATGGAGATGTTGTTTTATCATACAAGTTCTTTACCTACAATTTCAGCTTGGAATTTTTATTCTAAGCATCTCTTCTCATCTCATCCACCTCCATAAGGGCATTAATTTTATGTTGCATCTCATCACACACATCTTCATTGTATTCTTGGATAAATTTGTACATTTCTATGAGATTTTTCAGGGGTAATCTTGCTACAATTCCATAAACCAAGTCAAATGGAGCATATCCAGTTGATTTTTTTTATTGTCACCCTATCCACCCACAAAGCTAACTATCACTATGGGTAAATTTCCAGGTTAGTACTAAATCAGAATAAGAAATAAAACCCTAGATAAGTATGAAGAAAAAAGGAGGAAGTAAAGAAAAACAAAGAACAAGGTTACCTAAGTCCTTCAAAACCTCCATGAATCACCTCCATAGCCCTTCTCCATTTGCTGCAATATTAAGTTTTCCCTTAGATTTTGTGAAAAAATATGCCTATGACTATGACCTAGCAAATATTGAAGGATTCGTATGAGAATGCAAGAGAAGATAAGTTCTACATGCAATAGAAAAACCTGCAAAATGACAATGTTAGCATAAGATACCCTAAGCATGAAGTCAAGAGATTAAGAGATGTCCAAATGAGGTTGATTTTGGCATTTTATAAAAATACCAATTTTGAATGGAGGTCCAAGATTAAAATTTGAGAGATTCTGTAAGATCAAGGGCTGCAAATGCATGTGACAACCCCTAATTAGGGTTGGGGAAACAATGCAAAATGAATGGTCAAGATTTGATTTTGAGAAAACAAAATCAAGGGTTAGAATTGCATGTGACAAGAGAAGATTGGGCACAGATTATGAGGTTGCTAGAGGGAATTAGAAAATCGATCTATGAGAGGGAGAGTTGACTTTTTGAATTAAAAATTAATTTAATTCAGAAGTGGGTGGGGCCATGTGACGGTAAATAAATTAAATTATTTAATTGGAAAGAGGGAAATTGCCAAGTGGAAATTTAAATAAATGATTTTATTTAAGTTTAGAGGCAATCTCAATAGGATAATTAAATAATTAATTCTAATTATTTAATTATGGAGGAAAAAGGGATAAAGATGACACACAATTAAATAAATTATGGGAAATTTATTTAATTATAACAAATTAGAATTAGAGACGTATTTAAATAAATAAAATTTATTTAAATAATCAAGAGGAAGTAATGAACTAATTAAATAGATTTAATTATCTATATAATTAAAGAGGACATAAGGAGTTAGTGGTCTATTTAAATAAAATAAATGTAATTTATTTATTTAAGTAGTTAGGAGGAATACAAGATGTGAATTAATTAAATAATTAAGAATTATGTAATTAATGGAAGAATTTGGACACCAAGACATAATTAAATATTTTAGTTATGTTTAGAAGAATTATGGAGAAATCGAGTTCGCATGCCTAGGTCAATTTTATGTGTCTACACTAATTTCAACTTGGAGTTCCAAGCCCTCTTATTCTTCTCAATGATTCTTTTAGTGATTTACATCAAGCTCTTATTACTTTCAATTCTGCTTGACCATTTACCTATGGGTGATAAGGTGAAGAGTAGGATGCTTGAATCCCATGCTTGGAATAGAAATTTGTGAATTCTTTGTACCTAAAGCACATCACATTGTCTAAATAATTTTCTTAGGCACTCCAATCCTAGTTAATGTATTGTCCATCAAGAAATAAATGACCACCTTACTTGTTTCTCTCAGTTTTTTGAATTGCTTCCACCCATTTAGTAAAGTAATCCATGGTAACAAAGATCCAAGAATGACCTCCACTAGACTTAACTAAGATTTCTCCAATAAAATCAATACCCCACTATTGAAATGGTGTCTAAATTGCAACTGGTCTAAGTGGTGATTTACTAATAATTTGAGCTTCTCAGAGAACCTCTCACATGCATCACACATTCTCACAAGCTTTTGTGAATCCTTGAAGAATTTTGGCCACCAAAACCTATCTCTTAAGACTTTGTGAGTGGTGTTCTTGGCTATATAGTGTCCACACACTCCAATATGCATTTCAATTAGCAGATCCAAAGCTTTGGAATTGTCAAAAAATTTTAACATGATACTATCCAGATTTCTCAACCATAGTTCACCATTGGTGATTACATATTTTATTTCCTATAGCTTGAAAGTCCTTTTTTCATTGTCTATCAACCCTTCAGAGAATTGCATCATCTATAAGTAGTAGGCAACATTTTTGTACCAATCACATCCTTTCATATCAAAAACACATGATATATCAAAATAATCCTCTTGATTTATCTGGTTGGCATCCAAATTTGTTTCAGCCATTAGCTTGGATAATCCTTGACCTCTTACCAACTTGGTGATCTGGATGTAAATGTTGAATTCCTATATCCTATTTATCCATCTAAATCTTCTACATGTGACTTCCTATTGGGTGAAGATGTCTTTAACAGTAGCACTAGGAACATATGTAACAACCATAGCTCCCACAAGATAGGTTCTAAAAATTTTAATAGCTTTGACCAATGCATAGGCTTGTTTTTTAATCAAGTCATAATTCAAATCTACAACTTGAAGAACTTACCAAAAAATGCAATGGGTTGCTCAAAATATTCTTGGATCTTTTGTAACAAAAGTACAACAATGGTGTGGAAATATGCAAAAGAGAATATTTTCAGTGGCTTGGAGAAATTAGGGGTCCTTAGGATTGGGGCCTTCTTGATTACTTGCTTAATCCCTTGAAAATATTTTCTAGGCTATTCAGTCCACTCCACCTTCTCACCCTTCTTCAATGTATTTGATATGGGGTGGGTGAGTTTTGCAAATTTTGTGACAAACCTTCTCAGAAAGATAATTTTCTCAAAGAATGATGGAATTCCTTTCACATTATTTAGCTATGGAATTATATCAATGGAAGCTACCCTCTTAGGGTCAATTCTCACTCCTTCCTTTGAAATGATGTACCCCAATAACTTGCCCTCAATGACCCAAAAGGAACATTTATTTGGATTAACTGAGATTCCATATTCAAGGACCGTAATGAAAATTTTCTCCAAGTGCATACAATGATCTTATTCTTTCTTGGAGTATGTAGTTAAATCATCTTGGTAGATTTCCAAAAATAAATCAATAAAATTAGAAAAGGCTACATCCATAGCCCTCCAAAAATTTCCACTTTCATTAGTTAGGCCAAATTGCATCCTAACATTAACATAAGTGCCCCATGGAATAGTAAATTTAGTCTTATATTGCTTAAAATCCCTCACTTTAAATTGATTTTAACTAGAAAAACCATCCATCATTGAAAAGAGCTCACAACCAATCACCTTCTACAACATGGCTTCCATGTTGGGCAATGCATAGTTATCCTTCAATGATGACATGTTGAGATTTCTAAAATCAACACATAGTGTTATGTCACCATTCTTTTTTATGACAAGATCTTGATTAGACACCCAAGATGAGTGCCTAATAGGCTTAATTATGCCAATGTCCCTTAGCTTCACTAGCTCTTCTTGCATCTTCGGTGCTAAGGTGGGATTAATAGGCCTTTCTTTTTTTCTAAAAGGATTTGCATCTACTTTTAGAGGAATTTCATGTTGAAATAATTCCTCCCTATATGCTTTCAAGTCATCATAGGAAAAAGAAAATAAATTCCTATACATCCTCAACAAAGCAATCATTTCTTTGATCTTGGGCTTCATTTTCTTGCCCACATAAAATTTCTTAGGAGAACTTTCAATCCCTAAGTTCATTTCTTCTAAATCTTGTAAATGGGTGGAAGATGTCTTAGCATTTCTTTTATCTTGGTTATCAGAGACTATTTCTAGGGCCACAAGAACTTTAGGGATCTTATTGGTCTTTAATTGAATAAATTCATTACCAAAGATTGTATCCTTTCCATCCACTGTCTCGACAAAAGCTCCAAAATCAATCTCTTGACCTTCATATTGGTCCACACACTTCAAAAACCTTAAGATGTCCTCATCATCATCAAAGAATTTCTAGCTTTGTATGTTTTCAGGGATTGAAGGCCTTGTTTGTACCTCCACTTTGGAGATACTAGAAAAAAATTTATCATCATGCCTAAGTGCAATATTTTCCGACAAATCTACCACTCAATTTTGGCATCTTTCCATCCAATCAATTCTAAAAGCATCAAACTATTCTATGGAATACCAAATGGCATTCATGTATTCTTCTACCTCTTATTTTTTGATGCAAATTTGGATCTAACTTGGGATATCGCCAATTCTAAATCATTGATTACTTTGATCTTTTTTATCCCATGTTTTTCTGTCAATCTTAACCCCAACATCAAAGCCTCATACTCCGCCATGTTGTTTGTACAAACAAATGGAAAAGTGAAAGAAAACTTGAATATCTTGACACTGGGTGAAACCAATATTATCCCTACACCCAACCCTTCCTTGGAGCATGTACCATCAGAATACATGGTCCAAATATCATCATTATTGGATGATTTTGTCATCTCTTTTTCAATAAGTGTAGGTTGTTTGTCACTTCCCCTTGGCAAATCTTATATTCTAAAATCATTGATGCCAGTGTCAACAAAGTGAATTCTATCATCTTCAGGAGAAATCTCAATCATATGTGGGACTCTTGATTCCCTAACCATTTTGATGTCTTTATCATCAATTGGGAAAGTAGCAAAAGACATGTCACACTACATACTACCCCCATTGAGGCACTCCATCTTCTTGATAGAAACATTCCAATTTGGTGGAATTTCTACCATTTTTACACTCATTTTGAATTCCTTTTTTGGAAATTCAACTAACTTGTATGGGAGTTCCTTGATCACTAAAATTATTGGGACTTCTCTAGAATCCATAGCATAACACTTTCCATGGATGATATCTATCTTCAATCCCATCTCCTTAATGATTTATGTAGCATAGGGAAAATTCGTGGATTAGGAATACAAGCATAAACTCAAACTAAACCTAAGCTAATAATCGAGAACAATGGAAAACTATAAACAATGCATAAATGAATGATTTTACTAAACATCCATATAATTCCATGAATCATCTCCATTTTATTGTAGTATGATACTTTCCCTCATATTTTAATTAAGCATGCAAGTATGGCCTCATGAAAAATGATAATAGAAAATAATTGAAGATCCTAAATACACTTCCAAAACTCATAAGATTTTGGGAGGAGTAATAATGATAAAGGTAAAGCCAATTTATAGAAAATATGATTTTCGAATGACAACCTCAGATTAAAAGATAAATCAATGATTAAGATTGAAATATGTGACATGCATTAGGATTAGGGTTAAATTAGTATAAGTGATCAACCATAAATGGTGGGGATTAAATTAAATAATAATTTAATCACTAGTGGAAACTAGTTGAGACACAAAAGAATAAAGATTGCATGATAGAAAGACTGTTCGTTAGAAAAAATCAGATATTATCTCACCAAATAATTGAATGATTAAATTAGATCTAGATATAAGTGATAAATGAATAATGAGATAACAAAAAGACTATCTAATTATAAAGTAATATGCTATGGATAAATCCTTTTATGAATTAAATAATGATTTAATTCAACATTCAAGATTTTGGGATTAAATTAAATAAATAAAGATTTATTTAATTAAAGGGAGAAAAGGCTAAGGAATAATTAAATAATTAAAGTGATTATCTAATTATAGTTGAAAGTGTGATAGGAATTAATTAAATAATTTAAAATGATTATTTAATAGAAGATAGATTTAATTAGTGACATAATTAAATAAATAATATTTAATTAATTAATCAAGAAAGAACAAAGGTAAGAATGAATTAATTAAATAATTAAAGTTATTTAATTAATATAGGACATACAAATTTAGAAAATAATTAAATAATTAACATTATTTAATTATGAGAAATGAAGATGAAATAATTATGAGGAAGTTAAGGGTCGTAGGCCTAGGACAATTTTTAGTGTCTACAGTTTTCCCCTCTTTGATATAATGCAATTTATCATGTTGTGTCAAAGAAAATTAATCAAAAATATTTCCTAGTGAAAGGGAGAATCACAAAGAGGTAGTGGTATGCCCCTTTGAGAGGATAGGATAGGCAGGTTCGAATAACACGATTGTCCTCTCGAAATGGATGAGAGAACTAGAAGATGAAGGACAAAAGGATATAGGAACATAGATAATGGTGGTGAAGATGGAGAAAAGAAGAAATGTTAGAGTGGAAAAGATTAATAGTAGCATAGAAGACATCGATGTTAACATGGAAGACATGGATGTTCAAAGAATCTTTGAATCTTCAATAATTTTCCAAATACATTATAGGTCTTTCAGGAATCATCATTGGGTGTTCAAAATGACACAAATGGAGAAAGAACACCTTGATATGAGATAGACCAAGGTGTGCAAGGTCATCCACCTACTAAAAATAGATAGTCATAGACAAGGAGTGTCCTAAATCATACTAAGAGAAAAATTCCCCTAGTATTTTTTTCAAGACAATCCACAAACAATAATCAAATCAAAGATGAGTCATGAGACATCATCGCTATGCTAAATCCTTCATGTGACATCTTCGAGGAAGCTAGTAACATGACTCGAAGATAAAGCCAAAAGATAGTAGACAAACAACAATCAAAGAAAAAGAGTCCTCAAACATCCTTGATTCTCTAAATCCTTCATGCGACATCCTCGAGAAAGCCAATAACTAGAGTCAAAGATAAAGCCAAATGAAAAGATAAGAAAAAACAAGCCATAATATCAACAACCAATAAGAATATTTTCTAAAATTTGATCTGTTTGTTGTTTAATTGTTGAGAAGATTGATAAGATGCTTGTTTGATAAAGCTTGATTTCGAGAATGAAACATATCACATAAGATGTTGAGTCTGGTTTTGATCATGTGACCACCTATATAAGGTAATGATAAAGCCTAATTTTTGAAAGACACATATCATAGAAGACGTCGAGTCCGGTTTCAATCATATGACCACTTGTATAAGGAAATGATAATGCTTGACTAAATGATAATATTTGTTTTCAAGGACACATCCTATATAAGACATAGGTTGATTGTTTTGGATATTTGAGTATTTTTCCAATTTGTTTGGCTTGACTTGATGACCTTGTTGACTTATTTGTCTTGTTGATGCATGACTTGTCTTGATGTTTTGATAATTGTTTTTGTTTGATGACAATGTCCGACTTATTATTTTTTTGACTAACGTGATGGACCCTAAAGGACTAACCTAGTGTGGCCTCGGGGGCTCATCGATTGATGACCTTTCCTATGTTATACACATAGAGACCTCGTAGTTTGACATGACTATTGGCTGACATGAGTAACTATAAAATATTTTCTTTATTTGAAGATATCTGATGTGTGTTATAGTGAATGTGATGAACCCTAAAGGACTGACCTAGTGCATCCTTGGGGGCTCATCGATTGATGGCCTTGCCTACATTGTACATGTAGAGACCTTGTAGTTCAGCATGACTATTGACTTTTCATTGATGGACAAATAATTGAGTCTTGATTTTATTATGTGATACTGGACAAACCCAGAAAGAATGACTTAATGCCTTAGGGGCACATTGACAGATGGCCTTGCCTGCATCCAGTCGCAGAGGTAATGTAGTTTGGCATGACGATGACTGACTGACACAACTCACTTCAACTCTATTTTTTGGGATTTTTTGAAAGATATCTGAATGTTTTTAGGTTTTGACATGTTTTGATGTTTTTGTCTTTTTGAGGTTCTATGATTTTTTAAGATTTTTTCAGGACATTTTACGATGTTTTTGGATATTTTATGATCTTAGAACAATGATTGCAAGATCCAAATGATGTAGGTCTCGATTATTTTCCCCTAGTTAAGTATAAGACCAATAGGATGCAATAGGGATGTTGAGTGTACTTGATGTCAATCATTCCAAGCTATGGAAAGGATAGTCATTTATTATCGGTGATAATAAGGATGGTAAATGATAAGGTGCACGGATAAGAATGATAAGTGGTATGAAAGGGTCATCAAATTGGAATAATGGTAGATGGGGGAGAAAATTTGACTACACATGGTGCCTATTTTCTAGGTTTTCACCATGGTACTTATCCAAAGCACCACCGAAGCGGTTTTCACTATTGCGCAAATTATTTCTCTTTACTATTTTGTTGATTTTTTAATTTTTTGGTATTACAAAGATGCATGTTTGCCAAGTTTTCATCAAGGTAACAATTTTTTTTGTATTTTTCCATGGCTCTTAGAAGCTACGTATAGAATCTCTTCAGATGGAGGTTATTGATTGGTGTTGATAGTGGTTCTCCTTCATGGGTAGAGAGCTGGTATACTCTTGATCCAAAGGATTTTGTAATAATGCAAGGTCTTAACCAGTTTGGTTCAAACTTACCTAGTTTTTCTCTTTATGCTTGATTCTTTGGATTTTCCATTAAGACCAGGTCACCAGTGTCAAAATTTTGACTCAAGACTTTCTTGTTATAGCTGCGATGAAGATAGTTTTGATATGCTTAGAGATGATCTAGTGTATTTTGTCTTCGTTCATCTAGGAACTCTAGGTCTTGTAGTCTTGACACATGGTACACTTCATCATCAATATTCCCTTTCAAAGATACCCTTAGGGAAGGAATTTCAACCTCTATAGGTAAGATGGCTTCAAAATAAAATACCAAGGAATAGGGAGTGGCGCCAGTGGGAGTGTAGATGCTTGTGCGGTAAGCCCATAGGATAGGGTTAAGCTATAAATGCCAATCACGATCGGCATCATTGACAGTCTTTTTAAGGATTCTGAGGATTGTTTTGTTAGACATCTTAGCTTGACCATTACCCTATGGGTAATATGGTGTAGAAAAGTGGTGTTGGATATGGAATTCTTGGCAAAGATGAAAAACTTCTTGGTTTTTAAATGGGCGGCCATTGTCCATAATTATGGATTAAGGAACACCATACCAAAAAATGATGTAGTTAAGAATAAACTTAGAAATTTGTATGTTGGTAATGTAGGTCATAGGAATGGCTTCAATCTATTTGATAAAGTATTCAGTCGTACTAATGATGAATTTATGACCGTTAGAGGATGTAGGATCTATCTTACCGATGAGAACATGTCCCCATTGGGAGAAGGGACATGGTGAAGTTATTGGATGAAGCTCATATGTTGGTGCATGTATCAAGTCTTCATGAATCTGGCACTGTCGACATTTCTTGACAAAGACATGCGAGTCCTTTTCCATCGTTGGACAATAATAGCCCAGTCTCACAATCATTTTAGCTAAGGTGGGACTACTAGAGTGGGATCCACATATACCCTCATGTACCCCACATAAGGTTTCTTGTGCTTATTTAGTATTGAGACATCTCAACAAGGTTTTTTCTAGGGAATGTCGATAAAGGGTATCTCCGATGATGGCTTACTTGAAAGACTTATGGATAAATTTCCTACATTGGTTTTTCAAGAGGTTGAGGGGTAGGATTTGGGCATGGAGGTAGTCATATATGTCTTTGTACCACAAGGAATTGGGACCAAGTTCACACACCATCTTAGAATATGGGATGTCAAAAGCAAGGACCAAAAGTTGTTCTACCAAAAAAATGAATTTAGGCATGTTGCTAGGTATGTCCAAGAGTGAACCAATGATTACCATGGCATTTTCTGCCCTATTCTAAATGTGGGGTATTTGATGAAAGGTGATGCTATCAAAATATTATTTGAAACTATCTACCATCTGCTTGTATGGGGCGAGACTTTCATCTTTGGTTTCATAGTCATCATTAACTTATCGGACTACCAACTAAGAATCTCCATAAACTTGTGGATGCTTAATCTTCCATTTGATTGCCATTCGTAATCTTGTTATAAGAGCCTCATTTTCTACTATATTATTGGTGCATGAAAAATAAATTATGGATGACTTAGGGATAGTGTCACTCTATGGTGTGATAAACAATATTCCTGCCCTTGAACCATGATTTGTGTGGGACCCATCAAAGTATAGCTTCCATGTCATTCCTATGTCAAGGGTGAAGATTAATTCATCAAGAAAATATACAACTAGAGGATGATCCACCTTAATTGTTGCATGTTCCAGCCAGTCAGCAATAAATTGTCCTTTTCTAGCTTTTCTTTCTACATACTGGATACCATATTCACTTGAGTACCATTACCCATTTAGCCAGTCATCTTGTTAATGTTGATTTACTAAGGAGATACTTCAAAGGATCATTCTTTGCGACCAACATTGTTTGGTGGTTTAACATGTAGTAACTAATTTTTTTTATAGAAAAAAATACTACAAGATAAGCACGTTCTATGGGACTATAATTTAGCTCATATCCCACCAAAATATGGCTAATATAATAGATTTCCCTTTCATGGCCCTCATTATCATTCTATGCAAGTAAGTCTCCTAGTGCTGATGTGGTTTCTAAAATATATAATATCAAAGGTCATCCTCTAATAGGTGGCATTAGCACTGGTGGTGTATGTAGGTAATCCTTGATCTTTTGAAAAGATTCTTGGAATTTATCTGTCCATACAAATAGTACCCCTTTTCTAAGTAGATGTTGGAAAGGATATATTTTATCTACTAACTACACTATGAATCATCTAATAGACTATAGTCTCCCTTGTAGTGTCCGTAGTTGACTTATATTGGCCGGTGGAGGCATGTCCATTATAGCTTTCACTTTTGTTGGGTCCACTTCAATGCATCATCTAGAAATAATGTATCCTAGAAGTTTTCCTTATTGTATGCCAAATACAATTTTTTTAGGATTTAGCCTCACTTTGTATTCTTCTAGTCTTTGAAAAATCTTATCTAGGACTTGTAAGTGATCAACCCTTGTCAATGGTTTAGCTATCAGATCACCCACATAGTCTTCCATGAGATTGTGTATGAGATAATGGAAAATGGTCGTCATGGCATGTTGGTATGTGGCTTTGGCATTTTTAAGCCCAAAAGGCATGACATTCCAACAATATGTTCCCCATGGACAAGTAAAAGTTGTCTTATGTTAGTCTTTAGGTGTGATTTTGATTTTATTATATCCCAAGAAACCATCCATGAGGGATAACATTTCATATCCTATTGTTAGGTCTACAATCATGTCAATATTTGGTAGAGGAAAGTCATCCTTAGGACATGCTTTGTTTATATCTTAGAAGTCTGTATATATGTGGATGCCTCATGTTCGTTTCATTACTGGTACAAGATTGGAAATCCATTCTACATAGTCAATTGATCTAATAAAGTCGACATCCATCAGTTTCTTTAGTTCAGCTTTGACTAATAAAGCAATTTGCGAGTGCATTTTCCTTAATTTTTGCTTCACCGGCTTGACACCTAGTTCTAATGGAAAATGATGTAATACTAGGTCAAGATCCAATCCAGGCATGTTGGCATATGTCCAAGCATGTTGGCATATGACCATGAAAATTTGATCTATCTTTCTATGAAGAAGTTACAAAATTCAAGTTGCTTTGTCTCTGTCAAAGATGCCACAAAATAGATTACCCAAGGATTATGTTTGGTGCCTATGTTGATCTCCATAGATTCCTCAACTAACATTGGTTAATTTTCTTGAGTAGTAAGGAGAATGTTCAACCCTCCATCCTTGGGTGCCTCAGAGAGGTTTTTTCCCTTGGATGCATCCTTTATTTTTACTTTTTCATCATCCAAATGCGCCTTTTGGTTTTCACATAGGGACTCGTCATTTTTTATTTTTTTCATTATTTTTCTTATTGTTTTTACTTTTTTGACTGGAGGGGTGAACATACTCCCCAAAATAAGCCATGTTATCTAAGTCTATGGTAAATCCATCCTTATAGTCACCACTAGGTATGCCTTCTCGCAATCCCATGAACTCAGCTATTGCTTCGTCATTCTCAAAGGTATCTAAGATTGGGGTGTCTTGTTTATCCCAATCAATAAGCTAGGGATATACTAGGGGTATGTCATAATCAAAAGTATCAAAGGTAGAGGTTGATAGGGTGAGGATAGATCTGTTGACATGGTCACAAAATTTTCTTATCAAATCCTCATTATTTTTCATGGAAATAGGTGGATTTTGAGGGACCCATTGTAAAGGTTTGGTTATCAGAAGCGGGTTCACCAGGTTCCCAAGAGGTAGGATCAAGGGATTCCCAATAGTAAAATTTTAGCCATTCTTCTTTTGTCAAAGGCATTTCAGGATGGGAATTAGGTGGATTTTGTGAGGGATTAAGCATTTGGTCTAGTTCCCCAAATAGTTTATCAAGGTCCATGAAAGTGGTGGAGGAGAGGGTATCCCACTCATATTCATTAGAGTCAAGGGAATTGTAGTAGCATTAGTCATATGGCTCATTGGATATCTGGATATCTTCAAAAACACTTACTTCCTATTGTGATGGTGTCAAGGTACTAGGGATACCAATATTAATCGATTGAAACCCTAGTTCTAGGCCTTTTGGTCACTTAGAGACAATGATGGGTTTAGTCCCCCATTCTGATGTAGTCCTAGCCTGATTTTTCCATCATATCCTTTGCTTTGTATTATCATGAAACCTTTTCCATATTGATCTATAGGTATTTGAGTGGGTGGAGGAAGTTCTTCATTATCTTCTTTGTATAACCAAGAGGTCACATCTTCTTGATCTATAGCTTCTCTACTTAATTCCCCCCATTTAGTAAAAGTCATTGTTGGAGGGACATGTAATGTGATAGTAGATTGTCTACTATCTACCATTGGTAGACCATGTGATTTAGGAGGAACCAACTGGCTGATACAATAAGATTCTTTCATATGATACTCTCCACAACCCTTATCTTGGATCTCAACCTTAGGAGTGGAAGGTGGTGTTTGGGAAGCAAATGTTTTGGAAAGAGTGGATGGATCAATATAATTGGATGTGTTGGATGATAAAGCCTCCTGATTAACAAGCACCTGTCATTGGGGTATTCCACATAGGTTAGTGCAATACTGGAAAGGATCAGGACCACCATCTATCATGATCTTGGTGCCATTGTATGGGAATTTAAGACATTGATGGTAAGTGGAATGGAAAAGCTTCATAGCATGTATCCATGGTCTACCTAGTAAAAGATTATAGCGAAGGATGGGATCCAATACTTGGAAACTGGTATCCATAACTGCAGGACCAATTCTAATGGGGAGCATTAGAACTCCTTTAGATGATCATTCTTCATCATCATATTCCTTAATTATAATTCTCTTAATAGTGTTCACACATGCGTATGAGAAACCTAATGCCTTAACTAGTTTCAAGGTGCAAAGATTCAACCCTACTCCTCTATCTACCAAGAATAGTCTAAATTTTTATTTATAAAAAATAACTTTGAGGTGCAATGGGTCATTCTAGTATGTATTCTTAGTTGATTAATCTTATTCAAATAAGGTAGCATGATGAGAGTTGGTTAGGTAGCCTACCATCTCTTGGAAATGATTGACATCTAGGTTGGTGGGGATGGCCGTGCTTTGCAAAGATTTGTCTAAAATATCTCAACGATCGGGTGATATACTCAATAGTTCCAAGATAGAAATTTGTGTAGGGGTCTTCCCCAATTGGTCAAGTAAATTATACTGAGACTTTGAGGACTCTAGTTGTTGTTGCGACAAAGGACCTTGGATGGCTATCTTAGTTTAGTAAGTGTTGACAACACATTCTGGAGTTTTCTTTATGGTAATAGTATTGATTTTCCCATCGTCATCTCGAATGTGATTTATGATTGGTCCGTGGATATAGTCATACTTGACATTAGCATAGTAGACCGAATTAGTGGTCTTATTTCTTAAACTGTAGTATTTTCCATTTCCATGGTCATGTAATGGATCTATAAAGACCTTGTGGTCACTATTTGAGGATGTTTATTTCTATCCATTAACCTCAATAGTTCCTTTTTCAATGATATCTTGTATAATGTTCTTTAATTATCAACATTGTGGTAGATTGTGTCCCTTAGTTTGGTAGAAATCACAAAAATAATTGTCATCCCACCAAGAGGTTTTAAATTGTCTAGGATCATATTGTTTTGGTTTAGGAAGTTGTATGACTTTGTGTTTTATCAGTTCTTTGAAGACTAATTCAATCGGTTCCCCTAGGGGAGTGAATTCGAGTTTTAGAAATCTCCTTTTTGGTCATGGTTGTTGCATGTTTTGGACAAGATTGGTAGTTTGGTCAGCATTTTTGGGTGTGTCATTAGAGGGGTTGTGTCCTCTAAATGTAATGATTAGTCCTATGTGTAGGTTTTTAGCATTGAAAATGCCATCATTAGTTATGTTCTTGTTTCGGGACCAAAATTTGTTCATATCATTAGGGTTGCTTTGAACATTTGGATTCCTATTTGACATCTTGATTTCACCTTTGTCAATGAGAGCCTTTTCAAGTATGATACCCTTTTCTACTAGTTCCACAAAAGAAGTGCAACAGTGTACTCTTAGGTCACTTCTCAATTTTGACGTAAGGTTTTCTAGGAATATGGTGACCTTTTTCTTTTCAAGTATTTCAATAGGGCATTGACTAGCTAGACTTCTCCATCTTTGAAAGAAGGTGATAAATTTCTCTCCATCATCTTGTGTGGTGCAACATAAGGATGCTATTGTGATTTTATTATCAATGTTAAAGGTGAAATGTTGAATAATTTTTTTAGCAAGTTCACCCCATGACCTTATTTCATATGGAATTTGAGAAAACCATTCAAGTTCTATTCCAACAAGGCTTCACGAAAAAAAGTCTCATGAGATATTTGGGGTCATATACGACACCTATGCACATTGTGGAGAATTCCCTTATATGTTCAATAGGATTATGCTTCCCATTATACTTAGGAAATTTTTGTATAACATATCCATGTGGGAAGTGTGTCATGTATAACACTTTGTCAAAGGGAAATGGACATAAGTCTTTTGCTGAAAAAGTATTTTTGCTAGATATCGCCATGTTGTCCATCTGTTATTGAAGGGCTTGCATTTGTGTTTGTAGAACATCCACTTGTGTCAATGATGTGTTGGTTGCATTGTTGGGTTTTATGTAAGTATTTTGAAACCCAATGTTATGTGATAGATTATGTTCCAATGTAGGTATGAAGGATGGATTTTGGTTCATTGTAGGTATGTGTCCTATTTGTCAAACCCCTATTTGTGGAATGGTACTAGTAGTGTTGATTTTTGGTATAGCATTTGTCATGTTTATACTAACTCTTGGCCTTTTTCTTCAAATATTGGTGCCAAAGGGATTTGATGATGATGCTCCTATGGTAAAATTAAGGCATTGTGTTATGCTGAATGTACCAAGTGGTGATGTATGTACTGTTGTGGCACTTTGGGTAGGTACTCCAAATGGTATCACTGCAATTACTTGAGGGATAGAGGCACTAGATGTCATCGTGTTTGTCCCTTGGGTAGATGAAGTTCACAATGTGTGAATGTCGAATCTAGGAGTTAATGCAGCACCTTCTACTAATAATTTTTCTACATATCATTTAGGATCTTGTGCCAAGCATTCATCTGCAAAAGAGGCAAATTCTAGATCTTGGACATCAGTGTCTATCTTCAACTAAAACATGTCCTTGTGGGTCTTTAGTGAAATTTTTTTCCAATAAGGTTTTGTGATGTCTTGATGTCCCTGATGGGGGGGTTTGAAAATGGATTGATAGAGTCTTGTGTATCATCCATTTCTATTTTTTCCTTTTGGACCTTGTTTTGACCATGTAAGATATGCTCAAAATGTGGATGATGCGGAACTATGTCTATGAATGATACACTTTAGTCTATGTTTTTGGATTTTTTTTTTGGATATAAAGAATGAATGCTAATGCAACTATGTTTTTGGTCCTTTTTGGAAAATAAGGGATGTTAAATGTTGATTAATTTCTAAAATGATGGTGTTCTAAAATGACTATGTCTAGTATGCTAAAGTGTAGGAAAGATTTTAAAGGAAATCAACTTTGGGATATTTGAGAAGAGGTTACCAACCATGCAAAGTTTAGTCAAGGCTTCAATTTAGTTTTTCAAAGGACCTATCATAAGAGACAAATTGAGTTCCCAAAATAGATTGACAAGCTATAAAAAACTCACCAAAATGACAAAAGATAACTGGTGTGACAAATGATTTGGTTCTATGACAATTTTCATTGAAGGAAAGGTTTATCTAAAGCATGGAAAAATGGCCTATTTTAAAATATGTAAAGGTGACTATCCGAAAGAGTTTGATTGATCTGAAGGTAATGTAACTAGGGTTCACAACTGGTATGTCTACTGCTATGGGGTTATCCCACAAAGCTGGTTTACAATTTCTGGGAGATTATGATTTTTGCTGAAATCACATATTTTTAGAAAATATAATGATTTAAGCCTTAAAAATTTCCATTTTAAGGATTCCAATTGAAGAGGGTTTGATCAAACCACCTTAGATCAAACCCCCTTGGATAGAACCCCACTATTTTTAAACCATACCTACAACGAATCTCCTTTACACCTATCAAAATGCTAATAAAAAATCACTTTTGATTTATCTTTTGGGGTATCAAATGAATTCATTTAAAATTTATTTCAAATGATCATGGTAGTCCTCAAAAAAATCTATCCAATGAATATAATTTTAATATGTTTTGGTTTTATTATGTGTTTGGTTTTTTAGTTTTATTAAACATAGGTTTTTCATCGAAAGTCAAGCTCTATGTTCTGCACATGTGGAAAAATAGCATATTATAAAAATTTAAAAAAAAAAATGTCTGGGTTGTGTATTGATGTCCTTGATCCATTAAAATAAAAAAATTGAATTTTGATACATACAGAAAAAGTTATGTTGTATACAGTCCACCTATGTTTGAATTATAATTGGTTTGACTTCAAAACTTGATTAAGGAAAAAATATTTAATAAAACACTATGAAACCAAATGAAAGTGCTAGATACTATAGTTACAAATCTAAATTCGAAAAAAATAGAATTTTATCCTTCATACAAATTTTTTTATGTTGTATATGGTGAGCACCACTTCTTAAAAATGTTGTTTTAAAAAACAAAACTAGTTTTCAAAGGAGATGGAAAATGAAGTGCAATCGGATTCCAAAATTTTTGAAAAAAATATATTTAGAATCTATAGACAAAACTTCACAAATCACTAGTTTGCATCATCTTTAAATTCCTCACGGTTTAGCCGCTAGAGGAGCCCGGAAGTGAAGATTTAGTTTAAAAGAATCAGTTTAGTGTCGATTTTGCCCAAAAATTGTAAACCAGTATTGTGGGATCACCCTTTGGCTAAATGATACTAAAAGGTGCAATTATTAAAAGTGTGAGAAAATCCTTTTGGTTTCTATTTAGAGATCACTATGAAAGGATAATCAGAGACAAGTTTTGACTTTGTGACCTCAAGCTATGATGGTGAATTTTTTTTTGATTGTCAGGAAATTGTGGTTCAAATTTAACAGATGCATCATTTGGCAGCTAGTTGCAATTTCATTATGAGATGCAGTTTACAATAGCAAGTGTGGTTCTTAGTAAAATATGTGGTTTATAATAGTAGATGCGATTTTCAATGGAATATGTAGTTTATAACAAGAGATGTGGTTCATGATAGAAGATGTAGTTTACTGCATATAGGATCTGATGTTTGTGTAATTTTTGGAAAAGTTTACAGGTTTGTTTTAGTTTCATTTTGGTCAAATTTTGGAAAAATAGAAGACAGTTAGAAACCACTTTGTTTTGGTTTGGTTTTGATGTGAAAATGTTTAAATTCAAATAGACAAGTACGATCATATGTTTAATATCTGTTGAGTTCCCACTTGGATTTCTCCACTAGTGCTTATTCAGAGTGGATGATTAGAAGCTTGACCACAATGGATCCCCTCCATGGAACTCACTTCTTCAGGTCAGCCAAGCTTTGAGCTCTCATGAATCTCCCATGAAAAACTCTTTATCTCTATTAAGAATCACAAGTATGTGGGATGGCTTTAGAGGTCAAACCTCTTATACCAGCAAATAAAGGGATTTTTGTAATCTAAAAAAAAATGGATTTTAATAAGGATACTCGTTTAGGAGGCCACACAAGAGGCAAGATTAGATTTGATAAGGAGGCTTCCCAACCTATAGAGGTTACACTCTATAGGTTTTAATGCACCGTGTGGTTACTGAGGGAATCACTATCACTTGCTTTTTTGTAGGAAGTCCTCTAATGTTGAGATTTCCATAGCATTAAAATTTGTATACCAGTCGGGAGAAGCTTGGCTTTAAGTCGTTACCAGTTTGAGTCACCTTGGGGTGAGTACTTTTTCCTACCAAGGTAGGCCTAGATCTAGAGTTAATAATAATTTCTCTTACACCCAAGATTACACAAGTGCGCAAGGGGAGAGGATACTTTTATTATTAAATCAAGTTTTAATCTAAACAGAGTGTGCAAAGGCACCAAGCACAGTAGAAAATTGTTTATTTTAAGCACTAAAAAAATATGATCTAAGCTAATCAGACAATCAATTTCAAAATCAATTCTTTGACAAACGTCCTGCACCAGATTTCATTAGTAGTTTCATTTTCAACCTTCGACAAATGAGAGTTGTATCTTTTAGATATTGGCCTTGAGCGATTCTACAAAATAAATATTAAATTTCTCTTGCCACACACTATCAACAGATTATCAGTAACCAAAAAATCCTAACCTACTAAACTGAAAATGTAGAAAACTAAAAAATCACTTGCAGAAATTAAAAAAAAAACAAAAACCAGGCAGTTGCATTGTAAGATGATAGATGTGGTGCATGGGATGGATTAGATAAATTGTAGGAAAATAAATTGTGGCTTACAGGATGATGGTTGTGGTGTGGTACAATGGATGTGGCTCATTTTTTTGGTGGTTGGAGCAAAATAACTAGCATATGTGTCACTTTGTCTTGACAATTGCTTCGAATTCGTATGGAAAATCTATAAAACATAAAAAATCGTAAGGAACTTGCAAAAAAATCTCCTTCATGTTGGGTTCACCAGATGTAGTATAGGGAGAATTCATGGATTAGCAATACAAGAATAAACTCAAACTAAACCTAAGCTAATAAATGAGAACAATGGAAAACTGTATAAACAATGCATAAATGAACGATTTTACCAAACATCCATATAATTCCATGAATCATCTCCATTACTCTTCTCCATTTTTTTGTAGTATGATACTTTATGAGTTTTGGAAGCAACTTTAGAATCTTCAATGTTTTTCTATTATCATTTGTCTTGAGGCCACACTTGAATGCTTAATTAAAATTTGAGGGCAAGTATCATACTACAACAAAATGGAGAAGAGTAATGGATATGATTCATGGAATTATATGGATGTTTGGTAAAATTGTTCATTTATTCATCGTTTATACAATTTTCCATTGTTCTCGATTATTAGCTTAGGTTTAGTTTGAGTTTATTCTTGTATTTCTAATCCGTGAATTTTCCCTGTGCTCCAATTTCAACTGGAATAACTTTGGAAGGGGCTCTTGAATCTATCATACAGTTCTTAGGAACTTTCCATCAATAATTAAAGTTACAAAAAATGGGTTTATGTTACCAGGATAAGCAATTATTGTATTTCCCAAGTAAATTTGATGGATTTTGATAATTCCTCAACCTCCTTTTCTTTCATTTATTTTCCACTCTCTTTGGGTAGAGCAGACACCACTGTTTCATTACAAGCCATAGTAGCACCATTGATAAGGGCTACTGCCTTTTGTTTATGCTTCTTAATCCTCATCATTTCAAGTAAGGGTACTAAAACATATCAACAAGAGTATATTTAGGTAGATCAATTGGTATCATACCTTGTTTAGTGTTGTTCTCCTTCTAATGTTCAATTTTCACTTTAGCTGTAGTCTTGGCTTCCTTCTTCTCAAGCTAAAAATTCTACTTTTGCATCTTTACCTTCACTATAGGAGATATAAATTCTCCATTAAACTTTGGTTTTTCAATCTTCTTTTCCCAAATTTTGTTCCCCTTTCCTTCCTTGGCTTTAGCTTCATCCACTTTGTTCTCAACCATTGATTCTTTGTTTTTTTCACTTTGCTCCTTGTTGAAGAGGCTACTAGCCTTACCCTGATCTCTACCTACTATTCTATTTCTCAAGTGGTAAAAACCTCTTGCATGCACTACCAAGGCTATTGTCATCTTTTCAGTTTCCTTATTAGAGGGCCTTCTTAAGGACACATCATCCTCAAATGTTTCCAACATGTGCACATCATGATCTTTTTCACTCCCTTCATTAGAGAGAACATGCTAGTGATATGCATTGTCTCTTTGCCTTTGACCATCCACATCAAGTTCACGGGACTCCTCATCGGATGAGAAACCATTACTAGTAAAATTAGATCCACTCATAATCACATTAACTTCAACATCACCTTCATGATAATGATCAAAAAAAAAATTTCCACCTTATTCTACTTCCACCAATTTTGCAACTGCACATTGGTGAGAAGAGTGAGGCATCTGAAAAACCATACTCCAAGAAGCCTCATAAGCAAAATTTGCATAATACTTTTGTAGAGGATCAGGTGTGATCTAATCTTGTGTATTTTTTTAATTATTGTGGACTGGCTTTCCATTTTTCCTATTAGTTTTATAAGGATAATCTTGGAGTCTTGTGGGCTTTTCATTTTTCTAAAAATGAAGCTTCTCATTTACAAGCCCCTTTTCATGCTTATCCAATATTTTGTTAACAAGATCCATTGAATTCAAAACTTTTTCCAATTTATCTTCAATAAAAGAGCCCTTATTCGTAGGTCCCTTGTCATGCTTAGGATTTTTTAGGATTTTTACATCATCCCTTCTTCCCACCTTTTCTGATGCTCTCTTATTTCTTTCAATATTTTTTGTAGTCTTGAAGGAATCCTCAAGTTCTAAGGGTTCTTATCTCTCAAATGATAGCTCATTTTGGCATCAAAAGCATTACAATAAGTGACCAGACAAGTATCATCACTTGGTTTTAGATTTTTGGGCAACCTATTCATTTCATTTTGAAATTTAGCATTGAAATCAAAAACCATTTCATTTGACCCTTTGGAGATGTTATAAAATTAATTCAACATGAACCTTGGGTCAGTCTTATTCCCATACTGCTCCCTGAACATCCTTTTAAATTCTTCCCATGATCCAATGCTTCCTATAGGTAGACCTCTATACCACTCCCTAGCATCCTCAGTGAGTGATTGCATAAATGATTTCATTATTACATCCTCAACATTTACCTCAAATTCATACATCATATTATCAAAAAAAATTAAATGATCTTCTCCACTGATGGCATTATTACTAGAAAATCTAACCAATGTGGTTCTGATATAATCAAGAATAGGGTCTGGATAACCACAAATCTCGTCAAAGCATAGTTTCCTATATATGTTTAGCTGCATAGACCTTCTAGAAAATTAATCACTCTAATTATTATGAGGCTCACCACCATCTTGGCCATTAGATTGTGTGTTATCAGTTCCCCCTCCTCCTCCATTATTTCCATTGTTTCCTCCACCTCCACTCCCACCAACATCTTGATTTTCAGATTGATTACTCCTATTTCCACCTCCACCTCCACCCTTTCCTCCACCATCACCTCTACACAGAATATGTCCACCAAACTAAGTATTTTAGGGTTGGGAAATAAAGATAGAGTGATCAAAATTAGAAGGTTGAGGATCTAAGATAGAAGTTTGGAGGGAGTTTCTTTTCCTTTTTATCTCAACATTTGAGGCTTTAATTTGTGTTTTATTTGATTGATTTTGCAAGTTCTCATTGACCAATTTTAACCTTAGTATTTTAGGGTCAAGGGATTCATTTGAGGGGATAGAAATATTTTGAGCATTAGTGGTACGGATGTCTATAATGGATACACCTAGGCTTGCTTTTGGGATGACTTGCTTAGGCTGATCTATAGGTTTGTTCCTTATATTTAGAGCTTTTGACTTTGGTATAGTAGTAGAATTTTGGCATATGGCTTCTGGAGATTTTTTGCATATGGCTTCTTCTGGATATTGTTTGCATCTGGTGTTGTCATTGATGGCAACCTAAGTCATTGATCTGGTCCACATTTTGCTATGTAGCCATACCGATAGACAAAATGAAGAAAAGGGTATCCGACTAAAGATGAATCCATTTGCATTATCAGCTAATCATTTTAAGTTGTGGATCTTAGAGAAAGGTATTTTGATGTGTATACTATCTTATCTAAGAATCATTTGGGCGCGCATTCACTGGTATATGAATTAGGAGATCCGGTTTATCAATTTCCTATTTATCAGTGCTAGAAGGCCGACTTGGTGCATATAGCTGTTGCAGATATTTAAGGAGTAATTGTTTAAATTTTTTTGTGTTAGAACATGGTTATTTAGGTCCTCAATATGCTATGTCCAACTTTGGATGGTGTGCATTGACAATCATTTGTGGATTCAACCAATCGTTGAAAATTATTTTATGTTTTATTAAAGCCGACATATGGATGATTGAATCTCTTGTTGTGGATATATATAAGTGATCGATTATATCATTTTGATATGAATGTGATATGGATGTGAAGTGTATTGGTGTATGATGCAAAAATAAGAAGGATAGTAGAGTGATTTCACCTATGCATATAAGATTTGTGATGCGAATTATAGCAGTGTAGAGCAGAAGAGTAGAATCAGACAAGAGGTCAAGAAATTTAAAAATGTGCTTAACTAGAACTATAACCAGGAATGAGTAGATTCTATTCCTTAAGTTCAATCCTTCAGATGGAATTAATCTTAATACTCTGTAAGAAAGTGAGCCTTCCCATTTTGAGCAGTGAGCTCTCGACAATGTGCTTGAATGCAATTGCATTCCCATTTTGTAAAACTTATATTTGAGTACTCAAATTATGGATTGACCTCCACCATGTTTTTTCCCCTAACAAGTTTTCCATGTAAAAATCCTTGTGTTATGGTGTTTTGAATGATTTATTTGTGTGTTTACATCTTTCCTTTGGTTTAATTTTGAAATGGTTTAAATATCATATTAATAAAGTTGAAGATTCCAGAACACTTATTCACCCCCCCTCTCAGTGTTCCTAGATTCCAACAATTGGTATAAGAGCTTAGTTCCTCAAAAGGAGTTTAGCAACTTGAGGTGGATCTTGGAATGTAATGGACTCTATAGTCTTTAATAGTGGCTTGTGGTGGCACTTGATGATCTTGATCAGTCCAAATAAGAAGTCCAAGAATTGAAACAAAATCTTAAGGATGCTGAGAAATTCATTCAAACATTGAAGAATCAAATTGTTAAATCCAGGGAGAAGAGAAAGGATCTTTGTGATTAGATTAAGAAAAAAGAGAGTAGAAGCATGGATGATGTTCACCTGAATCAAACCTTGAAGGAGATAACTGAAGAATGTGAAAAGCTTGTTAGAGACAATGCTACCCTAAAACATGAGATGGAATCTATGATGATGAAGCTGACTAAGAAGATTGAAGGAAGAAAGAAGAATGAGGAGAACCTTGCTTAGTCCTTAAAAGAAAAGTCTAATGAATGCAGAAGAATAAATGAAGAATTCATTCAATTGGATATTGAACTGCAACAATCTAGAAACAATGAAGAAGAGCTTCAAAAATAGATTGTTATTCTCCGGGATGAACTTACTACTACAGATAGCTGACTCAAGGATAGAAGAATGAAAATGATAAGTGACGCCTTGGATATGAGAAAGGAGAATGTTCTAGATTTGGCCAAAGGAATTTTAGGCAAGGAAATATGATGAACAAAGAAAAAACGCATCTAGTAAGAAAACCTAATCTCAAAATTTTAATGGATACTATTTTACTTGTGATAAATTTGGTCATATGGAAGCTAAATGTAGAAGTAAAATGAAATCAAGTGATCCATCATTCTTTGGTCAATGTATCAATTGCAAAAAGTTTGGTCATAAGTCAATTGAATGCAGAAATGTCAAACAACTCTGTCAATAGAAGGAATGTTGAATTTTATACTTGTGGAATATTTGGGTATATTTCTACACAATGTAGATCAAGAAGAAATCAATGGAATGATTGGTCTAGAAAAGAAAATATTGTGTGCTATAATTGCAAAAAATATGGTCACATTCCAAGATTTTGCAGAAACAAAATATGGATAAAAAAGGTCTGACATATAGAGGTAGAAATACATAGAAAGATGATAAAGAAAAGGGAAAAGTGAGTACAGATGAAATAAGAGATAAAATGAAGAAGACATGGGTAAGAAATATCAATTCTGATGCAAGAAATAATTTTGTACCAGAACCTACTTCCAATAATTTCTCCGAAAATTAATCTTAGGCCATTGGCCTTGGTGGATTTTTCCCCCAAATTCTACAAATTTAAGCTTTACTTTTGATAATCATTCCAAGATCGAGGATTTTGGGCATGTTTAGGAAAACCCATTGTTAGATTTTTACTCTATCGGTGCCTTTGGTTTTCTATTTTAGTGGTGACTTATCAAGCTAGTTTCCACTTGCCTAAGTAAGAACTTGAGCCATTGAACTTCATCCAGTAACTGACCCCTTTTGGCCTCGTGTTCGGGTCTTATGAGTCTTTCCTCTCATCAAATTATCCCTTAATGTTTTCCCAAAATATTTATTGTGATCTAATTTAGGTCACATTATTTTAAGGGTTTTATCACCATTAGCCTAATTATGGCCCCGCTTCAATGCTAACCCTATTTCACTATAGGCATCGAGATTTGATCATGCAGGTGTGATCTCTACCATACCTCGCTAACCTCACACAATATAAATGGCAATAGGTTAAGCATTGCACGGTCTGCGATATGTTGACACTTGGTTGTGCATGAGTGCGAGGCCCACCTCCCATTAACTCGTCCAACACCCAGATTTTTTGATCGATGGTGGAGGTTGAGCTGGGAGGGATGATCTCATTCATTCCTTGCTCACCTCAGACAACTTGATTAATTCTCATCAATATGTTGCAAGGTGTGCGAAGTGTGCGAGGTGCTGACGTGTGGTGTTTTTGGCTATGGTACAAGGTGGATTTTTTCATGAGGCACGAGTGATGTGGCATCTAGTTGGAACTATTTCATTGGTCCGCATGCAGTGGGAAAGCCTTGTTTACTTTTCAAATATGGTGAATAGGATTCAATTTTTCTAATGTGCCATCTCACTAGGAGATCTATGGCCACTATTCAAAACTTGGGGTGTGCATATGGTATGTGTTCTTCTTACTACCGTGAAGGCATGAATGGTATGTGATTCACAGAATGAATCAACTGGATCTTTGTACATGTGATGGGTTAACTCACAATTATCATCCCTTGCAATTTGCAAATCTTCAAGTACATAGGGTTACTAATGGTGAAAAGGTTGATATGTATTGTCAATTAATGAGAATTTGCAATAATGGTTGGCAGCTTATGTTGAATTGCTTGATAAATAGGTATAAGATGGATGCCATTTTCATCTTGTGTTTCCAATGCCAGTGTGTGATTAATTTTAGTATTAGGTAGCATATTCAATGGTAGGCTAGATAGTGTGATAAATAGAAAAATGGATAAGATTGTGAGGTGGTCTGCTAGGCTCAACAAATAGTTGCTCTCGGGTGATGCTGCTTCTGGAAAATTAAGCAAGCAGGGTCTTGAGGAGAAGGAGGTCCCCGTTGGTGGAGTATTGGCTGCACCTACAAGGTGTAGTAGGCACTTGAAACTTTCAAAGGGTGGTGTGACAACTACTAATGTTAGAGGGAAAGAACCTGCACAATGTTTCACAAGCACTTGACGAAAGGTGAGGTATGGTCAAGGGTCATATGGGTGATGGCACTCACCAATTTCCATATCAAATGATGACCTCGATAGCAACATAGAAACTGATTCAGATTATCACCATTACTTGGATTTTCTAAAGCAGAAACCTTCACCAAAGTGTGAGGTCCTTGTAGTTCCACCTATTGTAGCAAAGGCTCCCGATGGGCATAATTTTCCTATGAAGGATATCGGGAAGGATGATGACAGCTCAGTGGCTTCTCCCCCTTCCGTAACTTGTACACAAAGCGGTCATGTGTACTATGGCTCCTGTGTTGGCTGCCATCCTATGAATCACTTTTCTCTGGTTGGATGTTTGGTTCCTGGTCGTTGGTTTCCTTTTTTGGCCTTTTGTGGTACTAGTGGTTCGGTGAGGAAGTTGTTGTTGTGATATGCATTGGTGTTTTCTTTTGTCTACCACATGGGGAATTTTTGGTTGCAAGTGTCTCATTTTCCCTCCTTTTTGACGGTTTCACTTCCCCTATGCTACAATGATTGTAAATGTTACTTTATGGGAAATGTTATTGAAATGATAAAAAATTGAATTTGAAGTGAATTTTGTAATAAATTTATGGTTGAGCCTAAAGCTTGTTTTTGCTCCTTATAAAAGGAAATCAGGGTTCAATTGGTAGGGGTTGAAATTCTGGTCTATTTTTTAGTCAGTTGGACAAGTTTGGTATATACGATAGTGGGGCTAGCTAATATATGAAAAAATAGTACAATCGAGCCCAATTTTTGGCTTTGAATACAGATGTAACTAGTCTTAAATGAATATATAGAAATTAATGATATCGGAACAAAATTTAAAAATCTTATGCATGAACTCTCCTCTTGTGTTATCATTGCAAATTATGGATAATGTATCAAGGATGTGTTATTTATTATCAAACATTAATTTGAATGCATGCTTCCTATTCTTGCTCTAATTCAAAGAATCAATTAAACATTTGGAATAGTCTCATGGATTTGTGATGGTATGCTGAGGATGTGCAAAGTAGTTGTGCACTAAGAGTAAGGATCTCTACAATGTAATGCATTGTGTGGGTAGTCCCTAATTATCAGACACTTTAGATTTCTATATGTTTGGTTGTTATGTATGTGACTCCTAAGCACAATTGGACAAACACTAGTCTATTCTCATTTAATATATGTTGTATTTGGTCATTGATGTGGGTTAGGGTTCTGACATGTTTTTGAATTGCATAAATCCTATGAGAAATGTGTGAAATACTTACACAAACCTTCAAATCATGGAGCATATGTGGCATGACTCTTAAATGATCAGCCAATTTATTAATAATTCATGTGTATTCACCTATTTTATGATTTCATCTGCAAGTGAAAGTGTTCTACAAAGCAATGATCTAAATGAACACAAAAGGAACACCCTCTTTGGTTGTGCAGGACCTAAAGTGTAGGAGATCACAGCTTGGATGTGGATCTCATTAGTTGGCCATTCACTATGAGGGGTCTTGTGTATGGGAGATGGCTACTTCCTAGGGACTCCTGGGGTGTATTTGAAAAAACACCAACAAAATGGTGACTCTATTGGGGAATTTTTTTGAATCTCCAGATGTTGTTATGTATAGATTTTATTGATTATTTAAATGAAAATTATTAATCATGATATTGTTAATTATATTATGTTAAATGATTATTTAAATTGAATTTAAATTATTATTTAAATTGAAATTTAAATTGAGGTGAAATTGAAATTGAAATGAAATTGCAATGATTTGAAATGCATTTTTATTTAAATTTGGGGTTTGTCATTGCTGATGAAAATTCGAGTGCAAGTGAATGTGGGAACAGGTGAACGTGATTGAAGATGAGAACATCGATTAGGTAGAGTCATTTTAGCCATTAGACGTTTATGACGATGATGGAATCTCACACACACACATTTAGTTATATTTTAATGCATTTTTGTGATTATTGTGTTTGCAAATTCTAAATTAAGTTTAATTGATTTCTCAAAATTTGTGAAAAGAATATGTTGATTTAAATGGCGATTTGGTTAATTTTAGAGGAAATTGATTTTTATTTAAATAAATTGAATTCCTAGTGTAGATATTTTATTTTTATTTAAAAATAATGAAGCTCTTATTTGAAATTAATAGAAGACATTTACTTGCGAAATTTGTTAAAATGTAATAAAATTGTGTGTAAATTTATTTGTTTTAAATTTTCTTATTTGAAAATATAAAACAGGAAATATTAGCTAAATAAATAAATAAATATCTAAAACTGAGTTATAGAAAAAAAAATTGGAAAACAAACATACGTGCAAAATTGAAATTGAATTTAAACTGCAATTGAACAAATTGAAGAAAATATCTTCAATCAAATTGGAAGGTAATCAAATTCAATAACTTGGAGTTTGAAAATTTGATCTAGAGATCAACCTCAAATTTTGGATCTGATTTCTTGATAACATCTACCAATTGCATTAGAAAAAGAGAGTCTGGAGGAAAATTTGAAATTGAAAAGAGAGTTAGAAATCCTTTTTTTGGTTTCAGAGGGAAGAATTTGAGAGTTTATATTGTATTTTTCTACTTATTTTCAAAATGTTACCTTCTAAACTCCACGCGGCCAGAGGAGACAAAGATTTTTGTTTATGTTTTTGGAGATTTGGAGAGAAGGAATGCTCTTTCCCACACAATCACCAAAGTCTTCCCCACTCCCCACATGCTTGGAAGGAGCAGGAAAAGCATTGTAGGAAGGAGAAGGCATGTGCAGGGAGGAGAATAATCATCTCTCTATAGATTACAGTCTTCTCCACTCACCATATGTAGCCAACTTAGAGGAGAGGTCTTGAGGGGGCATGCAGGAAGAGGGGAGGCTACTGCTTGCAGTCACTAAAGGCTCTCCATCCACCCCATGCGCAGTAAAGAGGTGCACATACAAAAAGTAAAGTGCAAGGAGATAAGGCAGGGTGCACCCAAGGCATTAGGAGGATAGGAGATAAAAGGCAACCAATAGGGAGTAGGGAAAGAGAGGCAACAGGAGATAGGAAAAATAGCAGAGTGAAGTGTGGGGAGAAAGAAGAAGATAGAAGTAGAGTAGGAAAAGAAATAAAATTCCAAGGAGTGTTAACTCCAATTCACACAAGCAACAAAAGACAGAGAGACATAGAGAGAACAAAAAATCACTATCAGCAATAGGAAGTGAGAAATTGATAGAGAAATCACTTGAATAACCATTTCCAGAATTACTAGGTAGGATCTTTTAGAATTTATTAAAAAAAATCATGAATACAGTGAATTCAAATGGAATAGTTATTTTCTTATTCTGATTTTTAAAACTATTAAAAAGTATTTATGTTTTCTTTGAATTCTGATTAAATTCTTGAACATCAAACTGTGAATTACCAGAAAAACCACATTGAACAAATTCAAAACAAAAAATGCTTATTTCATTCTGATTTAGAAGAACTTTAAAAATCCAAACAGATAGATAGTTTTTAATTCTCAACAGAAGGAAATAGAAAAGATTTTGATAAAATATCTTTTAAATTTTAAATGTAATTTCAAAATAGAAGTTTTAAATCAGTGAATTTTGCTAATGAAACTCGAAATATTCGAAACAAAAATGAAAAAATTTATTTTAATTATGTTCTTGAAAAAGTAATTATTTATATTCTGAAAGTATGAAAAATAGAAAATAAATCAATTAAATTTAAAAATATGATTTACTTGAAAACAAAACAAATTAATATTATTTGAAAGTGGAAACAAATTAAATGAGTAAATTGAATGAACAAACATGTTCTCATTTATGCTTGTTTATATATGTATTTAATTTACATACTTGAGATACACTTTTTTGTTTTTGTTATTTAATTTATTCGATTTAAATATTAATTTAATTCAATGTTATGTTTTAAAACAATGAAAATACAACAATTAAACTGTTTTTTCTTGAAACAAGTTTTTCGTTAAATTGTTTGTGAAAGATTGTATTTATTTGATTGGAACCATGCATGCTTGATAAATGAATGTGCATGTCATGCATTTGGAAAGTCACCTTCCAGGATGGGTGTCGAATATGGGTTATTAGAGAGTGTATTTTTGCTTTTCCAATACTACTTTTATTTTTTGTGCATGACATTTACTTGGCCAAGTAACATAAGGACCATTGAAATAGATGGAATTAATGAACTCTCTACCATATCCTAGTATCGAACTTGCTTGTTTCTTAAATGAATTAGCAAAATGAAAATGCTTGTGGTTTTACTATTTATACTAGACATGCACTAGATTCCATCTTGCTTGTTGACTACTTTTTGCTAAGTGATTCATGTAGGGTCGGGTATTCTTTGAATGACTAAAGAATTCTGGGGAAGCGTAAGCTTCGAGGTTGGGCGGAAAAAGTGCCTGATCGTTGTTCTTGTCTTCATTATTGAATATATGCTATTGGATTGAAGATCAAAGGATGCATCTTCATTTATGTTATATTATATTCTGTAATTATGAATTGAAGAGCTTTAGTCAACTGATTGTCTAAGTCTCGAATTGTAACTTCTATTACAACTTCTTTTGTATTATTATCAATGTTGTGTAATATGACACGTGTATGTATTTAAACTGGAAATGTATATTGAATCTTTTTATCAACTTTAAGTCATTGTTTTGGAATCGACTAGATTTTATGATGTCTAAATGAATGAAATGTCAACTTTATTTTGAATATAAATGAAAATATTTAATGTTTTTTCGATGTTTTGATTTTAAGAGTTTCGCTCCCTACATTTGGTATCGGAGCCCTAGGTTTGAACACTAGGGTCCTTTGTCCATTATGCTAAAGAAACATTCCTTGATGCAGGAATTGTGATACATAATGGTTACAAGAGGAAAAGGAGTTGCTGCAAGTAATGAGAATGACAGGTTGGATCAGATTCTTAGTCTCTTGAATTAGCAGGGTTCCAGAATGGATAATCTGGAACATGAAGTTTGAGGAGTTAGAGAAGGACAAAACCCTTAGGTTGAAATTCCCCAAAATCAGGACCAACCCAATAATGAGAATCCAAGGGTTGAAGAACCACAAAATCCTCAAGCTAGGATTGAAGGGGAGTTGGCGAAATATTTGAAAAGGGTAGCACCGCCCAAGTTTGATGGTAAGACTATAGGTGATGGAGTTGAAGACTGGGTTATTGAGATGGAAAAGTACTTTGAGCTTAGGAATATGTCCAATGAGACCAATGCAGTTTGGGCTGCATACCAGCTTACTGGAGAAGCTGCTACTTGGTGGGATAACGAGAAGACTGAGAAGAATTTACTATCAGGTGGGACTACTTGGGAAGTGTTCTTGTAACTTTTTAGGAAGAGGTGGCTTCCATAGCTATTATTTGATAGGAAGATGATAGAGTTCCAGAATTTGACACAAGGTGGTCTGACAGTTACTCAGTACTGGGAGAGGTTCACTAATCTCCTAAAGTATGTATCGCAATATCAGATTGATGAATGGTTTTGTATTCATAAATTTATCCTAGGATTGAGGCCACAGATTGGAGCTGATGTGGATATTCATAATCCATTGACAATGGATGAGGTCTTTGAGAAGGCCATAAAACAGGAACAAAAGTTGCAACAGGTGGAAAACTACAGGAAGTTCCAAAAAAATAACAGCAATAACCAGAAGGGTAATAACAATCAACAAATCAAGAATTTGAAGAGAGGAACAAATACTCAGGATAAAGGAGAAGGGAGCTTTGGTGGAAATAAGAAAAATAATAATAACACCAACTTCTCCAATATCAGGAACAAGATAGGTGTTCACCCAGGGCCACGAGGTGGATGCTATAATTGTGGAGGAGATCACTATGCCTCCAATTGCACTCAATGAGGAGGAGGTCAGTGAGGTGGTAATGATCAACGATCACTGCAACACCAGATTCATGCAACGGTTGGCAACCGTCAAGTATATTTTTAGGCTTCACCTATTTAGATGTCAGGTAAGATTTTTGGTCAATCTATTTCTATTTTGATAGATATAGGAGCTACTAAATGCTTTATTGATCCTAAAGTAGTTGCTAAATTACCTATTAGACCTGGTTTTATGTCACATTCATGGATGGTTCAATATGGAAATCAAGCAGAGAAGAGGGTAGATTCATGTCTATCATGCAGTGATTTAGAGCTACCTAACTTCCAAACCCAAGTTAACCTATATGTAGCACCATTGGGTTCTTATGATGTGATCTTAGGGATCAATTGGTTAACTGAGCATAAAGCCATAGTGAATTGTGAGGATAAGGTTGTGAGTTGTTTGGATGATTTTGGACATCCAGTTGATATTTTAGGATCTCGAGAGCCTCTAGAGTTGAGACATATCTCAGCTATGCAGCTAAAGAAAGCACATCGAAAAGGATGTTCCATATATGCTATATTGGTGAGTGACTTGGATAATGTCCAACAAAGTCTAGAGGGATATCCAGTTCTCAAAGAGTTCTTGGATATCTTTCCTGAAGAAATTACTAAGTTACCACCAAAGAGAGAATTTGATTTCTCAATTGAACTTTTACCTAGAACAAAGCCTCAATCCAAGGCTCCATATAGAATGAATACTACAGAGTTATATGAACTAAAGGTTCAATTGTAGGAGTTATTGAGGTAGGGATTTATTAGACCGAGTGTATCCCCACGGGGTGCACTGATAATCTTCGTTAAGAAGAAGGATGGAACCTTGAGACTGTGTATTGATTACAGGATGCTGAACAAGGTTACCATTAAGAACAAGTATCCTTTACCTAGGATAAATGAGTTGTTTGATCAAATGAAAGGGGCCACAGTGTTTTCTAAGATTGATCTTAGATCAAGTTACCACCAGCTAAGGATTAAGGATGAGGATATTCTGAAGACAACTTTCAGAACTCAATATGGACACTATGAGTTCACAGTGGTACCTTTTGGCCTAACAAATGCTCCAACGACATTCATGAACCTTATGAACAGTATCTTTAGATATTGTTTAGATGATTTCATTCTTATATTCATTGATGATATTTTGATTTACTCTAAAATAGAAGAGGAGCATGAGAAGAACTTGAGAATAGTCTTGCAATGACTAAGATATCGAAAGATTTTTGGAATGTTTTCAAAGTGTACTTTCTTTTAGAAGAAGGTTCACTAGTTGGGGCATGTCATATCTACTAAGGGAATCTCAGTTGATCCTTTGAAGATAGAGGTAATTGTAGATTGGCCAACACCGTAGAGTGTTACTAAAGTTCGTAGTTTCATGGGACTTGTAGGATACTACCAGAAACATGTGGAAGGGTTTTCCAAGATTGCAACACCTATAACTTCTCTTCAGAAGAAGGGAAAGAAATATGAGTGGACTGAGAAGTGCAAGGAAGCATTTCAAATTCTTAAACAAAAGTTGACATCGACACTAGTGTTGACTATACTAGATCCTAATGGGCACTTCATAGTGATTACAGATGCTTCAGGTGAAGGTGTAGGAGTTGTGTTGATGCAGGAAGGGAAAGTGATTGCATATGAGTCCAGGAAATTGAAATAGTATGAATTGAATTATGCACCACATGATCTTGAGCTTATAGCTATTTTTTATGCATTTTAGATGTGGATACATTATCTCCTAGGGAAGCCATTTGAGCTCAAGACAAATCATTTAGGACTTAAGTACATCTTCACACATCCAAACCTCAATGTGAGATAGAGGAGGTGGCTTGAGTTCCTAAGTGAGTATGATTTTGGTATTGAGTATATCAAGGGTAAGGAAAATAGAGTTGCAAATTCTCTTAGTAGGAGAAGACATCTCTATGCTATGTTGACCACAAGGTCAATTTTGAGATAGCAAGCATTGCAATATCTTCCAAGAGATGAGCATTATGACAGGGTTAGACAAGCCTTAGAGGCAGATCCTTCTGATCATAGATTTGATGAATATGTGATGGAGTATGATGGCATTGTGAGATATCAGGGAAGGATGTATATCGCTGACGATGGAGACTTGAGGAAGTTGATTCTTGAGGAAGTTCATGATGCACCTTATTCAGGGCATCCAGGAGTTACGAAGATGGTAGCAGAGTTGAAGGATTTGTATTTTTGGCCTAAGCTCAAGAAAGATGTTATGGAGTATGTGGCTAGATGTTTAGAATGCTAGTGGGTCAAGGCTAAGCATGTGCATCCAGCAGGACTTTTGTATCCCCACAATATACCTGAGTGTAAGTGGCAAGTAATCAGTATGGATTTCATCCAAGGATTACCTTTGAGTAGGAATAGGAATGATGCCATCTTATTATTTATTGATAAGCTGATGAAGGTTTCACATTTCATACATGGAAATCTGAAGGATGGATCATTGAATCTTGCGAGGAAATTTGTGCAAGAGATATTTCGATTGCATGGTGTGCTAGAGACCATTATTTCTAATAGGGATACCAGGATGACATCTAGGTTTTGGACTACACTGAATGCAGCTTTGGGAACTAAATTGAATTTTAGTTCTACATATCACCCACAAACTGATGGCCAAACTAAAAGGGTCAATCAGGTTGTTGAGGATTTGTTGAGGATGTACTACATGGATTAGCAGTACAAGTGGGAGGAATATTTTCTATTGGTTGAGTTTTCCTACAACAACTCATTTCATGCATCTTTGGGTATGACACCTTTTGAGGCACTTTATGGATGGAAATGTTGCACACCCATCAGTTGGGATAGGATGGAAGACAGGATCATCATTGGTCTGGATATGCTCAAGGAAATGGATGAGAAAATGAAGTTGATCAAGGGTAGGTTGAAGGAAGCAGTCAATAGACAGAAGAGCTATGCTGATAGGAACAACACTTTCAGACAGTTTGTTGCAGGAGATAAAGTCTTTCTGAGGGTTAAGCCTCATAAGAGCTCTATCTCATTTGGGAAATCATCAAAGTTGGCACCGATATTTGTGGGACCCTTTGATGTACTGGAAGTTATTAATCTAGTTTCTTATAGACTAGTGTTACCACCTGCTCTAGCTCAACTCCATAATGTATTCCATATTTCTTTGTTGAAACCATATCATATTCTTGATTGGCGTTCATTATAGGTACAAGATCCAAGGGTGGTGCTAGTGGAGCCCATCTGAATCCTAGATAGGCATAGCATTAAGCTACGTAACAAGGATAATACTCAGTACAAGGTTCAATGGGACCAGTATATCGAGGATAGTGCTACATGGGAGGATTCTGAGATGATTGGCCATCATTTTCCTCATTTTCTTTCATAGATTAGTATTTGCTTTATGTGGAGATACTTGATACTTTGGTTTTTGATTCACATGTTGTGAACTTTGATAGCATGGATGCTACTATTATTTGTTTATTCTTATGTTTGAGAACTATGTTGTTAGTTACTATTTCATTATGATCGAGATACTATGTTTACCTATTGAGATACTATGTTTTTACTGATTTAGATAGTATGTTTTATTGATTGTGATGTTATGCTTATTGAATGATTAATAAGACATTGAGATGATGTCTCTTCCAAGAGGGGAAGGATGTCACGTATATATTTGATTGATTATTTAAATACAAATTATTAATCATGATATTGTTAATATATTATGTTAAATGATTATTTAAATTGAAGTTAAATTCAAATTTAAATTGAGGTGAAATTGAAATTGAAATGCAATTGCAATGATTTGAAATGCATTTTTATTTAAATTTGGGGTTTGTCATTGCTGATGAAAATTCGAGTGCAAGTGAACGCATGAATAGGTGAACATGATTGAAGGCAAGAACATCGATTAGGTAGAGTCATTTTAGCCATTAGACATTTATGAGGATGATGGAATCTCACACACACACATTTAGTTATATTTTAATGCATTTTTGTGATTATTGTGTTTTCAAATTCTAAATTAAGCTTAATTGATTTCTCAAAATTTGTGAAAAGAATATGTTGATTTAAATGGCGATTTGGTTAATTTTAGAGGAAATTGATTTTTATTTAAATAAATTGAATTCCTAGTGTAGATATTTTATTTTTATTTAAAAATAATGAAGCTCTTATTTGAAATTAATAGAATAGACTTTTATTTATGAGAATTTGTTAAAATGTAATAAAATTGTGTAAATTTATTTGTTTTTATTTTTCTTATTTGAAAATATGAAAGAGGAAATTTTAGTTGAATAAATAAAGAAATATCTAAAACTGAGTTATTGAAAACAAACATATGTGCAAAATTGAAATTGAATTTAAACTGCAGTTGAACAAATTGAAGAAAATATCTTCAATCAAATTGGAAGGCAATCAAATTCAATAACTTGGAGTTTGAAAATTTGATCTGGAGATCAACCTCAAATTGTGGATCTGATTTCTTGATAACATCTACCAATTGCATGAGAAAAAGAGAGTCTGGAGGAAAATTTGAAATTGAAAAGAGAGTCTGAAATCAATTTTTTGGTTTCAGACAGAAGAATTTGAGAGTTTATATTGTATTTTTTCTACTTATTTTAAAAATATTACCTTCTAAGCTCCATGTGGATAGAGGAGGTAGAGATTGTTGTTTATGTTTTTGGGGATTTGGAGAGAAGGATTGTTCTTTCTCATGTAGCCACCAAAGTCTTCCCCAATCCCCACGCGCTTGGAAAGAGCAGGACAAGTAGTATAGGAAAGAGAAGGAATGTGCAGGGAGGAGAATAATTATCTCTCATTCACCATACACAGCTAGCTTAGAGGATAGGTCCTGAAGGGGCAAGCAAGAAGAGGGGAGACCATTGCTTGCAGTCACCAAAGGTTCTCCATCCACCCCACACATAATAAAGAGGTGCACATACAAAAATTAAAGTGCAAGGAGATAATGCATGGTGCGCCCAAGCCATTAGGAGGATAGGAGATAAAAGGTAGCCAACAGGGAGTAGGGAAAGAGAGGAAAAAGGAGATACAAAAAATAGCAGAGTGAACTGTGGCGAGTAGAAGAAGATAGAAGGAGAGTTAGGAAAAGAAATAAAATTCTAGGGAGTGTTAACTCCAATTCACACAAGCAACAAAAGACAGAGAGGCACAAAGAGAACAAATAAATCACTATCAGCAACAGGAAGTGAGAAATTGATAGAGAAATCACTTGAATAACCATTTCTAGAATTACCAGGTAGGATCTTTTAGAAATTATTAAACAAAATCATGAATATAGTGAATTCAAATGGAATAGTTATTTTCTTATTCTGATTTTTAAAACTATTAAAAAGCATTTATGTTTTCTTTGAATTTTGAATAAATTCTTGAACATCAAACTATGAATTACCAGAACAACCACATTGAACAAATTCAAAATAGAAAACGCTTATTTCATTCTGATTTAGAAGAACTTTAAAAATCCAAATAGATAGATAGTTTTTAATTCTCAACAAAAGGAAACAAAAAAGATTTTGATAAAATATCTTTCAAATTTTAAATGTAATTTCAAAATAGAAGTGTTAAATCAGTGAATTTTGCTAATGAAACTTGAAATATTCAAATTAGAAATGAAATGCTTTATTTTAATTTTGTTCTTGAAAAAGTAATTATTTATTTTCTGAAAGTATAAAAAACAGAAAATAAATCAATTAAATCTAAAAATATGATTTACTTGAAAACAAAATGAATTAGGATTATTTCAAAGTGGAAACAAATTAATTGAGTAAATTGAACGAAAGAACGTGTGCTCATTTATGCTTGTTTATATATGTATTTAATTTACATACTTGAGATACACCTTATTTTTTTTATTATATAATTTATTCGATTTAAATATTAATTTAATGATGTTATGTTTTAAAGCGATGAAAATACAACAATTAATTTTTTTTTGCTTGAAACAAGTCTTTCATTAAATTGTTTGTGAAAGATTGTATTTATTTGATTGGAACCATGAATGCTTGATAAATGAATGTTCATGTCATGTGTTTGAAAAGTTACCTTCTAGGACGGGTGTCGAATATGGGTTATTAGAGAGTGTAGTTTTTCTTTTCCAAAACTACTTTTATTTGTTGTGCATGACATTTTACTTGGCCAAGTAACATAAGGACCATTGAAATAGATGGAATTAATAAACTCTCTACCATATCCTAGTATCAAACTTTCTTGTTTCTTAAATGAATTAGAAAAATGAAAATTATTGTGGTTTTACTAGTTATACTAGGCACGCACTAGATTCCATCTTTCTTGTTGATTGCTTTTTGCTAAAAGATTCATGCAAGGTCGGGTATTCTTTGAATGACTAAAGAATTATAGGGAAGCATAAGCTTCGAGGTTGGGCAGAAAAAGCGCCCGATCCTTGTTCTCATCTTCATTATTGAAGATATGCTATTGGATTGAAGATCAAAGGACGTCATCTTCATTTATGTTATATTGTATTCTATAATTATGAATTCAAGAGCTTAAGGCAACTGATTGCCTAAGTCTCGAATTGTAACTTATATTACAACTCATTTTGTATTATTATCAATGTCGTGTAATATGACACATGTATGTATTTAAACTAGAAATGTATATTGAATCTTTTTGTCGACTTTAAGTCATTGTTTTGGAATCGACTCGATTTTATGATGTCTAAATGAATGAAGTGTCGACTTTATTTTGAATATAAATGAAATTATTTAAAGTTTTGTCGATGTTTTGATTTTAAGAGTTTTTCTCCTTACAGATGTAGACTGATGTATATCTCAGAGTCAATTAATTTCTCATTTGAATATCTTGTTCAAACGTTGTAGAAATCATGGACCTAGAGAAGATTATGTTGAGGTAAAGTTTTAATGGATTTGAGTATGACTCCGCTATTAGAGAAAAATCAGAATGAGATTTACTCTTGAAACATGAGGGATACTTCCACATTTGTGGAATTTGCAGTCAGGAAGCAAGGTTAGCCATTGCTGCAATGTGTCTAGGCATTCTTATAAAACTAAAGAAAGCATTATTTTGTTGACAAAAATTTATAAGAGATGTTCGTGGCTTATTGTAGTACGCTTTGCATAGAAAATTGAAATTTTTATTTTGTGATAAGAGAATATTCAAAGTATAGATATCTTAAGTTGCGGTCAAAATAATTGGTTCATTCTAGAAACCTTAGGATCATAAGTGAAAAGGGTGTTTGTCATTTTATTGTGTAAACGTTTTCATGGAAAAGGAAATGGGTTTTCAGTGTACACATAATGATGTAAATGGTGATGCAAACATGTATGGTAAACAACCTCTTCTCCATTAGAGAGTTTTTAATACTGATAAGTACAAGGCTTTGAACTTTGGGAATATCTATGGATACCCCAATGATGTGCCCTTCAAGATTAGAAAGAACATACCATAGTTTAATGGGGATAAATCTGAATCAGCAAGCAAACATGTGCGAGACTTTTTTGATGTCATTGGAGATTATGAGATAAACTTTGAGGATGTGGTGATGAAATTATTTTCTCAATCTTTGAAGGGAGATGTAAGAGATTGGTTCTCTCTTTTTCCTACATCCTCAGTGCATTCTTGGACTGATTTTAAGGAAATATTCATGGAGAAATTTTGTGAAAGGATAAGCCTTGTTATGATCAAAAGGATTTTCCTAGAAATAAACAAAAGCAGGAAAGAATTGGTCCCTGCTTTCAACCTAAGATTTTCTAAAGCTATAAGGGATATCCCAAAATATTTGAGACCCAATAATGCAGAGTGCTCGGTTGTATATTTGGGAGCTTTTGATAGTAATATGGGTTTCTTGTTAAGAGACAAGGAGCCTATTACTTTATTGCAGGCATATCAAAGTGCCATGGACATTGAAAACAACTTGAAATACTCGATGATGAAAGGACATATGGCAATAGGTGTTGGTAGTCCTTGTATATCATGTGCAGTTGAAGCTAGTTAGCCAATCAGTGAATGTAGTCCTCAGAGTAACAATGCTCTTGCAGCTATAATTTCCCCACCATTGCAATGTGATAATCATACTTAGTCTCAAGTGGAATACCCTCAACCATTGAACCATATTTTCTAAACATCTTCATTACCAAATTTGTATGAGCTGAGGAGACAGGAGGGAGAATCACCTTATGATTTATTTTCAAGATTTTTGGATACATTAATAAGCATACCTAGAGATATCAGGCCTAATGATATGATGTGTGTTAATCTATTATGTTAAATATACAAACTAGGATTGAGTAACTTGCCTGATAATTTGAAGTCGTATACTCTAGAGCAGGTGGTGAATTGCTTAGGTGTTGTGGAAAATTTTGAAGATGGTTATGCACACCATAATGTTCCTTGCATTGTAGGGAGAAATAACCATTATAAGGAAAATCAAGGGTCAAATGAATTTGATCAAGATAATGTATTAGAATATAGCTCATTGGTTGTTGAATGTTGTCTCTTTACAAATACTTTAGATGAGGGTTCATGTAGCAATGATGATGCTGAGGTTTCAGACTGTAGGAATGTATCTAGTACTCTTCATGGTGATGTTTTGAAGTGTGATCAAACACTGGGTGTGTAGGATGAAACCTTGTATGGTAGTATGGTCAATAATAGTGTGATTCCTACTCTTACATTCACATTACATGTGGGAAATCAGGAGGATAATGATGAGATTGGTCAAATTTATGTAGAATTTGACCCCTTATATAAGGTGGAGGTTGAATCCAATTCTTCTAGTGGAGGTTATGTAAATAGCCTACCATGGATACATTTCTTTGGAAGTGAACAATTCTCTTCCTGTGATGAATTGCCTGAATATGGATCAATTTCTTTAGGTATGTCTAATGAGGATGGTGATGAGGATCTCTCCCTTTGTTCTACTGATGATTGTTTTGATCCTAAGGGAATCAAGGCATGGGACTCCCATGATGTTGAGGAAACAATTTCCTTACCAACTATGAAAATGTGGCATAACCCACTATTTGATGAGCCCATAGAAGAGTGCATGATTGTACATGTCATTTCTTATTGGTGTAGAAATAACCCATTGTTTGAAGAGGAATCAGAGAAGTCTAAGGAATTTCCTATCAAGGAGGTGATGAAGTGTCCTAATGGTAATGATAAACATGATATTTATAACAAAAGGGGCCAGGTGTTAAAGGGTGAGTTGATCTATTAGGCTAAAAGCAATGACCATGTGGCATTTTTGTTTTGTGTTGATGAGAAAAAATCAACTGATGTATTTATGGAGTTAGACAATGATATAAATATGTTGGTTCCTTATGATGAGTACTCTGAGGAAGTGGTTAGCCAAGGATATGAGGCTGCACTTGAGTTCTTTGCAGATTCTTCTTATCTTATGGATCTAATCACAACACTTTTGTCACCCCAAGAAAATGGAGTTTAAGGTAGTCATATGGGGGATATTTCCTTCCTTGGTTCTGTTGTAGACATGTCCAATTTCTCTTGAAGTATTGCTGAGAATTCACAGTATGGAAAATAGGTTTCAATGTATATTGTAACATGTGGGGAAATGGATTATGAGTGTTTTGTTTTCCTTATTCAGGACGGAGAGGCAAGTGAATGGGGTAGTAATAAAATGATGGTAAGACATGATGTTGGGTGTGTGGAATCGCATAATACATAGGATGATCCATTTTCAGCACCATAGGATAAGGTATTTGTTAGAGGGAAAGACATTCATGAAGTTTTGGGGGCCTAGGGCCTCCAATATGATGATCAAATCCAGATGGAAAACATAGGCCTCTAAAAGTTTTTTTTTAGTGTATATGTTCCTTGTTAGGTTTTTGTTGTGTCTGCTTGCCTTATCTGGGTAAGCTCCTAGTTTTGGTTTTGTTTGCACCGGTCTGCTTCAACTTGAGATCTGAATTCTCTCCATATCCACAGGGGTATGCATCCTCGAGCATGAGCCACTAGTGGATTTTTCCCCCAAATTCTTAAAATTTAAGCTTTACTTTTGATAATCATTCCAAGCTTGAGGATTTTGGGCATGTTTAGGAAAACCCCTTGTTATATTTTTACTCCATTGATGCCTTTGGTTTTCTATTTTTGTGGTGACTTATCAAGCCGGTTTCCACTCACCTATGTAAGAAATTGAGCCATCGAACTTCATCCAGTAACCGGCCCCTTTTGGCCTCATGTTCGGGTCTTATGAGTCTTGCCACTCATCTAATTATCCCTTATTTTTTTCCCAAAATATTTATTCTGATGTGATTTAGGTCACATTAGTTTAAGGGTTTTATCACCATCAGCCTAATTATGGCCCCGCTTCAATGCTAACCCTATTCACTATATGCATTGGTATTTGATCATGCAGGTGTGATCTCTATCATACCTCACCAACCTTGCACGATATAAAAGGTGGTAGGTTAAGAATTGTGAGGTTTGTGATGTGTTGACACCTAGCTATGCACGAGTACGAGGCCCACCTCCCATTAACTGGTCCATCACCTAGAGTTTTTGATCAATGGTGGAGGTTGAGCTAGGAGGGATGATCTCATCCATTCCTTTCTCACCTCACATGACTTAAGTTATGATCATAAATATGTTGCGAGGTGTGCGAGGTGCTGACATTTGAGGTTTTTCAATACGGTATAAGGAAGATTTTATCATGAGGCATGAGTGATGTGGCATCTAGTAGGAACTATTTCATTGGTCCATGTGAAATGGGAAAGCCTTGTTTACTTTTCAAATATGGTGAATAGGATTCAAGTTGTTTGATGTGCCATCTCACTAAGAGATCTACAACCACTATTTAAAACTTGGGGTGTGCATATGGTAGTGGCTCTTCCTACTACCGTGAAGGCATTAATTCCATGTGATTCATAGAATGAATCAGCTAGTTCTTTGTACGTGTGATGGGTTAACTCACAACTATCATCCCCTACAATTTGCAAATCTTCAATTACATAGGGTTACTAATGGTGAAAACATTGATATGTATTGTCAATTAATGAGAATTTGTAATAATGGTTTGTGGCTTATGCTAAATCACTCGATAAATAGGCATAAGATGGATGCCATTTTCATCTTGTGTTTCCAATGCCAGTGCGTGATTAATTTTAGTATCAATGAGCATATTCACTGGTAAGCAAGAGAGGGTGATAAGTAGAAAAACATATAAGATTATGAGGCAGTATGCTAGGATCAACAAATAGTCACTCTTGAGTGACGCTACTTCTAGAAAATTAAGCAAGCAGGGTCTTGAGGAGAAGGAGGTCCCCATTGTTGGAGTATTGGCTACACCTAAGGGGTGTAGCAAGTTCTTGCAACTTTCAAAGGGTGCTACAACAACTGCTACTATTAGAGGGAAAGAACCTGAACAATGTTTCACAAGCGCTCGATGAAAGGTGAGGTATGGTTGAGGGTCATATGGATGACGACACTCACCAATTTCTATATTAGATGATGAGCCCGATAGCAACACAAAAACTGATTCAGATTATCGCCATTACCTAGATTTATTGAAGTAAAAACCTTCACCAGACTGTGAGATCCTTGTAGTTACACCTATTGCAATAAAGGCTCCTGGTGGGCATACTTTTCCTATGGCATATGTCAGCAAGGATGATGACGGGCCAGTGGAATCTCCCCTTTCTATAGCCTATACGCAGAGCGGTCATGTGTACCATGGCTCCTGTGTTGGCTTCCATCCTATGTAGTAATTTTTCTTTGGTTAGATGCTCGAATCCTAGTTGTTGGTTTACCTTTTTGGCCTTTTGTGTTGCTAGTGGTTCGACGATGAAGTTGTTGCTGTGATGTGCATTGGCATTTTATTTTGTCTACCACATGGGGAATTTTTGGTTGTAAGTGTCTCATTTTCCCTCCTTTTTGACGGTTTCATTTCCCCTGTGCTAATATGATTGTAAATGTTACTTTATGGGAAATGTTATTGAAATGATAAAAAAATGAATTTGAAGTGAATTTTGTAATGAATTTACGCTTGAGCTTGAAGCTTGTTTTTGCTCCTTATAAAAGGAAATCATGGCTTAATTGGAAGGGGTCAGAATTTTGGTCTAGTTTTGTGTCAGTTGGACAAGTCTGGTAAATATGATAGTGGGGCTAATATATGAAAAACTAGTACAGTTGAGCCAAAATTTTGGCTTTGAATACAGATGTAACTGATCTTAAATGAATATATAAAAATGACTGATATCGAAAAAAAAAAAAAATCTTATTCATGAACTCTCCTCTTGTGTTATCATTGCAAATTATGGATAATGTATCAAGGATGTGTTATTTATTGTCAAACATTAATTTGAATACATGCTTCCTATTCTTACCTTGATTCAAAGAATCAGTTAAACAGTTGGAATAGGCTCATGGTTTTGTGATCGTATGTCGATGATGTGCAAAGTAGTTGTGGACTAAGAGTAAGGAGCTCTACAATCTAATGCATTGTGTGGATAGTCCCTAATTATAAGAAACTTTATATTTTTGTATGTCTGGTTGTTATGTATGTGACTCCTAAGCCCAATTGGACAAACACTGGTCTATTCTCATTTAATATATGTTGTATTTGGTCACTAATGTGGGTCACGGTTCTGACATATTTTTGAATTACATAAATCCTATGAGAAATGTGTGAAATACTCGTACAAACCTTCAAATCATGGAGCATAGGTGGCATGAATCTTAAATCATCAACCAGTCTCTTAACAACTCATGTGTATTCACCTGTTTTATGATTTTGTTTGCAAGTGAAAGTGTTCTACAAAGCAATGATCTAAATGAATACAAAAGGAACACCCTCCTTGGTTGTGCAGGACCTAAAGTGTAGGAGATAACAACTTGGATGTGGATCTCGTTAGTTGGCCATTCACTGTGAGGGATCTTGGGTATGGGAGATGGCTACTTCCTAGGGACTCCTAGGGTGTACTCAAAAAAAAACCAACAAGCCTAGGGAGATTTTTTCAATAAAATCCTTTTTCCCCTATCCGTAGCTAGTACCAAAATGTGAAATATTGAAAACAATAGTATTAATGATCTACAGATGCTTTGGATAACATTCACAAGGAAATTCAAGAAATCATAGGTCCGTAGAAGAATTTTACTCTCGTTGACTAAGAAAATAGGGTGTCTAAAACACCTAGGGAAAAAGTTATTTATTACAACAAAAAGTTAGGTTGTGAAGTTACAAAAAGACATGTTGAAACCCTCATTTTACACTTTATCAAAGAAAAGAAGAAGGAGAGTGTTGTGCAATAGAATCTCAAAGGTGTGAAGACATTTCAAAAGCAAAACCCTAATTCATCACGTACTTCAAAAAATTTCCTTTAATTTGGTGTACGGTTGATAGAAACGAAACATGAGTATGAAAGGAAAATGGAAGAAATCAAAGGAATGATCAATCTAGATGAGTATAACAATGAAAATATTAGAGTCATAAGGAGCTTGTTGTCGCTTGATGAATTGAATGGTTGAAATAAGCTAAACACAAAAAAATGGACATTTGGAAGGAATTTCCCTATTTCGAGAACACATAAATCATTAAGTTTATTTTGAGAAGATTGAATGACGATACTCTAATTCTGGACAAACCCCACGACATTTCAGAAGAAGTAATTGGAAATTTAATTAGATTATACAAAGTTGAGGATATACCGAGAAAGAAGTCTATCTAGAATAAAGAAGTCGAAACCCTAACTAGAGTTATTGTAGATCAAAGGGGACTAATAATATCAACAATTAAAAAATTTGTGACAAGGTACATTGCACATGGAATATCCTACAAAATATTCTTCAAGAATAGAGAAGGAACTACCTTGGTAGGTGTGGTCTACATTTAACACAAAATTATACTGGAAGATCAGGATTATGACTTTTGCATATTGTTGAAAGATCAACTGATGGAGAATGTGCAATTGATGAAGATGATAAATTACCCTTTCAGGTTTGGTACCTTGGTTATATGTCTAGTAATGTACTTTCTAAATTGCTTATCGATGAACAATAATGTGATACGAAAACTGAATCAAAATCTGGGATTATTGACACCTTCTGGAAAGTAAAGGACATAATAGAATGCAAACTGGAATAGTTGATTGAAATACTAAGGAAAGGAGAGACACTAGAAGAAACCATCACTATTCCATAATCTCTTATCAATATTATCAACCGAACATCTGAAAAAAATAGCATGATCATAATCATCAAGATTGCAATAGAAGCATGGAACAAGTTTCTTTTGGAGATGAAAGAAAAGTACAAAATGATCTTTTAATTCAAGTAGCAGATGTATGTCTTCAAAGTTTTGAACCAGTTTTTGAATAAGTAAGTTTTTGTTTACACTCCACTCCATAAGGGATTACTGTAAGAATTTTTTTTGGTTTTTCATTGATTTCAAAGGGGGGGAGAGAGAAGTGAAAACTTCCTTATCAAACTTAGGGGGAGTTGTGTCAGTTATAACTTTTTGAGGTATTGAAGGATTCCAGTATGTTGGTTCCAACAATTAGTCATTTTTCACTAAGTGTTGCCATCAATGCCAAAGGGGGAGATTGTTGGCATATGAATTCTAGAGATTTTTGACATATGGATTCTAGATATTTTTGGCATCTGGTGTTGTCATTGATTTTGTAACACCCCTCCATTTTTCTTTCTGGACTGGATAGTGTGTCCTTGTTTTTCTTTGATTTATGTTTTTGGATATTCAGATACTATATCTTGTGGATGTTATTTGATCACTATTTATTGAGCGACGAACTATTTTATGTGATGTGATGTGGTTGATCTGATGTTTTATTTTACATGCTTTAATTGGTGTAATGATGAGTTGATATAACATGTGATTGCATATGAGATTATTGGATTATGATGGAAGTGTTAGTTTTGATGAGTGTATTGGTGAAGGGGATGGGTTCGCATCACTCGCTTGTGAGTGCCCTGGAATTCCGTGATTTCCTCTTACATTGTGTATTTTATGCTATTTGTATTACATGTTGTTGTTTACTTGGTTTTCAGGTTTGCAGTTACATGACATCGACTCCACCTGGTTTCACAGGTTTGAGCATGTCGATCCAATGGTTAAGTTGAACGAGAGATAGTAGCTAGGTAACTTGTGTCAAGTCTACACCCTAGCCATAGTGTGTCGTCAGTCGTGTGTGTCGAGTCATTGATTTCCTTGCTTTAATGTTGTTTAATTCTGAAGGGATTCTCCATTTGGAAATAAATATTTAGAATTATTGCATTAAATTATGTTGATGGCTATTTTATTTAAAATTGAAATTGTGGATAGAATTTTATATTTAAATTAATTAATTAAATTAAATTTATTTAATTAATTAAATTTAATCCATGGGGATGAATTTAGTTAATAAATAATTAAATTAATTAATTAATGGGATGTTAAGCAAATTAAAAGAAAGAAAAGAATTTAATTATTTTGAAATTTTATTTCAATTAGTGGGAATTAAATTAGAATTTGGAATTAAATTTTTATTTAGGAAATTAGTTTTCAATTTTTGGAATTAATTTATTATTTGGAATTATTAAATGAAATCAATATTAGATTTGGTTGTTGAAGATATTTTCAATTGTTCCAACATGTGTAAGTTTAGTTAATTAGAAGAGTTTGTTGCAAATTCATTCACGGAGATAATTTTGGAGAGGAAAAGCTTCTTCAGGTGTGAGAGCATATTTTTGGAAAAAATTACACATAGGATTGTTTGAAGAATTTTTTGGCTGTACATTGGAGAATTCTGGTGAATTTTGTTGTGGTTGTGGATTGTTTTCTTGATTGGAATCACTATACTATTGAAGAGAAGCTATGGAAGCTTTGGAGGAGGCTCAGTATCAAATTTTCATTTCCTGAAGCTTCTTGACTCAAGTTTTCTTCTTTGGTTTTCGTATTGTTCTTTGTTGCTTTCAAAATTGTAGTGATTAAAGAATTGGTTGTTAAATCTGTTTTAGAAAAGAATTTTTTATTAGAAGAAAGAAAATAAATAAATAAATTTAAAGCTTTTGTTATTCCCATGAAATTTCTTTAGGGAAATTATGAAACCTCTGTTGATTTTAGTTTATTTGAAGAAAATGCTAGGTTGTTATTAAATCAAACTTATGGGTAAAACAACACTTATATTTGTTTTAGAAAATTTCAATCACTGTAGGAAAAAATGAATTTATTTCCAAAAACCTCTCTAGAAACTGGGTAGAGAAAACTAGAGGATTTGAAAGCTTATGGGAGTAACTTAGTTTTCTTTTAAGTTTTATTGTTCTTTTATTGTTTAAGAATTCAAGAAAATGGATTAAAAGAATCAGTGTTGAAACTCTGTGAAATTTGTTGTTCTATGGAAAAAATTGCACAATTTCACCTATAGGTGAATGTTTTCACAAAATTTCCCCAATTTGTCTATTATGTGAAATCCGTTGTTATATATATATTATGTGTTCATATATATATATATATATATATATATATAATACAAATTAATGCTTTAAAATATTGGTTTTAATCTCATTCTCGTCTTCGTACAACCGACATTTTTATTTGTGTTATGGGATGTGAAATTTGTTCTTTTAAAAAGAATGTTGAAAGCGAATATTTTTATTCGCTGTATGTATTGGGGGTAGTAGTTTGGGTGGGGGTGCATTGCACACCCCACCACCCCTCATAGGGAAGTTGCAGCTACCTTATGAGGCAGCGCTCTCCACTTAGTGGAGGGAGCGTTGTCTCATATGGTAGTGCAACCCCCTATAGGCCACGCCATGGAGGGAAGGGAGGGGGGTTCGGCTACAGCTGACCCCTCCCCAAACTTTTAAAAAAGTTTTTTTTTTTATATTATATTTCCTATAACCTGCGGTCAATTCTGCCCACCTCCAAAAGAAATTCGAAATTAAATATTAAATGTAATTAATATTAAATATATATTAAATATATATACATTTATATATATAAGATGTAAAATATATATAATGTATATATGTATCTTTATATATATTTTTTATGGAATATTAATAATAGAGATTTATTCATTTTGAAAACATGGAAGGGATATTATGTAAAAGATAGTGGATATTATAAAGAAGGTATATACACAGTAAATATATGGATATATATTTAATGAATATATTGCATAAGTAGTTTCTATTGGGAGTGTATTCAATATTTATTATATTTTATAAATTGCATGTAATCTAGTTTTGAATGGAGTTTTTTAAGAGATAAGATTTTAATGCATAGTCAAATAGATATGGAAAAAGAAGAAGATATTTTTATACATTGAAGAAATTGCATGTTTTTAAATGGAAAATTGATAAAGATATAGAATTGGTTAGGTAAGTTAAAAGGATTTACATGCATGGATTTATGTTGTTTTTAAAAGTAAATTTAGGAATTGATTATATTGAAGAGGCAATTAGTTATTTTAATTTATTTATTTTCTATTAGAGCAATTATTTTATTGTAAATGGAGTATGTAAGGGATATGGATTTAGAATATCCAAAAGTAGTAATTTCCTCATGATTGCCTTAAATGTTTTATTTTCTCTCTATTTCGTAAAGGGAAGTGAGTTTGATTGTTTCAAATGTCCAATAATGGAAGAGGTAATAGGGTTAAATGATTATTTGAGTTAACCTGTTATCATGCCTTTGACTTTGTCAATGTACCTAATGAATGAGAATGGATTTAAGAAATCCAAATATTAGATTTGAATTATGACTTGAATGCTTTTTGTAGCTATGTCGTCAAGTTGAATTTTGGGATATGGGATTAAGTGTTAGTCCAAAATTGTAAGTCTTCCAGAGGATCTTAGAGGATGAGGTTTGTCGAATATTTATGTCAACCAGTTGTTTTTCCTTTGGGTAGTGCATGGTGTCTTTTCAGTAATTTACTCAGTTTCCATGAACGGGGATGTTTTGTACCTCCTGTGATAGGAGTGGACTATGGTTTTTTTTCCTCCAAGATGTTTGGAGTGAGTTCTATTATTTGTTTCCTCCTTGAGATGGAGTGGTTATGATGCCTAGGTTGTATGCACTTGTGATTACCTTGGTGATTAGTTTGTTTGTGTGTTGTCAAGTAGAAGAGTGGCTTGCATTAGGGGCCAAAGCCCAAAGAGGTAAGACACGGTAACCTTTGGAAGTAGTTTAATCAAGTGATAACTAAATTAATGTACTTAGATGATTAGGATGCATTTCACACTAATCAAGATAATTTAGCCTCACTCATAGACATAAGGGCTCGTTTAGACTTGGGATGAGTGGAAAGGCCTGAAATGGCATAGTCATCTATCTTGTCCTTACGAGAGGTATTTGATTCCACATGGGTTAGCATGAGGGTCGGGGTTCAGTTGAGGTCACCAGGATTTTTGGAGCCTATGAAGAATGTCCAGAGGAGATCTCATGACCAATTGTGCGATGACACTCTGTCTAGGACAACATTTGTTAATTTTTTTATGTGTATGGTTCTCTAAACATACTTGGTCTATTTTATGTCTAGAAACAATGTGACCTATTTTAGTGATGTGTGAGTGGTACTTGTTTAGTTCTTTGGTTGGTTGTGTCAGTATGAGTTAGCCTGTGGTTAGTGGTTGTAGATCTTTGTCCATGTTACATTGTTACTATCTCCTAGCATGGGGGGTGGGCCTTCGGGTACCACTTGGTTGGGTGGAACATGAACCATACACCATTGGGTCCCCCTTTATATTCGGTACTTGGTGGTGATACATCCAGGTGGACAGCTCACGGTTCTTGTTTTTAATTCAAGCATTGTTGTATTTCATAATTGTAATAAGTTATTTTATCCCTCTTATGTTTATGAGATGGAATTTTGTAATTGTAACACATTTGTACTTTTGTCTCATTCTGGGAATGAGTGATGTAACTATTTGATTATGTTAATGATTATAAAAATTGTTTCTTGGATGGTTATCCCTTTATGTTATGATGTATCCTTATGTTGTATGATGCTTATTACATGAAGTAATGTAGTTCTATTGTTATATAATGATGTATGTGTGGGTTTAAGTAATCCCAACCTTGTAGCCTTAGAGGTTGATGTTAATTAGTAAGTGAATGTGTATGTTAATTACACTTTATTTTTAAAAAAATTACTATGCTTTTATCGTGAATTGAAACTTCCTCTAGGGTTGTGTGGTAGGGCATTACAGATTTAGTCCACATTTCAGTATTTAGCCATACTGGGAGACTGAATGAAGAACAAGGTATTTGACTGAAGATGAATCCATTTGCATTATCAACTTATCATTTTAAGTTGTGGATCTCAGAGAAAGGTATTTTGATGTCCGTACTATCTTATCCAAGAATCATCTAGGTGCACATTCACTGGTATACGAATTAGGAGATCTGAATTATCAATTTCATGTTTAATAGTGCTAGAAGGTCAACTTGGTGGATATAGCCGTTGAAGATGTTTAAGGAGTAATTGCTTAATTTTTTTTGTGTTCGAACATGTTTATTTAGGTCCTCACTATGCTATGGCTGACTTTGGATGGTGCACATTGACAATCATTTGTCGATTCAGCCGACCGTTGAAAAGTATTTTATGTTTTATTAAAGCTAACATATGGATGATTGAATATCTTGTTGCAGATATATATAAGTGATCGGTTATATAATTTTGATATGAATGTGATATGGATGCAAAGTGTATTGGTGTATGATGCAAAAATTAGAAGGATAGTATGATTTCACTCGTGCATATAATATTTGTGATGCAAATTATAGCAGTGCAAAGTAGAAGAGCAGAATCAGACAAGAAGTCAAGAAATCGACAAATGTGCTTAACCAAAATTGTAACTAGGAATGAGTAGATGCTATTCCTCCAGTTCAATCCTTCAGATGGAATTAATTTGAATACTTTTTAAGGTAGTGATCCTTCCCATTTTGAGCAGTGATCTCTAGGCAGTGTGCCTGAATGCAAGTGCATTCCCATTTTGTAAAACTTATATTTTAGTACTCAAATTCTGGATTGACCTCCATGTTGGAAAAAAAAGAATAGACAACTGAGAGGGGGGGTGAATCAGTTGTCACATAATTTAACACTTATTTAACCTTATTAACCTTTAATCTCAAATCTAATAAATAATAGTAAAAGCATGAATCAACAACACACCAAAAGCACACATAACACCAATATTTTTGTGTGGAAACCTTGCTAGGGGAAAAACCACGGTGGAGGTTAATCCACAAGTTATACCCTGTTAAAAGTATAAGTAAAATGAATAAGGAATGCACATGCATTCGGGCACACTGCCTAAAGCTCATTGCTCAAAGAAGACCCACTCTCTTACATAAAAAAATCACATTAAATCCATTTGAAGAGGTTGAACTAAGAAATTAACGTCTTCAAAATCCTAATGATAGTTCTGGTTAGGCACAAAAACACTTCTTCACACTTCACTCAATCTTCTTCACACTCTTCTCTATAATCAAATGATCTAATATTTATTCATACATTTCGCATACACACTTCATGCTCACATGTCTCAAATGAAGAAAACAACTTCTCTTATATATCTGCTTCATGGAATTACATCAACAACTTTGTGAGCCAAAAATAAAAGAATGAATTACAAACGATCAGCCCAATTCTTGAACAAATCTCAATACGCACCAACCGAAGTTGGTCACAACATAATGAAGACCTAAAAAAACATCCTCAAACATGCCAAATATTAAAATATTGATCCACAAGGATCCGCAACATGCTACAACCATCATGTTAGCCAAGAACATGAAAACCCAAACATATAGAGAAAAAATCTTCGATCATGATCACACCAATCAATGCAAATGTGAAACAAGGACATAACACAATCTAGAAACATCAACGAAAATTGCACGAGCATATGCAACAACTCAAGTTACCAGAATTACATTCTCTTCTTATAGAAACATCAGCTACAACAATAAAATAACAACATGAACACAAAAAATCACAACTTGCACAAATCTTGATGCGCACCTTTGAAAATTCTAGAGTATAAACTAGATAGGCTTAGAAAAAAAACCTTTAAAGCACAACTCTTGAATAGAAAATTTCTGAATTTTCCACCACACTGAACTTCACAGCTTCACAGAAAGCCTTCAACATTTTTATTATAATTTTCTCAATATCCTCGACATATATAGCCTTCAAGACATCAATGCTAATAGTCTTGACATCAATGACAACCACATATCAGCAACATAGCCACAGCATCCAACACTACACTATGGTTTTTCCCCTACCAGGGTTTCCACGTAAAAATTCTTATGTTATGGTGTTTTGAATGATTGCTTTGTGTGTTTGCATCTTTCCTTTGGTTTAATGTTGAAATGGTTTAAATATCAGATTAATAAAGTTGAAGATTGCAGAACACTGATTCACCCCCCCTCTTAATGTTCCCAGATTCCAACAAAAAAGGGTTTGAGGATTTAGTTGTCATAATAGAACTACTGTAAGTACTATTTGTATATGTTCTAATAGGAGCATTCACTTTCACTTGGCCTACAATCCCTCTAACAACTAGTTCATTTTCATCCTCAAGAAATGGCTTCTCATCCACCATTTCTCTCAAAGATTCTATTCTCCTTGTCAATTGATCTCTTTGGATCATGGAAGCCATTATTTTATACTCTCTTTCCTTGCATTATTTTTTTTTCAAATCAGAAATTCTTAATGCCTCTTCTTGAAGCCATGTGATATCATTTACCACCTCTTTAGTATATTCAAGGGTAACCTCATCCTTGGACTTTTCAGGAGTATATTTGGTAAGGTTAGCCAGTTCCTTTTATGTGGGAGGGTTAGGAGTTCTATCCCTAGACTTTATTCTAGGATTGAAGTTCTACTCATTTAAAATAGAGGTAATCTCAGGATTAGCCTTTCTAGCTGATCAAATTGGATCAAATTGTTTGTCCCAAAAATTCCACCAATGGATAGGCTCTTTTGAAACTTTGATAGTGGGATCAGGCTGGCTAGCAGTGGTAGTAGGAAAAGTTGTAGAAAGGACTTGTTCCTTATCATGGTGAATTCCATACTTATGCACCTCTTCATATTGAACAATTTTATTAGAATTAGATGCTTCAAGTACTAGAGGATTAGAATACTCACTTGTTTGAGCATGTTTTTTCTTCCATGATGGCTTGGGCTTGCGAGGAAACTCCTCCTCATGTTTCCTCTTAGGATGTTTCTATGTTGCTTCTAGTTCCTCTCATTTTCTTCTCTATTGCTTCCTCTTTTTTTCTTTCCACGTTCTTACAATGAATGCTTGTGCACTAGCACAAAGACTTAGAGTCACCACCCACAACTTTATGGGAATTCCAAATATTTATGAGTATTGAATTGATTTGTAAGATTTAATGCATATAGAGACTATTGAGAAATAAATTTGACAACTCAAGGGAAATTTGACAAAGGAGAACACAATTTTCCTGAAGATTTGGCAAGCATACCTCATTTTGACAAACGATGGGATATTTCAATAGAATTATTTATAGATAAACACATATTTGCAAAATATAAGACTCTACACATTTGATCTTGAACTAGAGACTTTTCATAAGCTTGTTCCCTATTAGAGTCACTATTTTTCTAGTATTTTTAAATAACCAAGTGCATTTCACCAATTATCTGTGAATTTTCCAAATTTAATGGTAAATAACTATGAAGGATTGGCCAACGAATGAGTCAAAGATTGTCAGGCTTTCCTCCTATACTTTGGGCTCTAAAAAACCTAGGAGAGTAATCCCACAATGCATTTTATGATCCTTTGTGTCAACTAATCACATACATTGTAAATAACAGATAGCTCTACATACAAATTCTTTGACAATCTAATAAATTTAAAGATTTGGCCAATCATTTACATATTAATTGTTTCAGAATCAATACAGAACATATATTCCATTTTGGCATAAATTTTAACAAGAGTTTAAAGAGTTTAATTATTTGAATGTAATTGGTGATGAATTATCACAAAAACTTCATCAAAAACACAAAACTTTGACTAGTGCTTGAATCTAGGGTAGGGAGTGAATCTTAACACAAATATAATTGGACAGCAACTTAATACTTAGCATCATAAAAATTCTACAATAATGCATTACAATATTATCCCTTAATATCCTAAATTATAACTCCTTGACATATCTTGATACTCAAATTATATAAACTTATGGATTTATCCAAGTGATTTAATTAATTCTTTGAATTAAAACAAAGACGCAGCCATACATTCATTGGAACATAATGAATATTAACAAAATAACCCTTGATTATCTTATTAATAGCTCATATAATGAATACACCAAGAGATAAATGGCTTTGAATTTGCACCATATTTCATATTCAAATGCTAGTACTATTATCAAAAATTACAATTGCATAAAAAAAGATTTAAAAGCTAAAACAAAACCTGGACTACTCTCTTATTTTTCCTTTACAAAAGTTGTTCTCAAAATATCAATTAAGAACCCATATATTTGGCCTTGAATTCCTTCTTATAGAATGAAGGAGCACAACGAGCTTCAGGCAAGAATGTACACATTTCATGTTTTCATTTGACATTCACATTTACAAACAAAGGAAGTTATATTTGTAAAACTATGGGGAAAGTATCCATATAAGACAAAATTTGTTCATAATTTGTTGATGTAGATACCTCCCACCCTCCAAAAGGCACTTTAGTAAGTGCAGATACTCTTTCCATGAGCAACAACATTCTTTCCACATGTTCCAAGCCTTGAGGAATAAAATCATGAAATAAAGAAAGAAGAAAAATCCAAAGAATCTTCACATTTGTGATCCTTGTCATCAATTTTAAATTGGAGATAATACAATAATTTAACATTGCTATATCTAAGGCCTAATCAGTACTAGTTCCAATCCATGTATTGTATCTCCCTTACTATAATATTCACTATTGAAGACCTACAACCAAAATTTTAGCCACCACCTCACCACTAGAAAAACCTACTCATCCAGGACATCAATCTAGTTTATTTTCTAAAGCTTAAAATATTCCCTAAAAGGCCAATCAAAAGAAATAACTTGGTTAGGTTTTACCCTATATGGGGTGTACTTAATCACCACCTGGTCAGCCTCCTTGTCAAAATCCTCAAGGAAAATCCATGTATGAGTGAGCATGTCCATACTATTCTTTAACATATCCATGTCAACTCCATCGCAAATTAAGGCTACTTGAGTTGCAATCACCTTGTTTTCTTGGTCTTTCCACTCCTGTAGGGGTTTGATTTCACCATCTTCATTCAAAATTTTTGGGAGTAAACTAAAACTCCAATCATCAAACTTCTTTACCATCTCTCTAATCTTCATCTCCAATGGTTCAATCTTCCCTTGGAATTCTTGGATTCCATTCACAAACCTAAGATTAGGTTGAGTGTCAGTTGGCTTATTTGCATCATGCTTAAATCCAATATCCATAAGTCTCGAATCTTGGAACATAGAAATCTATTTTTCAATTAATGGGATAGCCACTTATTTATCCCTATCAAATTTTCTCATCGCATTTAACATGGAGGAGTAGTTTGAATGGATGTTGATTAATCTTATTTATATCCCCTTGTTCAAATGCTCAAGTACCACTATCACAATCTTCAAATTTCTCACATGAATGAGCTCATCTTGTTTCTTATACCTCTCATAAAAAACTCTAAGCTACTCAATCAACTCTTCTTCTATGAATTCTCTAGATGAGGGGGCATCTAAAGTACTTGGTTCCTCAACTGAAATTGGCACATTCCCTAAATTGTATAGCATAATTTCCATTGGAAATTTTGGAGTATAGGGGAAGCTAGAATTTTCTCTTGAGGTGATGGGGGAGCAACAAAGTCAGTTTGCATTGGTACATTGGTCTACATTTTTTGCATCTAGTCTTTCAAAAATACAATTTTTGTTTGCAATTCTACAACTTTCTATGGACCCTTGTTGTACTCAACCAACATGTCATTATAGTTGTTTCTAAATTTGTCTCTTTTTGTAGTCACAAATTCCACTATTTCCTTTGTAAACTAGGTTACATTCATGAACATAGTAGCTACCTCAATTGCAAGGGTGTCTAATACTCTCTTGATAATCAACCCTCCCCTCAAGTTTGCACCTGGATATGCAACTAGAGGCTTCTTTGTATTTGGGGCTAGGGCCCAAATTGCAAGTGTATCCCATTGTTCAATAAAAGTAGACCCCTATAGAGAAATTTTTGCTTCTTCCTCTATAGTATAAAGTGGCCTGTCATGTCTTTTTACTATATCAAAATAAATAGAAAAAGAAAGATCCCATTCTAGTAGTAAAAGGACCAATTTTTCTGACCAATTCCATTCCCTCTTGAGCAATGATGTTCTAAAATTTTTCCATTTCTTGTCTAACTTGGGTTTCAATGACTTTATCTAGCAATTGAGGGCTCAAGCTCCTTTTTTGGAAAATTTGTCAACATATTTTTCCTTTTTACCTCCATGCAAACTCCATGAAAGTAGGTGACTTAACAAATAAATCATCATCAATGAATTTATTACATACCTCTTCTCTAACATCATGTGTATTGTTCATACTAGTTAAGTCCACCTTGCTCAATATAAAACCCTTATATTATAGCACTATCTCCCTAGGGGGAGAAGGCATACCTGGCTGCATTTCCTCTTTAGTAACAATTATATCATCATCAGAGTCTTCAAGATAATCCACCAAACCACTCGATTTTATCCTTTGCTTCTTTGGAGGTGGTTTCCTTGGTGGTCATGATACTCTTGGAGGTGAGTCAAGTTCAGTAACTTGTGGAGCGTCGGGTCTTAAAGGAGACAATGGAGGAAACTCATGTGTAGGTGAAGGAACTCTTGACCCCTCTAATTGAGTAGGGGTGGTTACTATTTGCTTCTTCTTTATCGTGTCCTTCCTCCTTGTAAACACTATTATTTTCTTTGGAGGTTGGTAAGTAGTTCTTTCCTCTATCCTAGGGGCCTTCCCCTTGCCTTGTTCCTCACCTACCATAGCTTTTTTTTTTCTTGGATCATCCTTTCCTCTTTCAACTTCCCTACAACTTGCTAAAAATTTTTAATCACATATTCAACTTTCTAAATTCGATATTTGATATCCTTAAGAGCTAAATACTTTGGATCCTTTATCTACATTACCTTCTCCAATTTTTTAAATGCAATCCACTTCATTTTCCTATCATCCTATTTTGGAAATAAAAAACATTTCTAATCACATCTTCAAGAAAAGGAAAGATATGAGTGAACTTTGAAATCCTGATCCTATTCTTTAGGAAAAGTATGAAACCCTGAGGTTCATGGTTCCTTTCTCCAACCCTCTTCATTCCAAATGGTTTGAGTATGTCAAAAAATTCTCTCCACCCCCCTCAATCATGGAAAAGTTAGAAAACATAGTGTATGTATGGAAAAAGGTTCCCTTCCTCATGTTGAGTAGATGATTATCTTCCACATCTCCCAATAGCCACATTACTTCAATAAAAAAAATTCTTAATGGCACATCCCTTGGAAGTATATGGGGTGCAACACTTGTTCCATAAACCCTAATAATTTTACAACTTGGGTAGGGGATCACATCTCCCCAATTATGCTCAATTTTTAGATTTGGCCTCCTCTCTTTTGGCCTTAGGAAATCATTCGATTCTATAGGGATCCTTGGAATATTCATGATCAAATCCCTTTTTATTTTGGAGATAATTTTTTTTGCAAACACCACAAAGCTAGACTCACAATTATTTCTATCCAAGAGTGGAGTCCAAGATTGGACAAGTAAGTCAATTACATCCTTTTTTCTGACCAATTTAATGTCTTTACCAAAGAATCAAGCTCCCTTGTAAAGAAACATGTGCATGAGAAAAGAATACCACAAGAATTTTACCCAATTCTCATCATTCTTTAATACAACCAAACCATTATGTATTATTTCTTCCAATTATGATGCAAATTCATAAAGGGTATTGCATGTGGGATGTTGATTATGGGAATCCATGTACATAGAATCCATATTCATGCTTGTACCTAGATCAAATCCCAAGATCTGGCACAAGGAATAAAATGTTCTATGGAAATATACCACAACGTAATTTATAGGGAAGGTTTCCTTATCATATGGGATTATAATGAATTTTCCTTATTCCTTTGTAGTCATCAAGAAAATTGCCATACTGAGACCTTGAAAGTTGGCCTTGCTTTCTCATATTGAGCTCTTAGTGCCTTCTCATATATTTTAACCATGTCTTCACTCCATTCAGTTAGCTTGAAAAACTTAGATATTTCATCTGTGGTAATCCTTACCATCTCAATGCCATCATAAGTTCTTACAACCCTATAAATCAGGTCATAATTAGCTGCCATTTCCTTCAAAAGGTCAACATCCATGTAAATATTAGGCACAACCAATTTACCCATGTCCAATCTCCAAGGGTTACATATAGGTATACCAGAATTCCTATTTCCAAACTATTAAATGAATTTTTCCCATCCGGTGTATGACAATGTGGCATATTTGATGGTAGATTCTTTGTGAATGATTGTATCTCTTATGTTAGGGCCTTGGGGCATATGCTGACCAGTGGATTTCTCATTTGTTGATGGTTTTAATTGATCAAGGAGGTCCTTGCAAGGGGGTATTTTTTTTTCTTTTGATCCTAAGATTTTTACTAATGGGTGTGCCATGGTAATAAGATTCTTTTCAATTTAGGGTTAAGCTCATATAAAACCTAAGGCTTGCACCTAGGGCATAGGTTTGACGTAAAGAAAAAAGCAAGATTTGACAATTTTATTGTGTAATTTTAATGTCAAACCTTAAAATAAATTCAAAAGATAGGTAGTCTAAATGATATAATGATTGATTAAATAATTTCACCTTCAACAAATTTTCAAGCAATTGAAGCATAGGGTATCAATTTTTACTTACTATTTTGTAGATGCTTGGAAACCCTAATTTCTAGATGCCAAACAAGCTTGAACATGCAGCAAGAAATCCTTAATTTCTTTGAATTCTTTAATGAACTTAAATTGTGCTTTAAAACAATTTTTTATGGTGTTAAATCAATCAATGTAGTAGTTAAGCATCTTATTTACCATTACTGTTCCCTCGAATGAACTAGAATGGCTCACTTAACCTCAATTTTGAACTTCAAAATCTAGCCATTGATCTTGCAATGAGATAGCCCGATGAGTAGCTTAGATTGAGTCAAACAAGTTTGAAAATTTGATCTTAGATGACACTTTCCGCTTACCAATCAATTTATTCCATGTGGATTCATTCCATCTCGTGAGCTCCATTATCTCCATGAACTTCAAAGATGTCCACATGTCATTCACCCACTTGCTCATTGGGTTTAACCCATGCACATCTTATGGTAGTGGGCCAAGGGGGAATAGTCCAAATTGAATTTGAAACCTCTAACTTGCATGCCTTTAACCTTTAAAATAATCCACCCAACTGTTTATCCCTCCAATTAGATGGATGAACACAACTATAACATCTTACTTTTCAAATAGCCATGTGCTCAAATAAACCCTTTAATAGCTTGACAATTACGACTAATTAAAACTATATCAAAATATTTGAGAAATATTTCATCTCATTATAGTTCTCTTGATGGCTTAGATCATTCCATGTGGCACCTGCCCATTGCCTCACTTTGAGATGAAAGGTATTGGTGGGTCCCCCATGGACTAGCGGGGAAGGGCTAAGATTAACCCACAACATTCTATCATAGTCATTGATCTGATAAGGCTTGATGCTCGTTGCCTTCAAAGGATGATGGGCCCCACCTTGAAGGAGGACATGTGCCACCTGCCTGCCAACCCATTGATATTTTTTAATGAATATCATATTTTCATAGGCCAATGATGAATGGTCGAGATGTAATCAGAAGATCAAACTACTTCCATTAAAAGTTGTAGTTGCACATGCAAAAAGGTTAGACATAAAAAGAGGGACTTTGCTAAGTCGATGAGAATGGGGAACATACAGACCTAAGGTATAGACCTTAGAAAAATGAATAAATATTAAAATCCTTTAAATTTTTACACATAATGTTTCACAGTGATGAGATGACCAACAAAACTAGGAAAAGGGGCCAGTAAACTAGATGACTCTAATGACATAAGTCTAAACTAATGTGACTAGGAACCTATAACACCAAGTCAATTGGAAAATATAATAAAGGTAAAGGCTAGGTTTTTCAAATGAATGGAAGATAAGACCTAAAATATAAACCTAAAACCATAACCAGCAAACCAAATAAGATTATAGAGGGAACAAAAAAGTGGAACATGAAGAATGTTTTTGAGGGTTCCACCACCTCCAATTCTCACCAAAGCATTCAAATCTGATTTAAGTATAGAGAATAATAGGAAAGCCTCAGTAGAAATTGGGAGAAGGGATAGAGTTAGAATGCTACAAAACCCTAACACCCATAAACATAGGTAGTTGAACCATCATAGAAATCAAAGGCCAAGATTACATGATATGCCCTACAAGACTAATTGGAAAGATGGGATGCCAATCAGTAATGATAAAAATAAAAATGTGAGTAAAGACACCCTTGATCCATTAAAAAGGCATGGGGAAAATATGGTGGAGAGAACTTTGTGGTGTATACCCTGCAACCTACCTCATTCTCCTAAATATTGCATAGTGGCACAATCAATCCAGGAAGATGAAGGCTATATGACCAAGAAATAAATGGTCACACTATAAACATGTTGGAAACTAGACCTTATGGGATATATGAAGAATATTCATCTTCAGAGGAAGATGGATTTGAGTATGATGTGGATAATAAAAAGTACAATGTTCATATGGGCTAGTAAGAGGTTTTTTTTTTATGAAGAAGATGACAGTTTGGAAAGCCATCAAATTGATACTAATAGAAAAAAAATAAAACCAAATCCAATTAAGAAGACCTATTGAGAAGGAGATGAAAGCACTCACATTTTTTGTTGTGGCATAAGCCACGATAAATTATAATCTTAGAAATAGAATGGTAAACCCGGATCAAGGGACACTTGGGGGTTTGTTTGTAAAGGACTGACAAAAATATAAAAGGATTAGCTCAAAAGATCAAAAGAATGATGGAAACAAAAATCCTCAAAGGATAACTTAGATGTATGCATCAAAAGAGGCAACAAAAACTGATCATAACAAAACAAGGAATGATTCTAAGAAGCAAATAGAAGAGTAAAGGCCTACTAAGATAGAGACAGGGGAAAAAAACAATTAAAAACTACACCTCCATTTGATATTACGCAAGCATTATCTCAAATTAAGATGTCAGTACCATTGTTGGAAATGATGAAAATAGATGAATATAGAGATAGTACCTTGAAGCTAATTTTAAAAGTGTCATAAAAACATGAGGGTCAGAATAGAAATAGTGCCAAACTAGAGAAGAATGAAACATAGGTCAATAATTTCAAAGAGGAAATCATAAAGACTCCTAAAATTTAACTAGGAAATACCTTGACAAAAATCCCATCTCAAGTAGATCCATTCTAAACTACATTTTTAATAAACAATAAACATCATGCCCATGGCAGTTATGAAGGATTTGAGTTTGTGGGTTGACACCACCTATGGAAAATGTTATGCCATGTACAATAGACATGTCCCTATCATTGGTGTTATATGGGAAGTAGAGTTAAAATTTTCTTCCTATCTTAAAGCCACTTATAGAACTGATATTATTGTGGTTGACACTCCACCTTATTACGACATGTTATTATCAAGATAGTGGATTGCTACAGTTAGAGGGAATGTACAATTGTACCTATCATATGCAACTAAACCCATTAATTGGAAAGAAGTTAATTTATACAAAGAACCACGGTCAAAACAAGTAGTGGAACTCATTGATCTTAATTAGATAAACTACTTTTTTGATGTAGATTTGGGGAGTTTTAGAGTTGAGCATTCACAACCCCAAATGCAAAACAATGACCCAATTGGAAATACAACCCAAAGAGATAAATCTAGTATCTGGCATATGTAATTTGATGGTGCTTGTAGCAAGGAAGGAAATGGGGTAGGTGTGGTCTTTATTGCACCTAGTGGTAAGACAATCAAATACTCATTTTTTTAATCATTTGAATACACAAACAATATATAAAATTATAAGGCATTATTGCTAGGTCTGAATATTTCCACTAGATATGGGATCAAACTACTGACAGTATATGGAGATTTTGAGCTATTTGTCTCACAAGTTAAGGCCAAGTATGCTTCAAAAAATAAGAGACTTAAACATTACAAAAATGTTCTATGGGATACTATGGAATTATTTGACACATACTCCATTGAATGGATAGAAATATAAAAGAACCTAATGGAAGATTTTATTGCAAATATTTCCTTGAAGAGGGATGATGTTACATTAATAGACATTTTAGAGGTAGAGTTCAAAACTAGACCTTTTATTCCTGACAACATCTATAACTGGTAGGTGTTCAATGACAATGATGATTTGATAAGGTTTCTTTAGTGTATAGACCAATATGAGTCTCAACAAATATATTTTAATTCTTTTGTTAAAAAGGTTAACGGTAAAGATATGGTCTTCGGTCATGAAGTGGTATAGTTGAAAACAAACAAGATCTCAAAGGGCCTAGTAGCCCTAGAAAGAGACTTTGATGGAAATGACTAGTATCTCTTAAAGAAAGCACCAATCAACCAAAAGGATCTTGAGGAAATAAATATTGGGACTGAAATTGCCCCAAAGAAAGTATACATAGGTAAGAAGATTAGTCCAAAATTAAGGGAAATTCTCATAATCTTACTAAGAAAATACAAGCATTTATTTTCATTGTCCTATGATGACCTCAAAGCTTATAGAGAATATTTGTCCTAGAATGAGATCCCCTTGAAACGAGATGCCAAACCCTTTAGAAAAAAGTAGAGACCCAAAAACCCTATGTTAGCTCCCAAAATGTAGGAAGAGTTAATGAAACTCAAAGATGGTGGAATAGTCAAGCCTATCAGACATTCATCTTGGGTATCAAATCTAGTACTAGTGAGAAAGAAGAATAGAGATATAATAATTTATGTAGAATTCCACAATCTATATGTTTCATCACTTAAGGATAATTACCCACTCCCCAATATGGAAGAAATGTTGTAGGGAGTGATAGGATGTGAGTTTTTATCCATGATGGATGGATTCTCAAGTTATAACTAGGTCAAAGTTAAGGAATCATAACAATATAAGACTATATTTACTACACCATAGGGAACTTATGTGTATGTGAGAATTCCATTTGGCCTTACAAATATTGGTAATGCTTTCCAAAGGGCCATGGATGTATCTTTTGCAGATTTAATTAACATCATAATGGTTATTTACCAAGATGACCTAATGACATACTCAAATAATATAGAGAATCATTGCATGAATTTAGAGAAGATATTCATCAAAGCACTTGAGTATGGGATATCTTTGAATCCCAATAAGTGTAACTTTGTTGTAGCCAAAGGGAAATCACTAGGACTCATAGTTTCCAAGGAAGGAGTCAGAATTGAGCGAGAGAGAGTTGAGGCCATTGATAAGATTCCTATCCCTAAAACATTGAAGGCTATCCAATCCTTCTTTGGACAAATCAACTTTGTCAAAAGATTCATCTCCAAATTTTTTGAGATTGTAAAACCTAAATAAAAAATGCTAAACAAAGGATCATATATTGATTGGATATCTGAATCCATATGCATTTATGTCAATAAAGAGGGCCACCAAAGAACCTCCTGTGTTAAAATCTTCAAATTTCAGAAAACCATTCCAAATCTTCTCTTTTGCATCTTTCTATACTATTGTTGTTGTGATGTTGCAAAAGAATGAAGAGGGGTATGAGCAACAAATCTTATTTTTTAGTAAGTCACTTCAAGGAGATGACCTAGAATATGATGCCATGGAAAATAAATCTTATGCATTGGCAAAAAAAGTGAAAGAATTTAGGTCATACTTAGTAGGGGTGCAAGTGATTGCTTATGTACCAAACATAGAAGTCAAAGATGTCTTTTTCTAGACTAAAGTCACAAGAAGCAGGTGTAGGTGGATAAATAGAATTCAAGAATTCAACATTGATATCCAAATTACAAAACTTGTGAGAGGGGAAGGTCTGGAAAAATTGATGGTTGAATCTAATTTGGAAGCTACTCAAGTGTGTGACATTGAGGAACATGGGGATTTGATATCAAGAATTGAACACACACATTGGTATATAGATATAGCCCATTATCTCAAACATATCAAGTGTCCTAACAATATGAATGATAATCAGAAGATAAAACTTAAACTCCAAGCATCAAAGTATGTTTTTGTAAATGATGATCTATTTTGGAAAAACAAGGATGACATCCTATTGTTATGTTTAGATGAAGGACAAGAAGAACAAACCCTAAAAGTAATGAATGAAGATGTATGTGGAGGTCATTTTTCAGCTGAGACCACTACACATAAAATATTGAGAGTTGGTTACTACTAGCCCAAGATCTTTGCAGATTCTCACAAGTATGTAAGCAAGTGTGAGGCATGTCAAAAATTCTCTAGTAAATTGAAATATCAAGGAGCTTTTCCTTTAGCGCCCATGTAGATTGAAGAACCCTTTTACGAGTGGGCTATTGACTTCATAGGTGAGATAATGGATAAATAAAGTGGGGGACATATATGGATACTTGTTTCTATTGAATACTTTACCAAATGGATTGAATAAATCCCAACCAAACAAGCTACAAGTAAGGTGGTGATCAATTTCTTGCTAGAAAACATTATTACAAGTTTTGGAGTCCCTTTGAGATTAATCAAAGATAATGGGATGTTGTTTAGATTTGATGAAATAAATATTTTTTGAATCATATGGCATAGTAATCCCATATTCTTCCCCATATCACCATCAAGCTAATGGGAAAGTTGAATCTAGTAACAAGAGTGATATGAAAATAATCAAAAGGATTCTTGACAAAAACAAGAAAGCTTAGGATTCAAAATTAAATTTAGCATTATGGGTAGACATGATCATAGTAAATAAGGCTACTAGAAAATCTCCCTTTGAACTAGTGTATGGGGCTCAAGCCAGAATACCAATACATAACCTTTTTCTCATTTACAAATTCATGTTACAGAAAAAAAAGATATCCCTGAACCTATGGAAGAAAGGATGGAACAATTAGTAGAACTAGATGAGGTTTGAACTCAAGCACAAAAATAAAATGAGAAAATGGAGTAACAAATGAAGTATATGTTTGAAAAGAAAGACAAAGATAGAAAATTACAAATTGATGGCATGGTTCTTATGTGGAATGCTAGAAATAAAGACAAGGGAAGACATGGAAAGTTGAAGCCTTATGGTTGGGACCATTCGTCATCACAGATAAATGTGGGGAGGATTTGTACTATCTACAAAATATGATAGGAGAAAATCAAGAATTTATAGTGCATGGATAATTCCTAAAACACTTATTTTCCTAAAAGAAGATCAAAATCCATGCACAATAGTTTAGTTTTTTCCATAGTTTGGTATGTGTCCTAGAGGTCAATTTTGGATTCTTGAAATATCTAGTAGTGATTCATCCCCAACTAGAGCCATGGTTGGAACCTCCAAAATTTTCCTAATTTGACCACCTTATCAAACTTTGAACCCAATAGATGGAGCCTTGATCCTTGTGTTATTTATTAAAAATTTCTTACTTTCTTGAACTCACTCACTATAAAATAAAATACAATAACTCTTTTGGTATGACTAATACTCAAAAGCCAAAACAAATGATCTAAAAGGCTTTAAAGGATAGAAAATTATCCAATCTTCAAAAAAAATTATCTAAACTATTGTATCCATGATATACCACCATACTTTCACCTAAGATATATAAAAATCCATTACCGCACTCCCATGGGGGAATATTGTCAATTCTAAAGGTCCTTAATGGGCTTGCAAGGCAAAGGAAGCAATATAAACCCTTACTACAATATCATAGCAGTTAACAAGAGTATATGTGGGTTGGCGAGACATAGATGCAATATGAATGTTTATTGCTATACCACAGTAGTTAAATAAGAGTAGTGTGGGGTAGTGGTAAGGAAACACTTAACTATGAGAGTAACCTAGAGCCTTGCAGTGAGTAAACCATGACTGTGATATGGTGGTAAGCTTTCACTTAGCTACTAGAGGTAACCCGCCATCACACAATAGATTAAATAATGATGTGCAGGGTGGCGGTAAAATGTTGCTTAACTCGTAGTCCCATAATAAGATAACAAATACAATAATAAAGACATGTGATATAGTGGGATGAATAGTATGTGAATATTATGTGATCCTGCTACCCCATGATAGTCTTGACATGATAAGGTCATACTGTGGTACAATCTGGCAGGGCATTTATGTCGCATATAGTAGTAGTTACATGACTTTTCATGATTCATTCGATCTTCCAAAATCAAGAGCATATATTCGAACTTGAAATAAGAAAAGATTATGAAATATTTTGTACGAGTTAATATTGATGGTGAGATGACTGAGCTTGACTGCAAATATATTTAAAATTTGATGCCATTTTTTTTAATTATTCAAAAGAGCTTGATGTGCCAGAGATAAATGAATTTGAGGAGGAAGACTTAGCAGCTACCATATCATCGGGTAAGTGCATAGATACCATTCATATCAAGTTTATAGGTGTTTGATTTATTGAATTCTATAGATAGAAGTTTAAAATGTCCAAGTAAAATTGAATATACATAATGCCTACTCAAAAGAGTGAGTTTGCAAGTAAGAAAGAGGAACCCATAACCCCTAAAAAAAAATACCTCTGCAACAGTTCATATTAGATGTGTTACCTAATTCAACAGATAAGGGATTTAAAAAGGTATTCAAAGACATAGCTCATGGGTGTAGAGGTGCAATTATTCCTATCTTAGGGTTGGATTTGTTCTAGTGTTTTTATGATAAAAGAGATGGCAAGATTCCAGTCTCAAATCCTTGGACTTTAGATTTGGCCAAGCTAGTAGTTCCAAATGTCTTTATAGATGTTGATTTCATTAGAGCATTGGCACAACATTATCATCCTACCACCAGAATGGTGAGAATGCTAGATGCCTCACCATTAGAAGTGTTGACTAAATCAACAATTATTGAGTGTTTGATGCTGAACAAACAAGCCATCACTAAATTTGACTTTCAAATAAGTGAGGAGGACTACACTACATTGAGAAAAACCTATAAGAGTGATGAACTTCCTATGCACATGAAAATGGGTGAAAATAACAAGAGACTAACTATCTCCCCTTCTTGCAATGATTCATTTGTTGTGGAATACTTTCAAGTGTATTTTAAAATAAATTATTTTGATTTGTGTAAAGTACTTGGAATGGATGCTCAAAAAAATATGCCAATCAATCTCATGATTATGGCAATGAGAATTCAAAACCATGAGGTAAACATTGAGTATGACTTTGCTTCACTAATTGAGAAAGGGTTGTGTGTGTGTGAATATGTGGAATAAACTAATAAGATAAACAAACAAACCAATGCAACATTGTATGAAAGAAATCTAATTTAAAGATAAATAAACTCTAAACACAACAGATTCTTCAAAGATGTCCCATTGTCCTCTATCTCCAAGGATTCGTTGTAAGCTTCTTACTCTCAGATTGTGTAAGCAGTAGTTCAATAGAATGGTAACCTAGAGAATGAGATTATATGTAATATGCATTTCTATGCTAAATGATATGAGATAAAGCTATGCTAAGATATGAAACTAAAACAGATTGTGCACACTATTATACCATGATTGTTTATGTTAAAATGATAAAGCTAAAATTATATGCTATGCTCAAGAAATCTAGGATGATAAGATTGCTAAGTGCTCAATAATGCAACTATAACTCTCACGCTAGATTCGATTGGATCCTTTTCAAAGCACAAAGAGGCTGTATTTATAGACTTTTGGAGGCAAAAGCCTAGTTGGCAAAGATCAATGGTTGAAATCAACTTGGTAAGATGGACGGTGGAAGAACGAGAATTAGGAGAGAAACATGGAAGCTAGAGAGAAAGAGGGAAAATATTTCCTCCTACACAACCTCTTCCATTCAAAAATGAAGGAAAGTATCCATTTGGAATTTTTAGTTATGAGGAGTTAGTTGGTAGTTGAAGATAAATCTATAATTAAATTATTAAATTATTTAATTATGTGTGACATGAATTTAGAAGCTTCCATAATTAAATATTAAAATATTTAATTATGTGTGAGAAGTGAAAAATGTGTTTAATTAAATATTTAAAATATTTAATTATATGTGAAGTGAAGAATTAGAAATAATGAATTTAGAAGAATATTCTTATTTGAATTTAAAAATTCAAACTTAAAGTAATATGATAATTAATTTAAATAAATTATAAAATTTATTTAATTAATTAAGAGGAAGATAGAAAATGATAATAATTAAATAAACTTATTTATTCAATTAAATTAGAAGAATTAGAAAGTGAACGATATAAATAAATAATTTAATTTATTTATATGTAGATGACTTTAGAAGATTAATTAAATAACTCATATTTAATTAATTACCAGACTTGATTTAATGTGACCATTTTTAGATGTATACATTTTTCCCCTCTCTGAAGTGATGTGTTTTACGCATTGCTTCAAAGAAAAATTAAGATAACGAAATTTTTTCCCCTAACTTTGAAAAATTGATTGATGATGCCATATGCCCCCTTGAGAGATAAATCATGTGGTTTGAAGATTTTGATGATGATTTGAAGATTTTGAATGATTTGATACTATTTCATGATTTATCTCCCAAAATAGCAGTCAACGTGGTGAAAAATAAAAATAACCCTACCTTTATTACCCCCTTAAAAGGTGGAAAAAGGTAAAAGTCCTTATCATTTGAACAGTTACATTTGGGTGAAAATAGAGCTCTGAGAGACTAGAAATGAGATGGTGATCCATTACAAGCGACATAGATTCGAGCGGGTGTGACGACATCAGAGACCAACTGCATATGGACCTCCGGTAAGATTGTGAAACCAACTTTGTGAACTTTTGTTTGAATTTCACATGGTTTTTGAATTTTTTGGTTTCCGCTTTTGCTGATTTAGCGCATACAATTGCATTTTAGCGCATGTGAGCCCTCAAGTAGCACATAGGTTTGATAGAATAGTGCATAGGTCGATTTATTGCATAGGCATGATAAAGTAACAAATAGGTTATATCTCGCACATAGGATGATAGATTAGCGCATACATTTATGGCTTTAGTGCATAGATTGAATTAGCGCATAGATTTGATAGTTTAGAAAATCCATTGGATAGAGTAGTGCATACACTGAAATAGCACATTTACCCTTTGTTTTAGTGCATCCATGGATAAACTAGCACATTTGTTGTTTTGGCACATTGATTATCTATTTTAGCGCATCAATGAAATTTTGCTGATTTTGAATGTTTGAAGATCAATTTGTGATTGCTTGATGTTTGTTGCTATATTAGACAACTGATTTGATAAAATTGAGTAGCATCAAGGATAATTGATATTATTTTGATGATGATTTGATAAATTTTTTCTCATGTTGAAATGAAAAACAAATAGTAAAATGATTAATTTGATGATGTTGATTCTAATAAATTTTCTTTCTGAAAAAAAAAAAAATAGTAATGATGATGTGATGTTGTTATTGATTTGATTTTGATGATAAATTTGTCTTCATTCTTGATGAAAAACAAATAGTAATGATGAGTTGATATGTTTTTGATGTATGATTCTGATAAATTTTCTTTCATAAATGAAAAATGAATAGTAAAATTATGATTTGCTTTGCATGATATGATTTCTCATGATTGCTTGATTTTTTGATAAATTGATGTACTTTTTTGATGATGTGATCTAATTGAATTGGTATTGATATGATGTAGAGGATTATTTTAAGATCCTCTAGATTAGAGATAAATTTCCAAGGACTAGGGTGATGATTCCCAGACTATCTCAGCAAGAGATTGAAGTTATTTCTAGATGTGGTTTGCGTTCACTACTTAGGATCCCATAGTATAGGGTCAATAGAGCACTATTGATAGCTTTAGCTGAGTGGTGGCACAGTGAGCATAACACCTTCCATTTTTCCACTAGAGAGATTACAGTCATGCCTGAGGACATGTATAGGATACTAGGGATCCCAGTGGTTGGTGAGATTGTCGTCTATGACCACAAGGAGATTAGGGAGACTGATGCCTTGCGATGAGTGTTTCAGGATCCACGTATTTGTGGTTATGAGATCCCTTGGAGAGAGATGGTTGAGGGTTATGCCCCACTCCCTTCAGTAGTAGCTGGATTCATTGGTGGCTTCCCATGTCTCGATTGTCAGTTGAAGGGACTGTCTATTGGTTGGGGTAGAGTTCTAGAGGACACAATCCTACATCATACCAGATATGTATGGGGTTCCTACATGTTGGACCACCTATACCATGATTTACATTAGGTGTTATATATAGGTGGGAAAAGCATATCTTTTGGGGTCACACTCTTACAGATTTTGGTGTGGGAGCATATTTCTATCACCCACCCCTTTGCAAGGAGAGATCATCCCATCGATCGACCATATGTTTATGTATACTTAGGTCCACTTGTTCAACCCAAGATGGGAAAGTAGTACTAGCAGATATTATTAGATGATATGGATATAATGAGTTGGAGGCCATATGTCGATTGTGAGGCCTTGGAAAAGGATGATATTGAGCTGCCCTATTGTGGTATATCTAGATATTTGATCGAGAGGACCCTATTTATTATTGAGAAATTTTTGGTCATGCAAGTTCTCAGATAGTTTGGTAGGGTACAGTTTATTCTACAGGGCATGGCCCATTATGTGAGGTGGAGGGAAGACGTCACAGAGTGGGGCCCACTCATTCCCTATGAGGCAACCAGGGTATAGTTTCTTGGTTTACAAATAGAGTTTTGGGATTATCGTCCATATATTTTAGACACTCAAATGATAGAGGAGTATGTAGCGTACTTCCATACACACCTATTGCTGAGGTTGATGAGCCCTGATGAGCCTACCCCATTACTTGATGGACCAACACTACAATGTGCATGTAGACAACTGAGGAGTGAGGCACAGGCACAGGCAGAGCATACTGCTGGAGGAGGAGAGGATGTTGGTGGGGGTGATGAAAGTGATGATGATGATGATGGGGATGATGAGGATGGTGGGAGGAGACCACTGATTTTTGATTTTTAGATCAGTACTAGGCTGAGGACAATGAGGATAGTTGAGTAGCCAGTTGTAGGTCCATCACATATTACTATCAAGGCTCCATCTAGCGAGCAGTAGGGCCAAATTGATTCATTACAGTCATAGATACAGTCTCTTTAGAGCCAATTAGCACATGCCTAGGTCACTATCACACAACTATAGGCACATATGGCACAACAACCACCCCCAGACCTGCAGGTAGCTCAGTTGATTTTTGAGCGAGACAATTTGAGGCAACATTGTCAGTAGGTAGAGGGCATAGCAGAAAGGCTATTGAGATCTGTGGAGGGAACCTCTATTGGAGAGGTTGTTGCAAAGGGATTGGAGACTGCTCGGGAGGTGGAGTCTATAAGATGAGATATTATGAGGCAATGCCTCCTGAGAAGAGGATAGAATTTACACAATTAGGCACTAGATCTCGCAGTCATTCCAGGAGTGCCACCAGGAGTGTAGGTATGCTGGGTCAATGAGATACAAGCGGTACAAGTAGCAAAGATCCAACTAGAGCCACTACTTCTAGAGATAGTAGTAGCCATGGTCCCCACTCTGATGCTCCTCATTGATGAATTTTTATACACCATTTTTGTCACATTTTATCTATCTCTCTAGACATTTGATATCATTGTGCATTTGGACATTTATTTGACAAGATTATATGATATGCAACGATGATTTTAGATCCTATATGCATGTATCTTTTATTATGCTGTGATGGATGTTTATGTATGTATTTCTATTTCTATATGCCATGTTGCTTATGATTATGTCATGATGATGCATTTTTATGGATAATGATCTTTGCATGATGATGTCTATGCATATGATATGATGATGATAATGATCCATATATGAACTTTATATGGTTCATGATTGATGAATATGCAAAATATGTTATGATGGATGATGTAAATGATATGCAAATGATCTTTATGATGTTTTATGATGTATGGAAAATGTATTGATTATAGATGCAAATTTTTTGTGATGAAATGGATGTAATGGATGCATTTTACTCTTTTCCAATGTATGGTTATGTATGATGATGCAATTATGTGGATGTTTTAAAAATGATAATGAATGGAAATGAGATGAATGAGTTGAAATGATAAGTAATAAATGATAAATGAAACTTTAATGAATGATAAAATGATGTGAAAATATGATATGGATGATATGAGATGTCAAATGATAATGAGATGAAAAAAATTATATGCAAATGATAATGCAAATGAAGATGAAAATAATGATATGAAAATGATGTGAAAAGATAATGATAACAATATGAATGTGAAAATGATGATATGCAAATGATAATGAAAAAATGGTAATGCAAAATGATAATGCAAAAATGATTATGAAAATGAAATGAATGGTAACGATAATGAAAAAAATAACATGAAAATGATATCGAAAATGATATGAAAATGATGTGAAAATGATAATGAAAATGATAATGATATGAAATGTTGATATGAATATGAAAATGATAATGATATCCACCAATGTCAAGTGTACTCAATCTTTGCTTCAAAAGATATATTATCTTTGTCAACCTTTAAAAATCTATTATACAAATGCAAAATGAATGCAATCTATATGAATCATGAAAACCTAACTATGCAAAATGAGCTACACAGTGTTGTCATTCTGTGAACCAACTTTATGCTTATTTATCATCATTGAGCTTTTTGAAATGTTGGAAGTTAGTACAAGCATCACAGGGTAGATCCACCCTAATAATGTCCTGAGTACAACTTTCATGATGTTTGATATAGCAAGTTAATACAAGCATTGAGGTATAATTGAACCAAGATGACCTATCATTTCTTGCATAAACAGATAGAAGTTAATCCTTTTCCAATGCAAATTTTGAAATGTCATCAATGATACTTTTGTAAACCATGTCTTGTGAGAAATTTGCACAGTAATAATGATTAACTTATAGACAAAAAACAACGAAAAATCATACTCCTTCCTTGCAACTCTAGTTCAGTACATCATTGAGCCACTCCAGAGATATGGTATCATCAAATTTCAAAACAACAGTTCAACTTATGCTTTAAGTGTTCTAATCATTTTATTCAGATTAAGATCATCTAGTTTGTTTCAATTTTATTCTATGAAATGTCTTATAGCTGTTTTGACCATGCTTGATTGGATATTTGATGTTGATCTGATATTCAGATATTTGATGCATGTTGCCATTTTACTGCTTTAAAAGGCTCAAAATTTTATTGCCCCCAGCGAGCTGGACTTTGACTCCCGATTGGACATAACCTATTGCTAGAAATATAAACAACGATCATCAAGCCATAATGAAATACTTGTCGTCTCCAGGAAATGTTGTGCTCATGATGCAGATATGATGGCAAGGGATGGATTTGATGCTGATAAAAATGGCTATGTACAAACAATGCAGTACACAACTAAATAGATGGAAGAGCCAACTAAATCACAAATAATGCTTGTTTTCTAGGTTTTCACCATTTATTTTTATTGCACTTCTTCAGATTTTGTGATTTTTTTGTTGTTACCAAGATGCCTGTTGTCAGGTTTTCATCAAGGCAACAATTTTTTTGATTTTTTTTTTAGGACATTTTTAGATTTTTATGGATTTTTTCATATGACCTTTTATATTGTTTTTGTATTTTTCTAGGACTTTTTATGCTATTTTCTATATTTTCTAAACATAGAACTTCTTTAAATTGATGTTGATTGGATATTTGAATAGGTCCCATTCTAGTGTAGATAACTTATACTCTCCCGAACCATATGTTGCAATGATGATGAATGGACCCAACCAATTGGTCTCAAAATTTCCCTTCTTCTCCTGATCTTGTTGGTTGCGGGGATTTTCATTCAATACCAAGTCACCCACTTGAAATATTCATGGTCTGACTTTGTGATTGTAGATTCGGGACATGACTTGTTGATAACCCTTCAAGTGATTGGCTACACTTTTTCGTCTCTCATCAAGTAGCTCTAATTCTTGCAGTCTGGAAACTATAATCCTCATCAGTTATGAGTCCCTTCACTGAGACTCGAAGTGAGGGAATTTCAACTTCTAGTGGAAAGATTTATTTTTCTCCATAAACCAAGGCATATGGGGTGGCCCCTATCGCCGTGTGAATGCTGGTTCTTTAGGCTCATAAGGTTGGATTCAACTAGACATTCCAATCATGATCGACATCATTCACTCTTTTTCGGGATCTTCAGGATTGTTTTATTTGAATCTTCTACTTGGCCATTTCCCTATGGATAATAAGGTGTAGAGAACCTATGTTGGCTATGAAATGTTTCACAAATTTCGTCAACATCCTGATTCTTAAAAGATCTTCCATCATCCATGATAATGGAGCTAGGAATGCCATACTGACATATGATATAATTCAAGATGAAGGATGAAATTTTCTTGTCAATTACTCTTGTCAATGGAGCAACTTCAATCCACTTGGTAAAATATTCAGTGGTCGTGATTATAAACTTATATCTATTTGATGAAGGGTGGATTTTTCCAACCAGATCTAGTCCCCACTGAGAAAAATTCCATGTGGTAGTGAAGGGTTGCATCTCTTGAGCAAGAGTGTGAATGAGGTTTCCATGTATCTGAAATTTTGGACATTTCTTTACAAAGGTGAAGGATTCCTTTTCCATGGTTGGCCAATAGTAACCCATTCTAACAAGTTTCTTAGCTAAGGTTAATCCACTTGAATGAGTCCCACAAATACCACCATGAAACTCTCACAAGGCCTTTTCAGATTCATCACGTTCAAGACATATAAGGAGGTTACCATCAAGAACACGTTAGTATAGGGTGTCAGTGATTAAGGTATAGTAAGATGATTGGCATATGAAATTCCTTTTCTAATTCTGGGATAAATCTAGGGGTAAGATAGTATATTTTAGATAGGTATAGATTTTTTCATATAAAGGGGAATCAGAACCAACTAGGTGATAGATGATTTGGGTCTTAGGACTGTCATAGGTAGGGGAAAATAGTTGTTCCATCAAGAATTCATACCGAGCTTGATTTTCTGACAATCGTAATAACGAAGCAATTGTAGCCATGGCATCTGCAGCTTTTTTATCGATCTACAAAATTTGAGTGAGCTTGATCCTAGCAAAATAGTTCTTGAAATCATCCACCATGTTTTTATAAGGCATTAACCTGTCATCCTTAGTCTAATAATCATTATTGATTTGGTTAATGACAAGTTGTGAATCACCATAAATTTGTAGCTCTGTGATCTTCCAGTCCAATTCTATTCTCATTCTAATAAGCAGTGCTTCATATTCGACTATTTTATTGGTGCAAGGAAACATCAAATGATAAGACTTTGGAATGGTATGTCCCTGAGGTTTGAAAAAAAAAATTCCTGCCCCCGAGCCATGTTGTGTATAGGACCCATCAAAATAAAGTGTCCATGACTGCTTGGTCATTGTCGTGAAAACATCTGCATTAGGAAATTCGATATGCATTGGATGATCTATTTGTAAAGGTGCCTCAACCAACTAATCTTCTATGACCTGCCCTTTTATTTCCTTTTGATCTACATAGTGAATGTCAAACTCACTTAGGATCATTACCTATTTAGCTAACCTTCCAGTTAAGGTAGCTTTGCTTAAAAGATACTTTAATGGATCAATTTTGGCTACAAGTTTCACTGTATGAGCTAACATATAGTGCCACAACTTCTGGGGAGCAAACACTATTGCTAAAAAAGCCTTTTCAATGAAATTTTAGTTGAGCTCATTGCTTTTTAATGTCCCGTTGATGTAGTAGACAAATCGCTCTTTTCTTGTTTTGTCCTCTTGTGCCAATAATGCCCCCACAGATACTTTTGTGGCCAAAATGTACAATATGAATGGTTCTCCTTGTATTGGTATAACTAAAACTGGTGGACTCATTAGATACTGCTTGATCTAATTGAATGTTGCTTCATATTTTTCTTCCCATTTAAACAAAACATTTTTATGCAAGAGATGCATGAAAGGAAAACTCTTGTTTGCTAGTTGTGTGATGAACCTCCTGATGGATTGGAGTCATCCTTGCAATGACCAAAGTTGGCTGATATTCCTTGGTGGTGGCATATCCATTATGGATTTGACCTTCATTAGATCTACCTCTATTCCTTTTTCTAAAATAATATAGCTTAAGATTTTTCCAGATTTAACCCCAAAGACACACTTCTTAGGATTGAGTATGACCTTAAATTTTTCCATTCTAAAGAAGATTTTAGATAAGATATCTAGATTTCCCTCACTTGTGTATGATTTTTCTAAGAGATCATCTACATAATCTTCCATGAAAGTGTGCATCATGTCATGAAAAATTATAGTCATTGCTCATTGATAGGTTGCTCCTGCATTTTTTAGTCCGAACGACATTACATTCCAACAATATGTACCCCAAAGACATGTGAAAGTGGTCTTATCTTGATCCTTAGGTGTGATCTTGATTTTATTATACCCATAAAATCCATCCATCAGTGAATACATGGAGTGCTCAACTGTTAGGTCCATAATCGTGTCAATGTTACGCAAAGGAAAATCATCTTTTGGACACACTTTATTTAGATCCCAAAAATCTGTATAGATTTTGATTCACCCATCTAGTTTTGACATTGGTGCAATGTTAGAAATCCATTCTGCATAGTCGATGGACCGAATGAACCCTACATCCAATAGTTTCTTCAATTCTTCTTTGACTAGCAACGCGATATGCGGATACATCTTTCCAAGCTTTTGTTTCATAGGTTTTTCCCCTGGTATTATAGAAAAATGATGCATGATAAGATTTGGATCTAGTCCAGGCATATCTGCATATGACCAAGCAAAATTGATTTGATTATCCTTTAGGAATTCTATAAATTTTGGAATTTCTTCCTTTGTCAATGATGCAGCAAGTTGCAGGATCTTCTGCTATTCTATAGTACCTATATTGATTTCTTTTGTTGGTTCTATCAAAATAGAATATCTCTCCTGATAGTGTTCAAGGAGAGTGTCAAGTTTCTCATCTTTCAATGCCTTTGAAAGGTTTTCACCGTCAGATACACTCTTTATTTTTTCTTTTTCATGATCTAACACTACCTTTTTTCGATTTTCACCATTAGATCTATCTTTTATATTGTTAATTTTGTAGCTAGGAAAATTGGCACTCTCCTGATTGAGATTTTGATCATGAGTTTCATTCATGAAACCTATTTTCAATCTGGAAGAACAAAGAAAATTTATAATGGTTTTGTCATCTAGGAATAGTGGGATATCAATTGGTTTAGTTTGATCCCAATTAATAAGCTCAGGATGGACTAAAGGCAAGGGATCATCTGGTTGGGTGAGGTCAAGGGCAAATAAATTCATGACACAATTATAATTCTTTCTATGGGGAAGATCTATGATGGTATCCTCCTATTGATTATTTGTCTCACTTTAAATTGAATCATCATCACTCGAGTAATGGTTGTCTTGAAGTACATAGTCAAGTGGAGGCATTGAACTTTCTCCTTGAGTGAGCATGGGTGTATATTTTTGTATAGCATCCACCTATTTATCTCTCTAGAATTCATCATTATAAATGGTGTCCCATTCATACTCATTTGAATCAGTGTTAGAGTTCTCCTACAATCTAAGAATTGTCTCAGCTATCTCTTCATGGGATTTCTTTTGGGCTACTTCTTTTTCATATTCACCATATCCAAGTCTGGTTTTATCTTTTGGATCCATTGCCTTTGGTTGAATGGTTTCAACAATTCCTTCTTTTATTTTGCCTATGGGATCAGTCCCTTCATAACCCATTCTTTGCATTATTCTATAGCCTTTCCCATATTGCTCAATAGGCAATTTGATATGTTGAACAAATTCATCCTCATCTTTATATAGCCAATTGAGAATAGCTCTATCTTTGACTTAATTTTCTTGAGTGTTAGCCTTGATGAATTTCCCATCAAACATGGTGATGGGGACTAAAGCTTGTGTTCCTAATGAGGAAGCTACTACAACTTGTTGTGTTAATATTGTAGGCTAACCATGTGACCTTGGAGAGACAAGTAGGTTAGAGGGATAAAGTGAATATTCTCCCACTCCATTGTCCTTCAATTGAAATTTTGTGCCGAATATTTTTATTAACTCCCTTGTTTGATCATTGTGTTTTGAAGAAGAAACAACAAGAGTCTCTCTATTATGCAAGACAAAAGTGTCTTGGGTTTCTCTAAGGTTAGAACAAATCTGATTTTTGTTATGATCCTTCGGTATGGTTATTTCTTGTTCATCATATGGAAATTTTAGACATTGATGGTACGTTGATAGTACTTCTTGTATCTCATGGATCCACGAATGACCCAAAAGTATGTTATAAGATAATTCTTAATCCACAACCTGGAGAAAAGTGTTCTTTACAATAGGTCCCACTCTGATAGGTAGCATGATGAGGCCCTTAGAATATCATTCCTCATCATCATATGCTTTGATTGTTATTTTTCTCCTTGGATCAATAGACTCTTCAAAATACCCTAAGGCAAGAACCAATTTTAAAGTTCAAATATTTAGACTAGCTCCCCCATCTATTAAGACATGACTAATTCAGGTTTTATGAACCATGACTTCTAGATAAAGTGATGAGTTATGGGGATGAGTCATGGAGGCGTGATCTTTCTCAGAAAAGGATAGGCATGTGGGTGAGGACAAGTGTCCCACCATGGCTTAAAATTGGTCAATATCCAAATCAGGGGATACAATTGTGTCAATGAGAGCCTTCTCCAAAATGTTCCTATGTGCTGGAGATATCTTAAGAAGCTCCAAGATAGAAATTTGAGCCGATGTTTTCTATAATTGATCGACTAAATTGTACTGCCTTGGAGGGGGGACAATTAATTTGGATGAGCTTCCTTTTATGAAAATTTTAGCCTATCCCTCATTGTTGCATTAACTTCCTGATACTCCTGCTTTCCTTTGACTTTGATGAAATTAACTTGCTGGTCATTCGTGTCGATATGATTGATTGTCGTGTCATAGACATAATTTATATTTTTTCCTTTGTCACCTGAAGATTCCCCTTTTTGATAATTGGGAGGAGGGTTCTCAAATGCCTGATGATCTTTGTTGGCATGATATCCCTTGATAGTTATGGTGCGATTGTTGATCAAATCTTGGACCAAATTTTTCAAACCTTGGCAATTATTCATCCTATGACCTTTGCATCTATGGTAATCACAATAATACGAGTCATTCCACAATGGTGGTTTGACTCATGGCTCATAATCTCTCTATGATGGCAACGTGATGGCATTTTGATCTAAAAGCTCTTTGAGAATTGATTCAAGAGACTGGCCCAGGGGAGTAAAAATTCATCGATTTGAGAAAAATTGTGATTTTGGTGGATTTGAATTTTGATTGCTACCGAGATTATTATTGAAATTACCCTAATTATTGGCCATATTTCCTTTTTTGGCATTGCTTCCCTAATTGAAATTGTTATTTCCTTGGTAAGTTGAATTTCCAAGATTATTGTTGCTACACTGAATACCTAAGAGATTGAGAATGGTTGGATTTACTTTCACATTGTTGGCATATACCACACCATCATTTACAACATTCTTATTTCTAGTCCAAAATCTTGATTTATCATTCTTGTTGTTGTTATGATTATACAAATTTGGACTATCTCTGTCAAGCTTTAGTAATCCCCTCTTGACTAAGGCTCCTTCAATAGTGATTGCATTTTCAATCAACTTCTCAAATGATGGAGGGAAATGAAGTTTGAGCCAATAACTAATTTCTTGATTAAGACTATCAATAAATATTTCCATCTTTTCCTTTTCAGGAACTAGATGAGAATATCTTGCAAATAACCTTCTCCATCTTTGCATGAATGTGATGAAGGGTTCTCCAGTCTTTTGCTTTGCTTTGCACAAATAAAGCATGATTATTTGATGTTGTATGTTGTAGGATTATTGTGATATGAATTTTTTGATTAACTCCTCAAACGTTTTGATGGGGGGAGTGATTTTAGAAAGCCACTCCATGGATTGCCCACCTAAACTTCATGGGAACAATTTCATTAGGTATGTATCCTCGTGAGAAAACTCCAAGCTCATATTATGAAACTCCCTCACATGATCAATAGCATCCATTTTCCCATTGTATCTGTCAGATTTTGGAATTTCACAATGTTTTGGAAAAGGAATCGTGTTGAGATTTGTATCGAATGGATATAGACAAATATCTTCTAAAACATATTTCTTGGTTGTGCCCCCTTGTATTTATTTAATTTGTCCTTCTAGTTCTCTTATTTGTTGGGTAAGAGCACTAAGATCATTTAAGGGGGTTTCAAATCTTTGAGGATCTTCTCTAATTTTCTCCATATTAGAATCAGTGGATAATTTAGCTTCTTGGTTTTCTAATAAAAGAAAGTATCTTTCTTTATTCCACTCTAAGATCTTATCCAAGAGAGTGTGGAACTGTGGATCCTATTTAGCTTCTTGAAGCAATTCCTCAGTTATTTCATTATCATTTGAATTATTCCCAATACAAAACCTATGAAAATTATTTTCTCTATCATCTATGTTGCCAAATGGATTTTCCCTTTCATCTTCTTCTTGGTGTTTTCAGGATCTTGTGACAACAGGCATATGCTTGTACCAAATTTTTACTAACTTTGATCACAAATGGGAGGGTGCAATTTGTTGGATGCCTTAATCCAAATAGAATGATGGATTCTATTGATATGACTAAGGAATTTCTAGTTTATAGCTTGTGATTCCCTAGATTGAAGGATGATCCTATTATGGGAATTAAACTAAAAATAGAAAAATAATGTGATGATGCACTTTGCGATGTTTTGATCTTAGTTTGAGAAAATAAGGATTTTACAAAAGCCTAATGTTTCCAAGCTCTCTATTTCAACACTTGATTGGGATGGTTGGAATATTGAATTTTAGGTTGTGGGATGAAAGAGGGATGAATGGGCTGACTATGATTATACCTCTATGAAAGAGATCTTCGTTGAAAGAAAGCTTGTGAAGATAAAGGCTCTAAAGGAAAATCATCAGTAAATACCCTAGCAAAGTCATGATATCTATGAATGAAATTTTGATGCTCAAAAAAAACTTTCTGATTTTGATATAAAAAGTGTCTCCTTTTCAAAATCTTCTTGTAGCTAAGGGAGCTTTTTGGTTTATTGATCCTTTTCTCAAGCGATTTCTTAGCAAATGTTGTAGATTTCTAGACCCTGAGTATAGAAAAGACTAGAATTAGTGGCAGATTGTGTCAAAAGATTATTTTGACTCAAAAAATAGATGTGCTACTCTATGCAAGGGATGTGCTAAACTATTCGATGAATGTGCTAAAAGATCAAATCAATGCACTAGACTATTGCATGGATGCACTAAAACAAAACATAGATGTGCTAGAACAAATCATAAATGTGCTAGAATAGAGCATGGATACAATAGAACAGAGCATAGATGCGCTAAAAGATCAAGTCAATGCACTGAAATAGACATGTTTTTGAAAGTTTACTGAATTGGATGATCTTATCTGAATTGATTTGTGAAAAACATGACAAGTAGTAGGAAGATAGTTGTTTTTAAAGCCCTAAAATCTAAACAATAAGTGTATGTTCTCTAAAATTTCCATGGGTATTTGAATAAAACAAAAACTTCAAGCAGACTCACTCTTAATGGTTAAAAAGTTCATCATAATCATCACAACCCACATCTTATAATTGTGTCGACTCACACAGCCATTTCACCCCCTAAAGGGTGCCTGTATTTTGGTCTTTTCTAGGTGTGTACTCAAAGTTATATTTCTTGATCCCTTGAGCAAACGGTCCTTGGAAATTATATGGTGAGTGTCATGGGAGCAGATTCTTCCCTCCCCTTGCACTGTGAGTATTATAATGTTTGGCTACTGACTCGGTTAGCTTCTACACTAAGGTTCATAGTAAGGGTTTCCATTCAATGCAGAAAATGATATACTCCCTCAAGAGACCTCCCAACCTTTAGAAAAAAGTCTTTATGGATGGTTATCTTGCACACTACTATCGAGTGAATTTTTATCAACAACTTGCTTTTGATTATAGTGGGTTGGAATCCTTGGCTTTAGGGGTTCCCACTTAGGTCATTCCCCTTGGGTGAGTACTTTTTCCCACAAGAGAAAGCTTACTAAAGGTTTGTAACAAAGCATAAAGTACATGAGATGTAAAGATGAATTTGGTATTTTGATCACCCAGTTAAGGGGAGAGCATAGGTCTATCATCTGACAATCACAACGAACAATCTTATTCAATTTTAATCCCAAATGAAAATTTGCTAAACTAGTTGAAGATGTTGCTTCAAAAATGACATGGGATTCATTTTATCCAAGATATATCAATTCTTTGGTGACTACCCTAGGATTGGTTTATTTTAAATATGAATGACTACCCTGGGATTGCTTCATTTTAACCTTATGTAGACAGTATTAATCTCTATCCGTAGATGCATCAGAATCAAGATTAAGAATTTACAGTCTCTTGCATGGGCTAAAAAGAACACATAAATGCGCTAAAACAAAGCATATATGTGCTAAAACAAACACATGGATGTGCTAAACAAAGTGGTTATGCACCAAAAGAACACAAATATGCACTAAAATAGAGCATACATGCTCTAAAATAGGCTCGCATGCCCTAAAATTTTTAATGGATGCGCTAAAATGGGTCTTGTATGTGCTAAACCACGAGTTCAGTTTGTAACTTTCCAAAAAACCTGTAATAAAATATTAAAAATAGGGCAAGGGCCCCATGGTGGGCACCAAAAATGTGTGTGTGAATATGTGGAATAAACTAATATGATAAACAAATACACTAATGCGACATTGTATCAAATAAATCTAATTTAAAGATAAATAAACTCTAAACACAACAGATTCTTCAAAGATGTCCCATTGTCCTCTATCTCCAAGGATTCATTGTAAGCTACTTGCTCTCAGATTGTGTAAGCAGTAGATCAATAGAATGATAACCTAGAGAATCAAATTATATGTAATATGCATTTCTATGCTAAATGATATGAGATAGAGCTATGCTAAGATATGAAACTAAAACAGATTGTGCACACTATTCTACCATGATTGTTTATGTTAAAATGATAAAGCTAAAATGATATGCTATGCTCAAGAAATCTAGGATGATAAGATTGCTAAGTGCTCAATAATGCAACTATAATGCTCATGCTAGATTCGATTGGATCCTTTTCAAAGAACAAGGAGGCTATATTTATAGACTTTTGGAGGCAAAAGCATAGTTGGCAAAGATTGACGGTTGATATCAAGCTTGGTAAGATGAATAGTGGAAGATTGAGAAGTTGGAGAGAAAGATGGAAGCTAGAGAGAAAGAGGGAAAAAATTTCCTCCTACACAACCTCTTCTATTCAAAAATGAAGGAAAGTAGCCATTTGGCATTTTTAGTTATGAGGAGTTAGTTGGTAGTTGAATATAAATCCATAATTAAATTATTTAATTATTTAATTATATGTGACATGAATTTAGAAGCTTCCATAATTAAATATTAGAATATTTAATTATGTGTGAGAAGTGAAAAAGGTGTTTAATTAAATATTTAAAATATTTAATTATATGTGAAGTGAAGAATTAGAAATAATGAATTTAGAAGAATATTCTTATTTGAATTTGAAAATTCAAACTTAAAGTAATACGATAATTAATTTAAATAAATTATAAAATTTATTTAATTAATTGAGAGGAAGATAGAAAATGGTAATAATTAAATAAACTTATTTATTTAATTAAATTAGAAGAATTAGAAAGTGAACAATATAAACAAATAATTTAATTTATTTATATGTAGATGACTTTAGAAGATTAATTAAATAACTCATATTTAATTAATTTCCAAACTTGATTTAATGTGAACATTTTCAGATCTATATAGGTTGCATGTGGGGTTCTTACAAGTAAGAGAAAAAATAGGGCCCCCATTACTTTTAGGAGCTACTCCCTATTGTGTCACTTGATCTTGTATCAAAAAAGAGACAAATGGATGAAAATAATGAGCCTAGGGATTATTGATAAATAAGGAAATAGGTTGTTCATGTAGCACTGGTGTTACATCTAGGATAACAGGTGTAGGAAAGGTGATTATGAAACCTTTTGTGATGATTTTATAGTAAGAGATATGGCTACTCTGGTTCATGTATCACCAAGATTACATCTGAAAATTAGAGAATTGCTAAGACCTTTAACACTTAAACCAGAGCAAGGACAAACACATAACTTTGGTGATTGGTTTTTTCTACGTAACCATACTATGATAAGAGTCTATGGATGTTCTCAATCTCCACACATTTTACCCAAGTTTTTTTCTCTCTTAATTTCATTTTTAGAGTTTATATGGAAAATAGTATGGATGGAAAAGGAAGTCATGACAGAAGAAAGAAACATTATTTCCTGACCTAACTATGTTTAGAGAGTTTTCCATTAGATCTGATAACCTTGAGGAATTTCAAGGTTATTTAAAGGGTAGGTATTCTTTGAAGTTTAGAAGGGAAAGCGTCTTTGACCCAAAAGGTCATATAAATTTTGTAAAATAGATAATTCTCACAAAAGTTGGGATTACACATGAAGTTGACTATGAAGAGGATGTGATAAGAAATTTCCTCACACCTCAAGAAGTGTTCTAGAGGAAAAATAAATGGGATATTCAAATGAGATTGGAAGAAGATAAAAAGAAGAAGGATATTAAATTTCTAGGATTCTATGTAGAAGAAGTGGATCCTCTTAAGAGGATGGATTTTATTAAAAATTTTGAATGATAATATGATGAGACAATAAAGAATCTAAAGGGTAATCCCTAAAACCTACCAAGTTTCCCATTAAGAAGCTAGGTGGAGCTATGACTTCAAAACCCCTTCTAGATACTACTTTAGTGCAATGTGTTTTATTAGACTCACCTTCAGAGAAATCAAAACCCAAGAGGTAGAAGGTACATGAATCAACTCCCCTTGTGTCATATAAAATGAGTGAAGAGGTGGGGGGTACAAAGGAAGTGGCCAATGTGTTAAGAAATTTAAAAGATGATATTGAATTTGATCAACCACTCCCCGAGCTTGAAACTGAAGCTCACAGACTTGAAGAAAGAATGGATGTGCATGCACATGGTGAACAAGAAATGCATGAGGATGAAAGAGTGGTTGTTTCTCTTACATTTATGGAAGATGATGAATTCATCATAAGTCTTGAGTTCAAGGACTTTTGGATTAAGATGAAAATGAAGGAATTTGAAGAGAGACTTCAGATAAACAAGATGGGTACTAAAGAATTGCAACATGATCAAATTGTTACCCAAAATTTTAATGAGGTCAGAATTAATGAAATAAATATCAATCCGTAGGAGGCTAGATAGATTATTTTAGAAATTAACATATTACACTAGTACATAAACAATAATATATTATTGAAAAAACTACTAAAACCTACTTATAAATGACTAAGCATGGTCACGTGAACATTAGTAGTTTATTGCTAGAAGTTTATAATATGACCAGATTGATGACTAAACCATTTTTAGTCATTTATTGGTTTTTTTTATTGATTGATTTGGTAGTATATTTAGTTGTTGATTTAGTCATTGTTTGCTATAATCTAGTCACCTATTTAGTCATTGATTGTTGTTAATTGGTCACTTATTTGTTCATTTTTATTCACTAATTTTTGTCCATTGGTAGTGTATTTAGTCATTAGTTCTAATCATCATTTTGATCAATTCAGTAATATATTTAGTCATTTTTATCCATTGATTTTACTGGTCATATATTTAGTCATATTTATTCATTGTTCACTGATTTATGTCAATTGGTAGTATATTAGTCAATTTAATTATTAATTGATGTCAATTAATAGTACATTAGTCATTTTAATTGACTAATATTTGAGGATTTAAGCATAAAACATTGAAATACACATCAATCATCAATTGCACACAATAAGACAACCATTGAGAAGGAAAAATCACTAAACTTTATTAAAAGAAAGCTATTCTTATAGCTTGCACATTTCTGAAATATCTATCTTGCTTGAAAAATGCTTAGAAATAGAGTATTACAGTTTTTATTTTTAGTCACAAGACTGAAAATATGAGTTACAATGCAGAAAAATGACAAGAAAGATACTTCTCCAAAAAAATTCTCTAATAATGGAAACACATGCCCATTTCATCTCTTAAAAATTCTACAACATGGGAAATCTTCTTGGAGAAAGTTTTAACATGTAGAATCCAAGAAGGAGAGTGTTGATCATGTCCCATATATAAAGTTCTCTCCTTCAATGCAATCAACAATAACCCTAGAATATTTCCTCCTTTATATGCAACGTGCCATCTAATATGAGCAATAGGTTGCTTCCTTTTCTACCATGAATGAAGTTGTGCCTCAATACAGCCAAAAAAATTACTATTAGTCTCAATTCAAAAAGAATAAAAGTGCATTGTATATTGCAAGTTTACAAAAGTAAGTCCAAACACAGCAAAAAGATAAATCAGTTAAAAAATTATAGGAGACAGATCATATCGACAAACATGGGAGAGCTATGAAAAATTGGAGAAATTGGCTTGGAAAATGAAGGTAGCGGGGTATTTCTAGATTCAAGACTTTTACTTAATGTTTTGGAATAGAAGAAAAAAGAATCATTTATCTGCTACCATAGTGAAAAGTTAGAAATTGCATTTGTTTTGTTAAACATGGCCCCTAGTATAACTATTATAGTTGTTAAGAACCTTCAAAGTGTGATTGATAGATCCTAGCAAACAGTTAAAACAAAGGAGACCAAAGAAATACATTTGATGTCAAAATTCAAACAATTAAAACTTAACATATAGTGACTACAAAAACTTTCAAGAACCAAATTATTCCATGTTCTCTAAAATAGTCACAACAATTCATTTTCAACCTCGCCACAATCATTGACAAACAACCATTAGTAAATTTAGAATAAAATAAAAAAAGTATTGAAAGAAAACATATAGTACAATTTCAATTTTAAAAAATCACAACAAATACCATTGCCCCACAAAAAGCACAAAAGAACAAAAAACCAAACTAGTTGTTAATAAATAAAAAGAGATGGCTAGAGAAAATCTAGAATTTCCTATAGCAATCTCTCTAGAGGGTAGCTTCAAAATTGACTGAATAGGAGCCTGATGAGCCTACTAGGATTCCACAACTTGCCCATTCCTCCACCTCCTCACAATGCTGAAAGATTTGAATCCACAATCACTTATTTATTCTGTAGGAATTTACATAACTATATAATAATACCAAAGGTAAGGATCAAAATAATTTCTGATTTCTCAAATTACCATGGTAGTAGATGTTGAAAAAGGATAGAAATCCAAATAGAAAATATTGTATAGGCAGATGAAGCATATTTAATAATACTGCCATATGACTTGTCTTGAACTAAAGATATTGACATTCAACTCAAGAGAACTACCCAATGCAATATTTTGCACCAAGAAGTGTGTTGTGGTCCTGAACAACCATTTGTTATGTTTCTTAATGCAATAAATTTTAAAACATAGCCACTTTGGTAGAAATTTCCTACTATTGCAAAGTGTTTCATCACTATTTGTACACCACTTTCTGGTCATTTATTAAATTTTTATAGTTGTGTTTGATATTTTATGGTGTTGAACTTTGAACCATTAGCAATATGGATGAGTTGTGAATCTTTACATATGGATGAATGATGAATCTTTACAAAACTTATAATTAGTTAGGTGTTTCTACACAAAAATCCCCACATCCTTGTTTCTAGCACATTTGCATTTCCATCATGTTTTTTGTTTCTAATTTCTAGCAAGATAGGATGCAACCATATTTACTAATGAAGCAATAGTTGCAACAAACTATTTCAATAGCTATAAAATTAAAAAGACTCATAACATTCAAGTACTAAAAAGAATTTTAAGATTACTCTGAACTAAATATGTTTCGTACTCAACTAGAAAATTTAAGCTCTTTTGGTAACAACAATTCTAATGCTATGATCACTCATAATTAACATATTAATTTTTGTTTCTTTAATCTTAACTCCAATCCACAAGGGCTCCTAAATTCTACAATAATAAAATCATTTGGATGCATATCTTCTCAAAGAATTAATTGCATTTATAGAATGATTGTTACAAGTGCCCTACTAGACATACATGAAAATGTGGAAGCATAGACAAGGCAAGAAAATTGTTTCAAAAAATGCCTCAAATAAATGTGATATCACCTACAAGGCCCAAAAACAATCCACCACAACACCACATGGTTTTTTGTTGGGACTTATAGTGATGCGGTAAATTACCACATAACTACAAGGCCTGACAAAAAATCTTGTGGTGTTGCAATCGACTGTTGCTGGGCCTCACGGTGGAGGATTTAATATATGGTGCAGAACAGGTAATTGAGGCTTTAATAATCGATCTACCAAGTTAAGGACTGGATTATGACCATTATGAAACTTACCATGGATAAGAAACATTTGATATTTGTCACTGACAATACTGCACATTAATTCATCTCCCTAATTAACTCTTTCATATCCATCCTACTCATTTTATGAATTATTTTCTAATCAAGAAATCTCTTTAACCAATATGAAGATCAAACTATAGATTGCACTCCTTGTAGGATGTTGGGAAATCATCAAGGTTGGTGGATTATTTGCAGGTGATCACCAAGACTTATGGAAAACACAAGTTTCTAAGGGGCATTTATACAACCACCAAGACCACGAATGAACCCATTTCAATGATATATGTAGAATTTTCATATGGGGGAGTTTCTAATGTGTGGTTCCCCCAAATATGTTGAATTATATATAGAGATGTTACCAAAGTAGATGTTGATATACCATCTCAAGTCCATGCAATGTAGGGTCTATGTATGGATAACATTCAATATATGAAGTTATAAACATTCAAAAGATTTCATGATGATATATTTACCCTATACATTTATTAATTTACAATGTGAAAACTTTGAAATGAACTAGAATTTATCATCTTGTATACTTCTAGTTTTTACTGTGATCATAAATTTGGAAAATATCTCTAATATTATGATTATATAGAGAAAAAAGTAGAAGATTTTTCATAGATAAGTGTTTAGATAGTACCTATGGAAAAGGGTCTGAGGTCTCATCAGTAAATCCATAAGGGAAAATCACTCTACTTGTAGATATAAAAAGTGAACAAGAGATTAAGTGAACCAATGTTATTATGAATCTTGTTAGTGCCAAAATCAAGACTACTACAGAATTTCACCTACAGTCAACATTGTAGTCAGTAATTATGCCATTCTTATTGTCATTCTTGTCAAATTTCCAAGTTGTCAAGTCTTGGTCAATTTTTTTCAAGTTAATATTATTTAAAGATAGCTCAATAGAGGGGAGATTATGAATAAAGGTCATTAAGAACTTAAAATTTTAGTATTAAAGGAACGTGGATAAGAAATGACAAGGTATGATGAGTAAATATTTTGGTGTTGAAGGCTATGGAGTGGAATAGAAGATGCCACATCGATGAAAGATGGAAAGTAAGAAGAAAGGGATGTGATATTTTACAGAGTCTCTTTAGCACTCCATTCAAGCAAAACAAATGAGAGCAATAATGCTACGAAGGAAATAAATTCAAATGGCTACTTTAGGAAAGGTGGAAATGAGCAGAAAAAGTATTCATCTAAGGCTAAAATTGAAAATTCCTATACTTTTCCAGTTCTCATGACTCAACTCCCATGGTGGGATATATATACAATCTCTCTAATAAGAAAATTGGTGAGCTCAAGTGATGTAATGGTGTCATTCCTTAATGTAAGCTCCAGATGATATATCCATCTATAAACATCTCTAAATATGGGGAAGCAAGTGAAAACTCTAAACTCTATTCCATCAATTATAATTTGTCAAACTCAAATGTGATAACCTTTTGCGATTATCCTCCATGAGTATGCCAAAAGTGAATGCTCTTGAAAAAGGCATGCTAGATCCATAAAAAATTTATTGGTAGCCATGGCGTTAACATAACTACTAGAGCTAAGCTTGGAAAAGAACCTTTAAATAAAGGCACGTTATTTGTTATAAGGACAAATTATAGCAACATAGCAGAGCATCAAATGCACAAATATGGATTAAATAATAAAACTAGATAATTAGAAAAAGAATAAATGATAGAAGACATACATTGACCAAAAAGGACATTGCAATTATATTGACTACCACCAACCAATAGTAAATCAATAGTTACTCTAGCTCTTGTTGTAAAGAACACAACAGTTGTGTCAAGGTTTTGTGTATCTACAAGAATTCATGCAAGCTAATAAGTGCAATTTTCTCAAGTACTTGGCCATGATAAAAAACTCACATACAAAAAAAAATGATTTCATGAGTGATATGTCCATGGGATAAATATTGAATATTAATAAAAAATACCAAAAATATTGTAATCTAAAGATCAAGAAACAAAGTTGTGTGTATGATAAATTGTACCCAAAATTTCCTAATAAAAGGGGTTTGTAGGAGATCACAGGCATGATTCCTATACTCTTCCACAAGGTTAGTGCACACTGAAGAAAATTGATCCAACCATACAACCTTGAATAAGAAAGTAGTATCACCATTTAATAAAATAGAATCATCTTCCAAGTGAAAAATCTTTAATATAAAGGTCAGAATGATGAACAAAATATTCAAAAATACAATTCAAGAAACCAAACTATTCAATGGGGAATAAGCAATTCATTCTTATATAAAGTGGCTAAATGTTTTACATATAAAGATCAATTACCTCATTATCAATTCCTAGTGTATCTTTTCCAATAACCACAATGTTAAATTGTCGAGAGTGAACAAGGATTTCTAGGTCCACCCATTCCAAAACTAGAGATATATTAATGAACAACTTCATAAAATAGCACTTATAAGTTATATTCAGTCATAGTAAATTTCTTATTTTTCAATATTCAAAAACTAAAGCAATAAATCTAAATATTTAGTTTTGACTTTTGTAAGAATATAATTACCTCACAAACATATACATCAGAAACAAATATGCAATAATTATACCTTTTGAACACAAAAAAAATTGAATTTAGTAGAAGCAACTTCCACAGAATATGCTTTCTGATAAGACTCTACATAAAACTAATACATGGAAAAGACAACTAAATTTTACATTCTTCCCATTATCATTATAAGGATTTCCTAGAGTAATTAATGCAAGTACTCACATGAAAATAATGTATGTTAAGATGATACAATATCTACATTAAAATCATATTCAACTATATAGAATGTGTATATAAGATTTACTCTTTTCCATTTGATTTCATAAATGTTATATTTTAATATTTATGTGATACATTGTTTATGAAATTTTACCAGATGGTAGTTATCTTGGGTGTTAAAGGTCTTACATTTTAGGTATACTCATGCATATAGGGGATTTTCTCAAAGATTTTGACAAGGAGGCAAATGAAGTGTCAGTCAAGTATATCCCATACAAGTCAAAGGAAGATAACATTATGGGATTTGATTGGCCAATGGAGGAATAGTTTACTTTGGGGAAGTCTAATTATGTTGATATTTTGGACATATGAGCTTCTGCAAGTTGAGATTGGTGACTAGAATTTTGATTTTATGTCTACAACAACAGAAGTTTGAGTACAAAGATGTGTAATACATGGCTTGGAATTACTATATATTAGGCCTCGAATATGTCAATGTTCAAATATTGCACTCTTAAAAGTTTAAAAATTGATGACAAGGATGCAGATGTGGAGTTACCTTGGTGTATTCTTTTCTTCACTATGTTTTTCATCTATGAATTTTGGAGCACATGGAAGAAGTGCTTGGCTCATGGAAGGGAATATTTTGCACTAACTAAAGGGCCTTTTGGAAGCTGGGAGAATCTTCATCAACAAATAAAAATGGTTTTTGTCTTATATGAAAGTATCCCTCATATTTGGGAAAATATAACTGCCTTTAGATGTAATATGGTTGTCAAATGAATATATGACATGTGTACAATTTGGCCTAAAGATTTTTTTGCTCCCTTATTCTTATAAAAGGGAATTCAAGGCCAGTTGTATGGGGTTGCTAGCAGATTGGTCTCAAAGATAAATTTTGTAACAAGTTTGGATAATAGAATTGAGTCTTATTTTAGGTCTTATGAGTCTTTTAATTTTGTAATGGTGAATTTATAGCAATACTGTCATTTTTTGATATATAAGTTGCAAGAAATTTGAGGCCAATGTTCTCCATTATAAACATTGCATAAGTTTTGAATATAAGTAATCAAAGATTTAAATTATTCATCTTCTTGTCTTTCCTTGATTGTTTGTTCAATATTATTACTCTTATTCAAAGAATGAGTTAAATTGTATTAACATGAATGAATTTTTATACAATTATATACATAGATCACTAAGTATTACTAGTTGAGTCTTTGGTATTAATGGTGCAAGGAATTATTAATAGGAATTATAATGATATGAATAATATGTTTGTATGTTTTCAATTACAAGGTTTGGGATTCTCCATCCTAGGATAAGGCACTGATCAATTAATGTTATAGTCTCCTAGATCATTCATAGTAGCTATGTTCAAAATCAATTACAACATCTATTTTCTATATGAATGTATGTCAAGCTTAATGTACAACATTTTCTCATGTTTTAGTTAGATATTACCATGAAGATTTGCCAGATCCTTGAGTTATTTTATTTTTTAAACAAATTAATGGAAAATTATTTGTTTGAATCACAGTGTATGTGATAATTGACACAAGAGTATCAAAATATAAATTGTAGGGATCACCCTCCTAGGTCTTGCAGAGCTTGAAATACAGAGGGAAAGCCTAGCAAGATTTTACCTATTCGTTGGCCAATCCTCAAAGCTATTGACCATTGAATTTGGAAAATTCATAGATAACTAATGAGATTAAATTTGGTTCATTACAAAAAACCAACACATCACTCACATTTCATTTTGGTTTTTAAAAATTAACCTTAAAAGGCTAAAAAGAACTCACATTTTACTTAAATTTTGACAAATTTTAACTTTTTTTCAGCCTTTGGCTTTCTACACTTGCATAGAAAACTTTGACACCTTCGCACTAACTTGCAACACTTCTGCACTATGTATTGGTGTGTACACTATGACTAGCAGTGCTTGCATAGTGACCAACTTCACCTTTGTCATATAGAATGGCACTTCTATTTTGAGCCAGGAAAGCTTAGTCTATTTAGTTTCATCTCAATTTACACTATTTTCACATAGATTATCATTCAAGAAAATATCAGTAGTCTACATATTTTAAATAAAAAAGGTTAATGTAATGGATATTTAGACTAAAATTGTGCCAAATAGTTTTATAAATACAATGGCAGTTTTGCATAGTTCGACGCTTCTACTTTTAATGAAAATTTTGTTTATTTGTGTTTCGACACTTTTTATTTTATTTATTTGTAAAATGGCGCTTATGCTTATTTGTAGATTTTGATCATTTTTCGGGCTAACAAGTGGACTAATGAGTTGTGCAATTGGTTGATTGTCCAATAAAAATCTAATTAGACTACTAATATGTGGTTTTATAAGACGTTGGCCCAAGATTTTTTTTCCACTAATATAGGCACTAAATATAGATTAGTTGGTTAATGAACTTGTTTTTAATGTTTGGAAGAGTTTAATAGACATATGCTCTCCCCTCACACTTAGCGTAATCTTAGGGATCATAAATATTTGCATTTCTTCATTTTGTTTAGATTTGTGTTTAGGTAAACATAAGGTTGCTAGTTTTGTGTGTATGCTCTCCCCTCGTTCTTCATATTATATTGGGGATGAGAAAAGCCTAGCATACCTTTCCATTTAGGATGTCTACCTAGGGATTTCATCACCCTAGGGGATGACCTCAACCATGTGTTATCAACAGGGTATATAAAGGGGGGAGAACTAAAGTTGTACCCCAATCTATCCACGTCATGTTTAGTGAAGCTCTGATTTATTAGGGTGATTCCAAGCTAGGAGTGTATGGGTGGTCCGAGCTTTCCCACCAAAATTTTCCAACCCATGCTTGTGATGGGTTATTGTTCATGATTTTTCCTCACATACCTTTGAGTATATCAAGGATTCCTTATAAAAACATTGTGTAACTTAGAAGATCCATCAAACGTAGACTAGTGTACCACAAGGGATGTGCATTATGCCCTATAGATTTCCACCATATGGCTCCCTTGAGTGAGACATAAATCCTTGGTGTTGCATAAGCTACACATAGCTTTTTAGGGAGAGGGTGATTTGGGTTATCCTTCCATTCTAGGAGCCCCCTCTCTATCCACTCTCACAAAGACACAAGTGTATACACCCCTTTGAGGTGTCCCTACCCTTGAGTTAAAGGATAATCCAAGTTTGGAGAAATTCAAGTTTGTGGGACTACACTAGCCTATAAACCTATTTGAGCTTAGGATTTGTAAACAAGTGATTAAATTGTCTTTTTATTCAAAACTAATGAAAGATGAATCAACTAAAGAGCTAAGGATTGACCATACCTTGCAAAACTTTAAAAATTTGCTAATATGTTTTATTGTTTTTCAAATCTCTTGTGAAAACACCTAGGACTATAAAACTATATTTGTGACCAAAATTGTTGTTCCTCTGCTAAAACTCTTGTGCCTACACTCTTTCATATCACTACTGTCCTTCTGCACCTCTATCAAAAACTATTGCACCTATACTTTCTAAAATTGCACCTCTATTCAGCCATAAAACCCGAGTCTTATGACATTGACCCCTTAGGTATCTTTGATTAGTCTGATAAAATATGCAACTCTATCATTTCCTAACCACCATTTACCCCATCATTCTTCATACCTAAATATTTCCATCATCAATCCCCACCCTCCCTATCATTTAAAATTTCCCCTTGGACTTAGGATAAACCTTAGATCTCATCATTTTGACATCTTAGACTTGGTATCAACTCCCATCTTTGAATTGTTATCACCTTGACCACTTCATTGATCATTATCATCCAATCCAACCTTAGGACATATTCCTCAATCTTCCAAAATCATCCCTTCAAAAATCCTCATTTAATCCTACCATCACCCTTGCAAATAAAATTTTTCATTAGGGTTTAATCTATATCCTCAATCATTCTTACTAATCTAGGGGTATCTTAAGAACTTTCCTATCTTAAGTTGCATCCTTGGTTAGTCCATCCTTTTGGATAATTTAGCCTAAGGATGTGGCTCCCTTTTGCTAAATTTTTCAAAATCATCTTTATCTAGCCTTGCTTAGGAGCTCGCCTATCCTAAGTAAGAAACTCCCAAACCACCTCATACTAAGGGTCTATACTATAAATTTTATTTCAACCAATATAATATAATAATTCTAAATCAATCTTATCCTAGTAATCTAAACCAATCATCCAAAATCAATCTCATCATTAAATCAAACATCCAAAATAAATCCTCCTAATACAATCTTAAAACATCTTAATCCACAATCATCATCATCCAAATATTAGTCTAACATTATCACTAAACCATTTCATCATAAATCCAATTCAAAACCAAGTCCAAATTCTACCCTCTTAACCTCCTAAAGAATCCTTATTTGCAAGCCAGTCACTAGATCACAAGCAAGGAAACTAATGGATTCTCATGGAGAAGCCTTCTTCAACACCAATTCATCTCAACCACCAAAACCCCATGAGGAAATGTTAGATTCCTAAGAGGAGTCCCCTAGACGAAGGTAGTTTTCTAACAATCCCCATAACCAAGAAATTATGGAGAAAATCCTTCTACAAGAAAAATATTATCTTGTCCTTAGCCTCATAGCACAAGGAGCTAAAATCCCCACTACTGCTAACATCTTACAAGAAAGGAGTAGTGACCATTCCAACAATCCCTCATCATCCACCTACTTCTTTAACCATATACTTGTTCCACAATCTAATACCAATATTCCCTCCTCCATTAACAAAAGTCAATCTAATGTCAACCTAGCCCCCTTAACAAACATAACTTCACCACCCTTCATAAACAAAACTTTACCTCCTTCCATAAATATAACTCTACCTCCTTCATGAACATAATTCCATCTACAACTAACCTACCCCATTTTTTAAATACCACTTTACCTCCTCTGAAAAAAAAACCTACATCCCTCCAAAAATATGACACAACCCTTTAATAATATACCTCCACTTACATCACATTTAAGCATCACTATTCCTCCTAACACCAACATCACTTACGCCCCCTCCAGCCCAACTATACCAACACAACCCCTCCCTAATTCATCCATTCATGATAATTACATTTCTCAACATAATGTCTCCCAATTTCTAAACAACAACCCTCCACCTCCACCTCCTAATAATCCATCAAAATTTAATCCTCAAAATCAATTTATTAACAACCAACCTCCCCCTTCCTACAATATGTCCACCTCCAATCCTCAATATTAATCCATAAAATTTACCAACACTAATCTCCAAACTGAACATAACAATCCTCCACCCCCACCTCCTCATAATCCTTCATACAAGTATCAAAAATATAACCAATACATCAATAATCCCCCATCAACACCTTCATACCAACTCCAAAATCCTCCACAAAATAATTATCTCTCCCAAGAGTTACAAAATATGGACATAATTCAAGGAATGTAAAGTGGTCAAATGAAGAAGGATTTTAGGTATGAGGACATATTCCCTTGTCTATTTGACCAATCCATACTAGAAATTCCCTACCCTAAGGATTATGAGATACCAAATTTTGAAAAATGCAAAGGGAAGGTTAACCCCATCGAACACCTTAAAGAATTTAGAGTCACATGCCAAGAGGTGTCCTATAATGAGGTATACCTCATGAGGTTATTCTCTAAGAGTCTTAGTGGTCAAGTTTTGGAATGGTTTACACATTTAACCCATGGATCCATAACATCCTTTGCAGACCTAGCCAAATGATTTGTAACTTGGTTTTCATATAACATTGATCAAGAGATAACATTGGCCAAATTATGCACAACAAAACAAAGAAATGGGAAAACTTTTTCCTTGTTCCTTCAAACATAGAGACACCTTGCAAGTAGATTCCCTTTACAAGTACTTGAAAAATAAAGGGTTAATATTTTCATTGAAAATTTAGATCCCAAAATAGCCCTACACTTACAATTACAATGTATTACCACATTTGAGAAAGTCATTGAAAAAGGATTAACCATTGAAAAGTATTTAATCACAAAAGGTGTAACCAAAATTTAAAATTTCCAAAAAGATAACAACCAAACATCCAATGAAAAACCAAAATATTGGTCTAAAAATAAAAATGTTTTAAATGATGGTGTAATAGACAACAAACATGTCCAAAATGTACAAAGCACACCATCACATAACACACAACAATAAGATACCCCAAATACTATCACTATCCCCAAAGAAAAGATAAACAAAATAACCAGTCCAAACATAAATACACCCCTTTAGGGGAACATCTTGACAATATATTTCATAAATTGTCACAAGAAAACTTAATTAAATTTCCAATCACCACACCTCTTGATGAAAGTTAACCAAAACCAGTGTGGTTTAAAGATTATAAGTATTGTAAGTATCACCATATCAAAGGACACAACACTATAAAATTAATGAGATTAAATAATTACATCCAAGAACTTATTGACAAGGGATAAATTAAAATCCAAAAGCAGAACTCCCTGAATGAGCAACTAGGTATATATACACAACCCTTACCACAACATAATGATGGAAAATCCTCATATAAAAATGTCTCATACACATACACCAATAATTCCAATATATCAACACATGACACAATAATCAAACATATTGAACAATGTAACACCATAACTATTAAAGCACCTAATTGTGTCATCATCACCCACCGAAGTTGAGTGACAACACAAGGAGTGTCATCTTCATCATCCAATCCATCAAGAACCAATAAATATAACATCATGGAACATATTGGAAAAACACCATCACAAATTTTCATCTTAGAACTCCTTCACACTTCACCCATGCACAAGGAAGCCCTTGAAAAATCTCTTCAAGAATCTAGAGTACCAAGTGATATAAATGTTAATCATTTCCAAGCTATAATTGGACACCTTTCATCCACACATCAATTATCATTCACTAACAAGAATCTCCATTCTGAAACACCACACAATAAACCACTACACATTGAAGCCATCATCCATAAAAATAACATTAAAAGAGTCCTAATAGATGGTGGATCTGGCATAAATTTATGTACCTTGAAATTATTAAATAAATTAGCTTATTCAGATGATGTCATTGGTCCCCACAAGAAAATCACCATAAAATCATATGATGATGCTAAAAGGGAATCTGAAGGTACCATTGAATTACCTATTCAAGTTGGTCTGGCCATTATGGAAACTAAATGTCATATACTTGACCTTGACTTGCCATATAACATTCTCCTTGGAATACCTTGGATACATTCCATGCAAACCATCCCATCCACCTACCACCAATGCTTAAAATTTTCCCACAATGGAAAATAAATCACCATTCCTGCTCACCCACAACTTTTCTAATATTGCAAAGCATTGGAAGGAAAACATAAAAGCTATCATCATTGTCCCATTAATGATGAAGCTTCCACCTCATCCACCTACATTAACCCATCCACATTGCAACAATCATCAACACCACCTTCCATTTAAGAGGACAAGATCAAGATAACTAACAAAGGATGTAGGGAGTATGAGATCTAAAACTCCTTTTGTATAGGAAAACTCTCTACCTTTCCATAATCATATGGCCATACACTCAGTTTGAAACCAAAAGAAACCTTTAAAAAAATCAATAAATGGGGATTTTTGGACAAAGAATATTTGGGCTTAGACATGGATGTTTCTTCTTGGTTATATAGAGAAGAAAATGAGCTTCCCACCCTCAATACTCATAGGTATCCTAAAGGACGTGACTTATGAAAGCATTGGGGCTACAAAGGAAAAGGATTGGCGGAACAAGAAAAAGGAATCATGGAGCCTATAAAGCTTTAGGAATATAAATATCATCAAGGACTTCGCTTCTTTGCCACTGAATTGGTAACCACAAAACCCTAATGTACTCATGATAAAGGCAGTAAGACTTCTACTGATTAGAGCCCTTGGGAGGAAAACATTGAAGAGTCCTTCAAAACCATCACTAAACTTTTAGATATTGACCACATATACACCATCTCATCATTGATTGACCTTCAAATTGTATATATTGAACTAATTGATTAGGACCAACAAGGACCTCCCATCTTATACACATTCCAAAATGATGAAGAAATTATAGAAATCATGGGACTTTGTGACTACCTCCCATTAGGAGATCATAAGAAAGATAAAAAAATAATGGTACATAAATATTCTTACTTTGGGGAACAAATCATGTGCTTTAGTCATAAAAATTAAAAAATTAAAAATAAAAAAGAAAGATCCCTTACTGAAAACCTCGAATGAGGCACTTTTGGATCATGAAAAAGTAAAAATAAAAGATGTATCCTCTGATGAAAACCTTTTTGAAGTGTTGGAGGATGGGGCACCTGATTGGATTCCCAAGCATGATGATACATCTACTATAGTAATCGAAGATACCAAGGACATGAACTTGGGAACAAATGAGGAACCTAAAATCACCTACAATGCAAAAGAGCTAGAAGAAGCATTTGATGAAAAATTGGGATTTCCTCAAAAGAAGATCTATCAACTTTGCTTGGACATATAAGGATATTCCAAGGTTGGATCCATCCCTTGTAGTACATCATATGGTAGTCTATTCAAATGCAACATACATCAAGCATAAACTATGTAAGATGCATCCACAAGTTGCTCTTTTGGTAAAGGCAAAATTAGAAAAGCTCTTGGAGGTTGGATTCATTAGGCCAATTGATTATCTTGAGTGGGTGTCTAACATTATACCAGTTTCCAAACCTACTGGGGGCATCCACATATGTACCGACTTTAGAGATATCAATAAAGCATGTCCCAAGGATGATTTTCCACTGCCAAATACTAGTATCATTGCAGATCTCACAGCAAGACACAAGATGTTATTCCTTATGGATGGATTTTTAGACTATAATAAAATTCAAATCATCGAAGAAGATCAACACAAGACAACTTTCATAACTCCATGGGGAACATTTTCTACCAAGTAATTCCTTTTGGACTCAAAAACACAAGAGATACATATCAAAGAGAAATGACTATTATCTTCCATGACATGCTACACAACATTATGGAAGATTATGTGGATGACCTTTTAGGAAAATCAAAAACAAAGGATCGACATATTGAAGTGCTTGAAAGGATATTTGATCGACTAGAAAAATATAAATTACAACTTAATCCTAAGAAATGTGTGTTCGAAGTATCATATAGAAAACTCTTGGGCTTTATTGTCTCCCACTGAGGAATTGAAGAAGATCCTACCAAAATAAAATAAATAAGGGAAATGTCTTCACTAAAGAACATAAAATAGCTCAAAAGTCTACAAGGAAAGATACAAGAACTTCAAAGATTCATCCATAATTGGATGATAAATGTCAACCATTTTGCCACCTACTTCGTAAAAACATCACATTCAAATAGGATAACAATTTTTATCAAGCTTTCCAACAATTGAAGGATTATCTTGCAATACCACCAGTCCTAGTGCCTCCACAAGTAGACAAACCACTCCTCTTGTATATATCATCTACTCAAGTGGCATTGGGGGCATTGTTGGCTCAACATGATGACAAGGGCAAGGAAAGAGATATATACTACATATCTCACACACTAGATGGAAGTGAGTTGAACTATACATCAATAGAAGGAGAATGTTTAGTTGTGGTATTTTGTGCTAAGAATCTATGACATTATATTCTTAATCATAAGACTCAACTCATCTCAAAAGTAGATCCATTAAACTACCTACTTTTAAAGGTGAATCTCCAAGGACAAATAGAAAAATGGATCATGGTTTTCAATGAATTTGACATTGAGTATGTATATAGAAAGGATATTAAAGGACAATTTTTTTTTTATCATCTTTTTAAAGCTCCTATACAAGATAATCACCCATTCCTAACAGAATTCCTTGATGAAAATGTCTTAACTATAGACAAAGGAACATGGTGGAACCTTTATTTTGATGCAGCTTTCACACAACATGGCTCAGGGGAAGGGATACTCTTTGTCACACCTCAAGGAGATTGTATCCATAAGTCCTACCAAATTGCATTTCCCTATATAAACAACATAGAAAAGTATGAGGCATTAATAACAGGTCTTAAGCTTGCCATCCAATGGAAGATTACAAAACTACAAGTATATGGTAACTCCCAATTTGTCATCAAACATGTAAATGATGAATACCAAAATAAGGATAATAAGTTATTTCCTTACAAACACATGGTGGATAGCTTCAAGTACTACTTCATGTAAATCTAGTTTGATTAGATACCAAGGGTAAATAATAATGTAGGAAATGTCATGGCTACCATTGGTTCCCTTATTGATGTACCACAAAACAATCAACAATATGAGTTCCTGATAGAACATATTTTGGTTCTTGCTTATGATATTCCTGAATTTGAAATGATTGGTGATATTTTTGGTCTTGATTCTCCATGGTACCAAGATATATACAAGTATTTACACCAAAACACTATTCTACCCAGCCTTTCATCCTTGTAGCGCCAATCCCTTATCTATAAAACAACTTGTTTCACTATTCTTGGAGACACCCTTTACCACTACTCTTTTGATGGCACCCTCCTGAGATGCTTAGAATCAATAGAAGCTCAAAATACTCTAAATGAGATACATCAAGGTATTTGTGAGGCCCATTCTAGTGGACCATCATTAGCTAATAATTTTTTTTGAATAGGATATTATTGGCCCACGATGGAACAAGATGCAATTAATTTGGTCAAAGTATGGAAGCCTTGTCAATAGCATGGTGACTTGATTCACAAACCATCACAAGAATTATAACCTATTGTTACTATGTGGCCTTTCTCACGATGGGGGTTAGACTTCAGTGGAAAGATACAACCTACATCATCAAATGGTCATAAATTCATAATCACCACCACTGAGCATTTTTCTAAGTGGGTTGAAGCTATGCCTATAACCTATGTTATAGGGAATAGATTTCCAAATTCATACTCCATTACATCATTTTTTGCTTTGGAATTCTTGCCTTGACAGTCATAGATAAGGGACATCCCTTTAAAAACCAAGAAGTCCATAATATGTTCCAACAATTTCACATCCAACATCATTTTTCCACTCCATATTATCCACAAGGAAACAACCAGGCCAAGGATACAAATAAAACAATCTTGAAAATCTTAAAGAAAATGGTCAATGAAGTTGTTCATGATTGGCACTTGAAACTCAATCCTACCTTATGGACATACTATAATAGTATTCACACACCTACTAGAGCCACTCCCTATTCCTTGGAATATGGTGTTGAAGCTATCTTTCAAATATAGGTTGAGCTCCCATCATTAAGAATTACTCTATAACATCTCATTGATGATGAATAATATCACATAGCATTTCTTCAAAAATTGGAGCTTCTAGATGAGAAATTTTAAAATCCCCTCAATCACCTCAAAGCTTATCAAAATAGGCTTCACAAAAATTATAACAAGAATATCAAGCTTAGATAGTTCACTATTGGAGATCTTGTCCTTAAGGAAAATTGGTGTAACCTACAAGAACAAGAAAAGAAGGGAAAGTTTGAACCCAATTGGCTAGGCCCTTACATCATTACGGAAAAATATGGATCAGGGGAATATAAATTAGCTACCATGGAGGGAGATACCCTTGAAGATCTCATGAATATTATCCATCTCAAGTTCTTCACATGAGAAGAACCAAAAATACAAAAAAAATACAAAAAAAAAAAAATACAAAAAAAGGAAAAAAGAAAAAAAATAGTAAAGAGAAATAATCTATCTAATGGTGAAAACCACTTTGTAGAATTTTGGGAAAGTGCCATAGTGGAAACCTAGCAAACAGGAACCATGTGTAGGGTCATTTCCACCATCTATCAGGTCACTTTTCCTTCCATTTACAATAAACCCATCCATAATAAATCCACCCACCCTACCAACTATGGCTTGGAACACATCACTTGATTCTAAAGAGATCCTCATCCATCACATGCATATCACATACCATATGTTGGATGTTATGGCTGTGTTGTTGATATGTGGTTGTCATTGATATCAACACTATTAGCATTGATGATTCTAAAGGTTGCATATGTCAAGTATATTGAGAAAATTATAATAAATATGTTGTAGGTAGTCTATGAAGATCAGAGTGGTGGAAAGTTTTGTAAGTTGGTATTCAGAAGTCATGCATTAAAGGGTTTGTTTTTGAGCCTATCTAGTATTTTCTCTGGAAGTTTCAAGGTGTGCATCAATATTTGTGCAAGGTATGAGTTTTTGAGTTCCTACAGTCATTCTAGTACTATATTAGGTGTTTCTAGAAGAAGAGAATACAATTCTTGTAAATTAATTTGTTGTGTATTCTCTTGTGATGATCAGTGATAGTTTTAGATCATGCTCTATCATTGTTGTATGTCTGTGTTGATCAGTGTCCTCGTGATCAAAGATATTTCTCGTGTTTTCAATTTTTTATGTTCTTGGCTGACATGATGGTTGTAGCATGTTGTGGATCCTTGTGGATTAATTTTTGAATGCTTGGGGCATTCGAGGATGTTGATTTAGGTCTTCATTATTTTGTGACTGACTTAGGTTGGTATGCATTGAGATTTGTTCATGAATTGGGCCAATAGCTTGTAATTCATTTATTCTTTATTTGTGGCTGACACAATTGCTGATGTAATTCCATGTAGCGGATATATAAGAGAGATTGTTTTATTCATTTGTGATATATGAGAATGAAGTGTGAATGTGAAATGTGTGAATAAAGATCAGATTATTTGATTTTAGAGCTGAGTGTGAAGAAGTGTTTTTGTGCCTAACCAAAACTGTCATCAGGCTTTTGTAGAAGCTTATTTCTCAGTTCAACCTCATCAAATGGATTTAATCTGATTGTTTTATGTAAGGCAGTCAACCTTCCCTTCTAAGTAGTGAGCTCTAGGAAATGTGCCTGAATGCATGTGCATTCATTATTCATTTCTTTTATACTTTTAACAAGGTATAAATTGTGGATTAACCTCCACCATGATTTTTCCCCTAACAGGTTTTCCACCTAAAAATCTTGGTGTTGTGTGTTTCTGATGTGTTGTTGATTCATTCCTTCACTTTTAATTATCAGATCTAAGATTAAAGGTTGATAAAGGTTAAATAATTTTAAATTCTGTAACAATTGATTCACCCCCCCTCTCATTTGTCTATCCTTGGTTTTCCAATAATTGGTATTAGAGAAGGTTCCTTTGAAGAAGTCTAATAGCTTGAGGTGATCCAAGATGGCATCATATAAGAAGGACAGTCCTAGATTTGATGGTACAAATTACTCTCTGTGGAAGGTCAGAATGGAGTGTCATTTGAAGTGCATTGGTGAACCCTTCTAGAAGATTACAAAGAATACATATACTATTCCTTAGAATGGTCCCTCTGCTCTTGATGAGATCAAACAAGATGAAACTAATATCAGGGCTATAGAAGCATTACTGAGTGCTCTGAAAAATTCAGAGATGACAAATGTGATAGGTCTAAAAATAGCACATGAGATCTGGAAGAAGCTGGAGACATTATATGAAGGAGATGAAGAAGTGAAAGTTTCCAAGATACAAATTCTGAAAGGAAAATGGGAAAACATGAAGATGAGTGAAGATGAAAAAATTGTTTCTTTTATGCAGAAGGTAAATGAACTAGTGATGGGTATTAGATGTGCTGGTGGAATTTTGGAAGAAGATGAGATTGTGGCTAAAGTGCTCAGATCAGTGCCTACTTCTTACAAAAGAAATATCATGCTATTAGAGAGCTCAAGATAGTAAGAAATGTGACAAGACACATGTGGATTGGTAAACTAGCTACCTTGAGTTGAGTGAATTTGCTGAGTCTACTCCTAACAAAAAATCTTAATTTAAAGCTACTGTATTTTGAAAAAGCCATCAGAGATATGATCTGGGAGAAAGTTCCAGAAAGACATGCAAATATGAAGATGAGATGAAACAGATAGAAGAGCTAGAAGCATTGATTTTCAAAAGAGAAGCCAGAGGGCAAGGTGTGGATGCTAAAATCTACAAGAGAGACTTAAACAATTTTCTATTGTTAGTACGAAAGTTAGTTTAAACCAGAAAACTTAGACATCCCTATGAAATATTTAACCATGTTAAACAATGCCACTAACAAAGACAAATACAAGATAAATAAAAGAATATACAAACATGATTAACCATTTATCTCATAGTGGATTGGTGCCACCTTGTTGTGTAGTAAGCAACCCTTTTCCAATCCTTGAACAAGCTGAGTGATGTTATGGGAAAGATTAATTCTCAAATGAAGAGAATAACCTTGCTTGAAATTTGTGAAGTGAAGGTGAATTTGAGCATAGTAAGTTTACTAAAAGTTGTGTGTTGTTGAATGAGGAGAGGAGTATCCAATTTATAAATTTCCAAAATGGAAGAGAGAATGAAATAAAGAAATGTGGGATCATTCAACATCCAATGGCCAACTGCCACTTGTCAAGATGTGAATGGTTGAGGAATGAGCACATTTTGGTCAATGTGCATGATAAATGCCATTAGGTGGAATTTCAAATTTGAGAAATGAAATGTGAGAGGGAAAAAGGAATGAAATAAATGCCACTTGGCTCAATGCACAAGGACATGTAAGGAGTGAATGCCTTGTTGGATGTACAAGTCTACTTGGACTTTTTGAATTCAAACAAGGGAATATTCCTTTTTGATGCTATGTGAGGGAAAATGGAGAATTAAATAAATCAAAGTAATTGATTTATTGTGCAAGTTGCATTCTCTAGAGGATTTTAATGAGAGAGATTAACTTAATCAAATTTTTGATTAATTTAATGAAGGATTAGACGATTTGAAAATTTTGACTTAAATAGATGAATTAATTTAAATAAAAATTGAGAAGAAATGATTAACTAAATAAATGGTTTTGATTTATTTAACCAAGGAGGAATATGTTAGATTAAATCAAATAAGGTTTAATTTATTTAATTTAATAAGAGGACTTTAGAGAATCTAATAAAATAAAATGATTTATTTAATTAAACATAAATGTAAGATTAACTAAATTAAATTGATTAATTTAATCACTAGAGGAGAAAGACTTAATTAAATGAATTATGACTCATTAAATTAAGAGGCAGAATATGATGAAAAGTTGAGACTATGCTTCAGGAAGAAATGTTGTTAATAATCTAGATCAAGTGTGTCAAACTGAAATTGTACATTTTCCATGTCTACATTTTGCCCCTCTTTGAAGCAATGTACTTGTTGCATTGATTCAAAGAATATGCTGATGTGATCAAAGTTCAAAAATTTTCAATTTTTTTCGAATGCCCCATTGTTGCCCCAGTGGAAGGATTATGCTGGTATACTGCCCCCTCAAAATATCGAACAGGAATGTATGATTTTCTGATCGAGATCGTGATAAAATGAAAGAGAAGTAGCTCTATTGATCAGAGGATGAAAGATAATTCTTTGATGTAGATAGATCTGACGATGTATATACAGTCATTGACTATGGGTAGTCTCATGTATACCTTGATTCAACACATCGATTTTAGATAGAAATATTAGTAAAGATAGAAGAATAAGAAGAATAAGATGGTTGGAAGGAGGATCCACACAAGTTCACATTATTACCGATTATGATGATGTATTTCTTACTAGGAGTTGGGATTTTCAAAGGGCCAATCACTTTATGTTTGATAACACACATAGGTATGATGCATCAAGGTATAAAGGACCAGGATGGAGTTGTACCTAGTGTGATGGATTTTGACTTGTCAATCAAGTAGGAGTATTCTTGTTCATACTTAGCGTACATACTTCATTCAGGATGTAGTTCAAACATTCTAAACATCTCGTGCCAAAATATAGAAAAGCAAGCCTTCCTATGTGGTCAACAAGATACCTAAAACACCCTCCCTACAAAACAAACAAAGCACAACAGATAAAAAAGATAATAATCATTGCCCTATTCCTTTCTCTCTAAACCTAATTTGTTTAGGCATCATCGAGAGGTCCTTGGAATGAGTGTAAAATAATATAAGTCAATAAAAGACCAAAATAAAGTAAACAAACAGGCTAATGTTCTTCATACTGCTAGCCAAGGCTAAACTACTCTGAGGGGTACCTGATGCTTATGTCCATCATAGGAAAGCTTCATCCTAGGGCATTTTGTGATCAAGGTTTTGATGGGACTGATTTGGGTGATAAGCTATTGATACTCCAAGTCGACCAACTTGCTTGCTTACTGACTTAGACTTTCAAGACTTTTGACGATTAGGTGCTCACTTTTGAACCAACTAAACTTGCTTCTGACTGACTTACCAAAGGGTGAAGGTGATGATTGATTTTATTATGAGGGATGATTATCGCAGATGAAAGCGAGATGAAACAAATGCACCATTTTGGGTTTTTCAAATGTTTTGAGGCTATTTTTGGTATTTTCATATTTTATAACGAAAGGACTAACTTAAAGACCTATCTTAGGGGTCTCGGGAGCTGATCCATAGATTAGCCTTGCCTATGTTATACACACAGAGACCACGTAGTTTGACTGACAACAGACTAACCTAATGATAATATGGACAAACAGATTGCCCTTTTATTGCTTAAAGGACTGACCTAAGATTAGACTAGATGGGAAAATAGATTGCCAATGCGATGGACGCCTAAAGGACTGACCCTAACTATCTTGGGGGAAGATCAAAGATCAACCTTGCCTACATTCAAGCTCAGAGACGATGTAGTTGGGACAAGGTGAAAAACTGACAAGACTCAATGATGAATTTTTGAAGATTTTTTGATATTTTGACACGTTTTTGAGTTTTTTGATGATTTTTCTGAATGGTTTTGAATTTTTGATGATTTTTTGAATGTTTTTGGATTTTTCCCATGATTTTGAAAATTTGGATATGATATGTGATGATATAAGTGCTCTGTATTGGGACTTTGTTGAAAACCAAGCTTAATGTTGATCAATTGGATTCATGGATTGTTAGTTTGACTAAGTGTGTTAAGTCAAACAAAGTGATAATGCACTTGTAAACCCTAGGAAGTTGTGTTATCCTAGAATAAACTTGTACATAAGAGGATGGTTCGACTAAGTGTGTTAAGTCAAACGAGATGATTATGGATTTGATAATTTGGCAAAGTGTGTTAAGCCAAACAAAGATGATAATGAACTTGTAAATCCAAGGAGGTTGTGTTATCCTAGAGTAAACTCATGCATAAGATGATAATTTGACTAGGTGTGTTAAGTCAAACAAGGTGGTAATTGATTGGTTTCAATTGATCAAGATTGATGAAGCTTGGTTTGGAACAAAATTGCTTTGATGATTTGATGTGACACGAATGTACACATTACATGCAACTGATATGGATTATTTGGATTGATGTTCGATGAAAGATAAAACTTGATAAAGAACATCGTCTTGTCAAAATATGCCATTGGGATAGTGATTTGGATTTTGGCTCACAATTGCTTTGACCAATTTGATTTCACATTTACCAAATGATCGGATCACCACATAGGTTGGATGATATATATCAAGATTTATTCTCGAAGCAAGATGCAAATATCTGCCCCCAGTGTCTAGCAATGTTTGAATGACCATGGGTGGATTCTTGGATTCTTGGATATGGATACGGTAAGCATGCAGAGGATGCCAAGGATTATCTTGTGACAATATAAGGTGTTCAAGTAGATGAATGCTCATTTAGATAATGCTTCAAGGCTCAGATAACATTTGGATTCGATAGGATCATTGAAAATGACCCATGTCAAGATGTTTACCATAAATAAGTGTAAAGTGTACACCAAATTTTTATCAAGATTAAGATACCTTGGATTATAGATGCAGATGGATGAAAATGGATTGGATAAACTATTCATGGATGAATGAATGATATGGCCGAATGATGGCTTTATTGTGCATGTGATAAGATGCTTTCACCTGAAATGGCACACGTAGATGCTCAATTCTACACATGACACTTGTTTGCCAGGTTTTCATCATGGTACTTGTCCAAAGCGCCACTGAAATGGTTTTCGCTAAAGGACAATTTTTTTCTTTACTATTTTCAATCCTTTTTCTGATTTTTTATTTTATTTTCTGAGAGATTTTAAGCTGATGTTGAACCACCTGGTGGTGCTGATGTAGATTCTTCTATCATAACATGCCATCGGTATCCTTCTTGAAGAAGTTGCTTTGCCAAGATATGTGCACTTGAATGCAACTTTTGAGATCCTTGATCTGCTTTGCTGATATCGGAGTTAACTATGTCTTTGTGCACACATCGCGATAGGGTGCCTTCTGAATCCTTATGATGGAGGGTCATTTCCAACACATGGTCAATGTGAGAATTAGATATCATGTGTGGAGGCATGGATGGAGTGTGTTTAGGGATAAAAGATGGATTGGTTGACAGTCTGGAGCCTTTGATTCTCCAAATTTAGGAAGATGAGCAATAATGAGTGGATATGGAAGTGTGCATTGAATTAGGACCAACTGCTTGATACACTTTTTATTTTTCTTGAGAAGCTTTCTTTTTCCTTTATGGACATCTTTGATGGATACTTTTCCCTTTTTGATTTTTCCCCATTGTTTCTTTGACTAATGGAGTTTGATAGGGATAATCTTTCTTTGTATTCTTTGGTATCCATATGTATTTGATTTGTCCGATATGGTTCTTAGCTTCTTTTTATTTGGTAACATTCTTCATTCTTCGATTCAAGTCTTTCTCTTTTTGTTGGTCCCAATTCGTGGATGGGGTGATGGGTGGTTGAAGATTTATGACATGGTGGGTTGAAGTATTGGCATTGGGCTCATCATAAGGATCCTTCATGCCCCCTATTTTGAAGTTTGCTTGAGACAAATTTTCCCCCAGTATGGTGATAGTAGCACCTTTGTTCTTTGATTCTCCATGTTTTGAGATTCCTTGTTCAGAATGTATTCTCTAACAAATGACCACTACAGATGACGTCATTCCAATTTGTTGCTCTGTTGACTCTGGAATATCCTGTTCATTCTGACCTATTTCCTTGAGTGGATAATATTGGATATATTCATACATGATGTCCTCAGTCTGAATTTGGGATATATCTAATCCTGATGTTGTTGAAAACTCAGTTTGACTGTAGGAATCAATAACCTGCACTTATTGTGTAATAATGTCAGGAGTAAAGGAATCCTATTTTGAATGAAGATCATCTACGTGTCCATCCAAGGAAAGAATCTCATGGGTAGATGGAGGACTATGTGCTATGTGGTTGTGACCATCTTGTATTAAATAGGAAGGTGTCCATTATATCATTGTAATAGCTTGGAGATGCAAATTCTTGATCTCAAATGATTTTAGAATTGCTTTCGACATGCTTTGGATCAAGTTCTTGACATGGTTCAATTTCAAAGAATGGATTGATTATAAAGGGTTCTTGGATATCTTCATTAGGCATAGGAATATTCTCAAATTTCATGAGGTCAAAGGATGTCCATATGTTTTAGAAAGGATCATTGCTAGACCTTGGTAAAAGATGTTGATCATGCTTTGGAATAAGTTCTTGAGATATGTCCTCTAACTCATTAGGTGGTGTAGAGACATTGTCAACATGATCATTGGTGGATGGATCTTGGTTTATATTGATAGGATCAAATAACATCCACACTCCTTGAAATAGATCTTTGTAGGAGGGTTCTTTATCATGACTAAAAAATGGCTCTTGATGTATGCTAATTTGATCATTGGATGAGGTGGAAACATCATCAGGGTGTTCATCGATGGATAGATCTTGATTATTGTTTTCAAAAATTGTGGTGGGAGTTTGTTGCAAGCTTTGTTGAGTGAGTAATGCTAGAATTTTCTGTTGATCCAACAATGCTTGTTGTTGGTCATGTTGTTTTTGTTCCAACAAAGCTTGTTAGTGGTCTCGTTGCTATTGTGCCAACAAAGCTTCTTGTTGTTCTAGTTGTTGTTGTGCCAAAAAATATTTTTGTTGGGCTCCTTGTTGTGCTACTTGTTGATGGATGTGTTCATGGATTGCTTCCAATAGCACCTGGAATTGTGTTTGCACCTGTCAGGCTTGGTGTTGGGCTTGATCTTGAGCTTGTCGGGCTACTTGAGCTACTTGCACAACTTGTGCAGCTTGTTGGGCTTGGAGTTCCTTTTGGTGGGTAGCTTGCAACATGATAGAGAATGAATTTGTCATGTTGTGTTTTGGCAGTGGTGGTGGTGCTGGTGGTGATGGGTTGGGGATGGTGTTGATTGTTGGGATTCCTTGGATGGTTGCCACATGCTATTGTGATATCGATGGCAAAATGGGATGATTTGGTATGATGTTTTGATTTGGCATGATAAATTGAAATTGAACATTTTTGTGGTTGGGAATCATATTGCCTTGATTTAGGTAACTTTGATTTTGCATGGTGTTACCTTGAATTGGATCAATATCTGAGGTTGTTAACATATTGCTTGGATTTTGAACAACATTGGTTTGATTTGCAAGCATATATATCCCAAATTTTACCAAATGTGGATTCAAAATGGTCATTTTTGACAAACTTGTATTTGGCATGTATGGACTTGGTGGGATAATGTTGTTTGGAATAAGACTCATGCATTGACTATTTGGTTGATAGATTTATAGATTTGGACTTGGATTTAAATCTATCATTGGGAAAGGTGTTCCAAACTTTAGATTTGGCATACTCACATTCGTATCGTTGAAGTTTGGAAGAGATAATGATGCCATGTTTGAATTGCATAAATGTGAATTTCGATAATCAATTGGCATTGTGAGACTTTGATAGTTTGGTTGACCTGGATTACTCATGATGTATGAGTCGAGTTTGAATCCCATGTTTTTCTTGTGTTTTGACCTTGCTGCGAAAGCGAACCTTTAAGGTGTTTAGGACCAACGATGAGATGAAGGATGAAAGTGTGAGTGATATGGGTGTTTGATTTTTTAGAAACTTTGTATCAATGCTAGACTTTAGGAGTTGGCTTGATTCGATAGTTTGACTAGGTGTGTTATGTCAAACAAGATGATGGTTAACTTGTAAGCCCTAGGAAGCTGTGTTATCCTACATAAACTTGCTCAAGAGAATGAATTGGCTAAGTGTGTTAAGCCAATCAAAGTGATTGTGAACTTAGTATACTTTAGGAAGTTGTGTTATCCTAAAGGTAAATTTATTCAAGAGGATTGATAACTTGACTAGGTGTATTAAGTCAAATGTAATGATGTTGATTTTCCAAAAATTCTAGCATAAGTGATGTTTCCAAGGTTCCAAAATTTGTTGGTGAAATGGGATTTTGATTGATGTTTGAAATGGGTGAAGTGTTTTGACTTGATCCTAGATGACCTTATGAGGACTTACTTGCAAGACCAAGGTGATGAAGAACATGCTTCTCCCTAGGAGTAACTCAAACCAAATGAATCAAAAAAGGACCAAGCACATGCATGGTTCAATTGTCTTTTTATCTTGGCTTAGTGAATTTTATTTTTACCAAAAACACTTGCTTGATTATGCTTTTCAAACTGAATGTCTACTATCCTAACTTTCTTTTATCCCACAAAGTGCATTACATGAAAATAAAGGAAATCAAGGCAAAGGTTTCCTAATGTTTAACCTTGGTGAAAAAAAATGATGATAAAATCCAAGCACTTAGAAACCTCTAAGAATATGATCCCTAGGGAAAGCAAGAATGCTTCAATTCGTCAAACGTATTTGTTTCCTCAAAGGGGTTTGAAATTTTGAGGTCTTTGTGAATGTTCATTTTCAAATGTTTTAGAACCAAGCAATGCATTTTTCACATCCAAGCACATTTACAACCCTAGGATGATGAGGCAATATTTTGTTGGGTTCCCACTTGGATGACTCTAGCTGTGCATATTTTGTGTGGATGGCTAAATGCTTGACCACACTGGCTCCCCTCCACAACACACACTTCTTGGGTCAGCCAAGCATTAGTACCCATGAATCTCCCATGGCATACTTTCCATCTCTACAACAAAACTGCATGTATAACATGGGGTGGCTTCAAAGGAATGACCTTTTGCACCAACAAAATAGATAAGGTTTTGGCCTTTTTCTAAACAAAGGGTTTTAATTCAAGTATTTTGTTCATGGGGGATTATCTAACGTCAGTGAGAGTCCATTTCTGTCAATCTCGTTGGAATAATCCTCGCGATTCTTAAACTTTCCTCAAGAATCCACAGTTATATACCAGGTGGAAGTCACTTGGCTTTAGCATGTTCCCAGTTGGGTCATTCCCTTGGGTGAGTACTTTTTCCCACAAGGTAGGCCCTCTAAGATAAACAATAGCAAGCTAACATATCTCGTCGTTCAATCAACTTTTGTTAAAAAACAAAGGGAGAACCTTCGCAATATGCCATCCTCACACTCGCATGTTTTGTTCAATTGTTAAGCACCCAAATTGAAATGTGGAGGCAATCCTTTATGCAACTTAGTATCACCAAAAAGACTTTTGATTCTCAAGATCATCGTGAAGCACAAGAGAAGTGCATACACCTTTTCAAATGACACTACTTTGCAAAAAAGATTACAAGATATGAAAAAACATATTTTCATTTTAAATCCTTCAAAGCAATAATGAGTTTCTTTTAAGCACCAAAGGAAATGTGAGATTGTCTTGTTCAATTTTAGACCCAAATTGAAATCTAGTAAATTTCTAAGGTTCAATTTTAACCAAAAGATCAAGTCAAAATGGTTAATTTTAAGCCCCAAAAATAGATGTGAGATGGTTTGAAACTAAAATAAAAATCTAGCTCAACAAGCATTAAAAAATGCTTTTGTGATTTTCTCCAATATTGTTTTACCTTGGATCAATTCCAATGTTCAACCCTTCAAAAGAAAATACAAAGTTAATAAAATATTTCATAAAAATCTCTCATGTATTAATGTCCTAATCATAAGTTATTAAAAAAATTGCCATCTCTAAAAAAAAAATTAATTTAACCCCCTTATAAATGCAAAAAATTTCCTTCCTCACTGTTTATTTCTCGAATTAATCCCCTATGTTATTTTACCACAGGATGTGGTATCACGGTTCATGGCTTCACATAGTTGGCTGAGACCACTACCACTATACTGTGGGTGGTCAGATGGAAGGCCATGGTGGCACGGTTGTAGTTAGCAATGACAGTCAGGCGGTGGTTAGCATGTTTACTACGCTATCGCTGGAGGTTAGGCAAGAGACCACAGTAATGCGGTGATAGTCGAGAAATAGTTAACAGGTTTACCATGCTACCATGAAGGGTTGAGTGATAGACCACAGTGATGTGGTGAAGACCATGGCGGTTAGCCACAATATCACGGAAGTTTAGGCAGTAGACCATGATAATGTAGTGAGGATAGTGGCGGCTAACCACGATACCATGGGGGTTAGCAGGTAGACCGCGGTAATATAGTGAGGACGGTGGATGGTTACTATGCTACCATGAGTACGTGAGGTTTATCTGGTAGTGATGTGGTGGACACTACTCTACTGCGACAGGTACGGTAGAAGGCTGCGATTAAGCGATAAGGAATGTTGGAGGCAGAGGAGGTGAAAGTGATAACTATGATACCATGGGTGGTGGAAGGGTAGACCATGATGTAGCAGCGGATACCGCGGTACTGTGAACAGTTGAAGGGTAGGCCACGGTATAGTGGTGAATACCACACATAGTGAAAGTGGAGACTGCGGAGACCACAGTAAAGGTTTAGCAGATAGCAGAGGAGACCATGAAGGCGTATACCATAATACCGTGAGTGGTTGAAGCACTAGCCGCAGTAGAGCAGTGAGGAGATAAACGGTGACAGCGAGATCAGAGTCAACACACCGCTGTACCATGAGGAGATAGAGGACAACCCGCGATGAGGTGGTAAAAAAGGTAGGTCAAAATTAAATTTAAAGACAGTGATCCTGCCTGATTTGTGACAGCATAATAGAACAGAATGATACTGATTTAAACTTGAATTTTACATTAATATCTATCAGCCAAAGAGCATAACAAAACATAATGGAAATAGAAAATCAAAGACTATCAACAATCAGCAAGCATCATCCCGTGGGTATGATAGAGAACTTGAAGTAGTTCTAGAAATGCGTAATATTGCTGAGGCAAACAACCCTCCTTCTAGCACTAGAATGTGGATGCTAAAATCTGCAAGAGAGGATGAAACAATTTCGTATTGTTAGTACGAAAGTTAGTTTAAACCAACAAACTTAGACATCCCTATGAAATATTTAACCATGTTAAACAATTCCACTAACGAAGACAAATACAAGCTAAATAAAAACATATGCAAACATGATTAACCATTTATCTCATATTGGATTGGTGCCACCTTGTTGTGTAGTAAGCAACCCTTTCCCAATCCTTGAACAAGTTGAGTAATGTTATGGGAAAGATTAATTCTCAAATGAAGAGAATAACCTTGTTTGAAATCTATGAAATGAAGGCGAATTTGAGCATAGTAAGTTTACTCAAAGTTATGTGTTGTTGAATTAGGAGAGGAGTCTCCAATTTATAGATTTCTAAAATGGAAGAGAGAATGAAATAGAGCAATGTGGGATCATTCAACATCCAATGGCCAAGTGCCACTTTTCAAGATGTGAATGGTTGAGCAATGAGCACATTTTGGTCAATGTGCATGATAAATTCCATTAGGTGGAATTTCAAATTTGAGAAATGACATGTGAGAGGGAAAAATGAATGAAATAAATGTCACTTGGCTCAATGCACAAGGATATGTAAGAGGATTGAATGCCTTGTTGGATGTACAAGTCTACTGGGAATTTTTTAATTCAAATAGGGGAATATTCTCAAATGTTATGGGCAAGATTAATTCTCAAAGAAGAGAATAACTTTTCTTGAAATCTATGAAGTGAAGGTGAATTTGGGCATAGTAAGTTTACTCAAAGTTGTGTGTTGTTGAATGAGGAGAGGAGTCTCCAATTTATAGATTTCCAAAATGGAAGAGAGAATGAAATAGAGCAATGTGGGATCATTCAACATCTAATGGCCAAGTTCCTCTTGTCAAGATGTGAATGGTTGAGGAATGAGCACATTTTGGTCAATGTGCATGATAAATGCCATTAGGTGGAATTTCAAATTTGAGAAATGACATGTGAGAGGGAAAAAGGAATGAAATAAATGCCACTTGGCTCAATGCACAAGGACATGTAAGAGGAGTGAATGCCTTGTT